>CM051456.1:127909884-128243834 GCA_028274465.1 Plantago ovata | reverse complement strand
CAACTGGTTTAGAATAATTTCCGTAGACCCTTCAATTACAGGTACCTTTGGCTGTAACAAATTAATTAAACAAGCTAGCTAGGGTTAATATTAATGGAATCAAGAAACAAGAATTGTTGCATTGGACAATGACAGCTGAGAATATATTCAAGGAGACATATTTGTACATATGCAATTTAGTCAACTTTTTTTTTTTTTTTTCAAGTTTTTCCTTATCACTAAACTGTACGAACTAATTTCAAATTTTCCCTACAAAAATAAGATTACCGAATAATTGTAGTATTAAATTAATTAGTGAATAATTAAGAGGTAGGAACTAGGAAGTAACCTTGAGCCTGTCAGAGTGGAATGATGGATTGAGCTTCATTCTGGATTGGACCCATTCATCACCGTAGTAAACACCAATCCCTCCTAAAACCAATCCGAAAAGTTTATTATAAGACTTCCTGAAACTCTTCAAAAACTCTGTGTGTTTGTTCAACACAATGTTGATTAATTCAACGTCTGTTATGCATATTCGTGCTTTGGGGCCGATCCACGCAAATGAAGCTGGACCTACACAGTTGATATATACACGCAACAATTAGATACGTACAGATAAACTATATATATATGATGAGATCGATCGATCGATCATGTAAAATTTCAATGAAATTCTTAATGTTTGTATATGCATACAGCATACATAATTAATTACATATATACCATGTGTTTCGACAGTCTTCTTAATGAATGGGTAGATGCGGGGCAAAATGTCATCGTTGAGGCCCAGAGTTTTGGACTCAGCTTCAGTGTACAAGGCGTTAATTTCTTTGGTGTCCCCGAGCAAAACCCTGTACGGGTTCCCTCTCATACCCTGCTTTCTCAGAAACATCTCCAACCTCTTGGGCTTAAACCACACCCAGTTGAGGAATTTCACGCCATAAATCACCAATACTGCAGTGAAAAAAGATAACACCAAATAGTATTGCTGCGATGACATTCTTCCTTCTTCACCTTAATTAATTCTGTATTAGCTACTATATATTTTTTTCTTCACAATTCTCTTGATACTCTGCCTCTCTGCCTCTCTCTATATATACTACGTGAATGTCATGCATGGGTCGACCGTTTCCTACATACAACTCCGTATTGAATATTCCACGTGCACCACATTGTATAGGAATTAATGATTTATTTAAAAATATAGTTTGCAATTATTGTCTGCACATATGAATTATTGCAATTTGGATGATGCAACTATATATGCAAGCACAATTATTCACTCAATTGGTTTATTCTTTGCTGCCGCACGCGGTATTGCCGCATGGTCCAGCATCATTTGTTTATGGCTTCTCTTATTTCATTCACTTCTTTCCTTTAGTTTCTTTATTTTCACAATATTACTTCACTCTATACGGTAGTGGTAATAGCCTAATACTATCCTTATTTTTAGTTAAAGGTTATAATGTACCTGTGTTACAAAATACTACTTCGTTTGAGTGTAACATTTTATATCCTGTTTGACCTTAATTATTCTTAAAATATAAAAAAAAAATTATGTCATACAAATATACTCCCATCGTTCTAACATAAGTTATCTCTTTTAACTTTTCTTTATGTTAATAAATTTCGACTTTTACTACAAATAATTATGAAATTATAATGATTAAATATTTAACAAAATTATATTATAAAATTTTAGAGTCTCTATTTTCATAATATAATTTCTTTATTATTTTATTATCATAGTTTAAAAATAAATTGTGGTCAAAATCAGAAGTTGTTGATCGAAAAATTAAAACCAAATGGATAATTTAATTTATAGTGGGGAGAGGAAGTAATGTTTATACTTTTAAATGTATTAATTTGCTAGTAATATCAATAAATTAAAGAAAAACTAAGAAAGCATTAAATTTCAACTGGGATGGAGGAAGTACTTTTTATTTTATAACTCTCAAAAATCTAATAGTGTCTTCTACTACTAAATAAATTACATTATACATTTTATAAATCACATAAAAAAACAAGAGTAGAAATGAAGTCAACGTGATGTTGGTGCGCCATGGGCTGCACTTGGTAGGGAGGACTACAGTTCGATCCCCCACAACACCGTTGGGAGAGGAATAAAATATTAACTCCGAAACTCCCCTCAAACTGGAATTGTCGGCCAATGAGCCAGACACCGTGGTTAAAAAACAAAAAAAAAAACATGGATGTAGCAGTAGCATTATCGTCTGACAGCTGGCCCAATGCCGCGTGCAGCAAAGATTAAACCCACTCAATTACTCAGAATTACTGAACAGTATGGCCGGAATTATTGAACAAGCATGGGCAGAATGAAAGACAGTGGTCACAATCCACTTATCCACGTGAATTGTGTGTGAGGTTAATCTTTCAGGGAATGGACAATTGCACATGGATTCATTATTATTTAATTTTTCTAGGTACATCGATCGCATGGTAAAGAACGGGAGACAGGTCCTTCCCTCTTCTGATCACTATAATGATATTGCAGGTTTTGTATGATTTTGTTGGTAAGATATTAATCCACCATCCCGTGAGACACGGCAACATTTTAGGTGGAGCTTTGGTTTTTTCGAATTATCTACCAGAGTCTCCATATCTTTTTTTTTGTCTGGTGTGATACACTACCATAGTGTTTGGAGCTAAATTAATGGGCACATTAGTAAAAGTAGTAAACAGATGAATATTGACCTAAACTAAAACATGGAGATAAAATTGTGTTTGATATTATTTTGGAGATAAATAGGTGTGTAGAGTAGCATAATAATGATCAGTATAAGTGAATGTTTTATGATTTGTACTAGGTGCGGAAATTGAGAAGAATGAAGAGTATGGATGATGAGTGGAAAAAATGTAGGGTGGAGATTTTATTGGAGTTATATATTCAGATAGAGAAAAGAGAAAAAATAAAAGAAATGGTAAAATGAGGGAGGAGATAAATGAGGAAAAGTGAGGGTATTTTAACTAATAGAAGGCCAAATAAGAAGGGGTCTTTTTGCACCTTTCTAAACTTAGCTCCAAACACTCTATACTTATTTGTATTATATTGCTAGACTATTCTTGGTGAGTGTGCAGGGGCAGAGCCAGGATTTAGAAGTGAAATGGCGGAATATCATGACACGCTCACTATATGTAATTTGGTCATGTCAAGTTCCAACGATTTGGGGCGGGTCGGATCAATAATTTATACACTAATTAAATTCATCATAAGTATTTACATATATATGTTAAAAATAAATATCCAAGTAAAATGAAAGGAAAGAAAGAACAACATCATGGACGCATACAAAAATGATTAAACGATTCAAATTAAAAAATTACCTCATAAGACAAGACTCACTTCTATGAAAATCGTACTATACGTCTCTTTATCTTCTCAAAGTCACCAGTTATCACTTATCACTTATTTAATTATAAAGCCAACTACTAACAAAATATACTGACTAAAAAATTCGGGGGTGGCGAAATTTAATTTAATTTTATAAATATACATATAGTAATACTAAAATTTAAAATTTTGGGGGTGGCGGTCGCCACCTCCTCCCACCCCATGTCTCCGCCCCTGTGAGCGTGGATTTGTATGGAGTATACGTTTATTTCTAATTCACCTCGTTTTTTTTTCTTTATTATTCATTTTTTTTACAAATTTTTGAAAATGACTTCAAGGCAAAAAGACTGTTTTGACTGCTAGTCTATCAAAAGTGTAAACACCAATACACCTTGGTGAATACCAACTCAGCTCAGCCTACAAGATAGGATTTCGGTCCTATTTAGTCCACATCGTAAAGAGGACGATTTTGTCGTAACAACAACTCACTGGGAATTGTTGTAGTGAGTGTGGTTTAATCGCTTAGACAAACAACCACAAGTGTGTTAGCATATTGCACTTGTATGGGAAACTCAACTCAGTGCTCAAGTGTGTGAGTTCTAGTGTTTCTACCTCCTGACTATTTAAGTCAAGACTGAAGTGATCGTGTTGATCTCTTTGTCAAGTGTGTTCAGAGCAACAAAAACATTGACAAGACAATCTGCAATATATGCACTTCACGAAGTTGTCGACAAGGCTTGACAAACTTGGTTTCGATCATATATATGCAGTCCATCTATATATATATAGGTTGGAGTATTGGGGACCAAGCATTAAACACTAGGTGAGGTGTAAACTTAGGACGTACGACAACAACCGATGAAACGTTCCAAACGGCTTCAACCGTAGATAATTTCTTGATGTCCAATAACCGTCCGATCGTCCTTCAACTTTGGAGAGTCTGGTTTGACTGAGCTACACTCCTTGACTGAGTTGTAACAAACTCCACCTTCCAAACTTGCATCTCTCAACAATATACTAAATATAGCTCCGGAAATGACTTTGTTTGACTTCTTACTTGGTGATCAAGTAAGTGTCTATGAGCTGTTAGATGATTCTAACATACTCCTCAACATTGATATGATGTCAGGTTTGGGAAGATAGATACATTACCTATGTTGTGGAAAATGTTGTGACGTCTTTTATCACAACATTCATATGTTGTGCTAAAAGTGGCCAAACGTAATTCCCAACATAGTTGTGAGAATTGCATCGTGCACAACATTAATAAACCTCTTAACATTATAACTATTTTGGAATAGTGGACCATGCAGAAAATTGTTAAGTGATTGGCACAATTTTGATCTCCACTATTCTAGTTTGTCAATAATCAATACCATCTGCTGATTTTCTCAGTTCGACCAACGATGTTTCTCCTTGTTCTCTAAGCTCAACGACATTTGAGAAAATTTTATAAATGAGTTCACAATATACTGCATATGGATGACCAAATGGTTTTACTTTGTATAGTAAGTTGTGAATCTGTGTGAAATCTCCATGTTGAAACACGTCAATTAGCAGAAATTATTTTAAACGGAGTAGTAACTTGAACACTCAATATAAGTAAATATTTACTAATAAACACACTAACTTTTACCATGAGTTGTCGGTAGAAAATTTCGGAGTTATTATTGCCTGTTTACACTTGTGTAAGATGCGTTGCTCGACGGATGTTGGGAGTAAAAATTTCAACTTGGGAGCTTATGTTAGGTTTTTGTAAAACTCGGTCATCTTGAAAATGGATAGAAATTCCTTACAACTGAACAAAGTGCCCAAAGTATATAAGCGTAGGAAAAGAAAAAGAAAATTGAAAGAGACAATTTTTTTTCCAATACTCAGAAAATTTTCTTACCATTTCAAAATGGTTCTGCTGTCAGCAAACACTATTAATGGCCACAATGAACATTATCTTCAATCTAATACGAAGTGGTATGTCATTCCAAGTGGAGGAACATTCTCTTCAACACTATTAAGAGACAAATTTTTTCCAAAGCTTAGAAAATTTTCTTACAACTTCAAAATGGTTATGTTGTCAGCAACACTATTAATGGCCACAATGAACATTATCTTCAATCTAATACGAAGTGGTATGTCATTCCAAGTGGAGGATGTTGCACCATTGATGGTCTTTTGCTTCTTGTTTTGATGCATTGTGTCAGCAACACTATTAATGGCCGCAATAAACATTATCTTCAATCTAATACGAAGTGGTATGTCATTCCAGGTGGAGGATGTTGCACCAATTGATGGTCTTTTGCTTCTTGTTTTGATGCATTGTGTTGGCCGTGAAATTGGTGGAAAAAATGAAGAAAAACTCTATGGAAGAAGTGATGTAGGTGAAATGATGAAGAAATGATTTTGTTCTACACTTTATAAACTCGTAATTTCTATTCAAAACATATATTGTATCGATAATTCACTTGTTAAGGTTGATATTTTGTAATTAATACTCATCCGTTTTTTTGGATTCTATACGTATTCCATTTTTGTCCGTTTTTTTGGATTCTATACGTTTCTATTTTTGGCAAATCTTTATCTCACAACTTTATTGTGGGTCCTGCCACTAAACCAACACACGACACTAATTATATAAACCTCCTAAAACTCCGATCCAAAAGAAAACGTATAGAATTGAATTAAAAAAAAAACGGATGAGTAATTAATTGTAATTGATTTGAATTGAATGCATAAAATTCAGATCTCAATGGCGCCATTTTCATATCTGAATTTGAATTTTAGACTTAAAATTCAAATCTCAATGGCGTCAATTTTCAGATTTGAATTTGAATGTTAAATTAAAAATTCAAATTCTTTCAAATTAAAAATTGGGCGTTGTTGTGTTAATGCTTTTCCTTAGTTGAAAATGGGCTCCAATTTTTCAAATTTTGAATTCAATTCTTTAAGAACCTATTTTCTTAGAAAAAAACTTGAATTCAAATTATTTCAAATTAAATGCTGAAATTTTTTGTGAAATTGAATGTCAAATTCAAATTAAAATGGGTACTCGTATGTAATATTGAGCGTCTATATTATGTAAATTGTTTTCAACTAATTTCAGCAATAATTATGCTAATCTAGTGATCTAGAATAAATTATGTTGTTTGAATAATTACAATTTAATTAGATGAATTATTTTAGTTTTTAACTTGTTAAAAAAATGAATTTGAATCTTGAATTCAGGTCGCATATTTTCATTCATTAGTTTGATGGGCATTTTTAAGAGTTATTTTTGTTAATGGAAAAGTGACTCCGAAAAACCGATCCAGCATTTTCAGCTCGAATTACGGATCACCAGTTTTGTATATTTCGATTTTCGGATCGGATTAAATCCGCGGATTATCGATTAATCCGATCCGATCAATATTTAAACAAAAATAAAATAAATAACTACCTACCCTATATATACTACTTCCTCCGGAAACTTAATAGGTTTACACTTTGTTTTTGTTGACTTTTTTATGTCCGATTTGACCTCAAATTAATCATAATTGATTACGAAAAAATTAATTTTAGAAGTTATATTATACAAATATAAGAAGTATACTTTTATAATATAATTTTTAAAATTATTATTTTCTTAACAAGATATTTTTTATTTGAGGTCAAACCGGACATCGAAAATTCAACAAAAATAAAGTGTAACCTATTAAGTTTCCGGAGGAAGTACAATAACTACATCACCTAAACCTAATTTTTCACTTCCAGAGTCAAACAGAATCGACTGACACATGCCTTCATCATTCTTCCCAATCGGCCAATTATCGTAGATCTGCTACCAAATCCGAACTTGTAACTTGTAAGTGTGATTTCATTTAATTTCTACGTTTCTTACTTTGTTTCTGTCGAATCGCAGTCTCTTACTCTCTTATCCCGGTCTCCATGTCTTCGTCTGATTAGGTCTCAAAGATCATGACCAAGATAAGGAAAACCCAACTCAGTCGGAACCAAGAAACTGATGAATTTGAATGTGCAGTTGTTTAGATCTTGGAGATAGATGGAAAATAGGGCCACTGGTGTGTGGATGGTAACGGAAGAAAGACGATGATTTGTGTATCTATTTTTGTTAATGGAAAAGTGGCTTCCGTGATTTGCTAGCACCAAAATTAAATCTAAATCTAACAACACTTCTTATGATTATGATTTTAGACTTAATAATTGGGACTTTAAACATATAAACCCCAAAAAAAGTCATTTTCAAATTGAAATCTGCAATGGTTTTAGGCTTATTTGAGGCTTGTATGTAGATCCATATGTCACATGTTAGTCTATTATAAAATTTTCTACTAAAAAAATATAATTAAATCATTTTTAATATAAGTAGGGACTTAAATAGAGTCTACTAAATAGTAACTCCATAAAAATCTCAATTGAAGTCATTTTTTGACTTAATTGAAGTTTTTAGCCCAAAAATACTCCATAATTAAGGAGTGATCTAAGCAGGCAATGAATTCATTGGTTAATGCTAATTAGTTCCATTTTCTTTTCAATTTTAACTATTCCATTTTGAGTGACTCAAAAGTTAAAATCAGATTAATCGGATAAATTCGAATCCGATCCGATTATTTTCGGATCAATCCGTAACCGAACCAAAATTTCGGATTGATCAAATTGGGATTTGATCAGATCCATGCCCAACCCAGGTCATTTTTTATTTTTTTTAGGGCCCCTAGTCATTATTAGCTAGTGGTTTTTTCAGAAGCACAAATTATTAGTATTATTCTCTTATTGCAAAACAAAAACAACACCTTACTATGGAGAAGACGATAGTATCAAGTGAAAACATCAAACCATCTTCACCAACACCTGTTGACAAAAGAAGCCACAGCCTCTCCTTACTGGATCAGATCATTCTACCTTTGTATACACCAATTGTAGTCTACTTTTCTCCTCCTTCAACCAAGCACAAAAGCAGCAGCAGCAGCAGCAGCAGCCTCTTTGATCTTGATCAGTTGATGAATGAAACTACAACAACTCTGAAGCAATCGTTGTCTGCAACGCTCACTCAGTTCTACCCCTTGGCAGGGAGAACCAAAGAAAGCAGCTCGTCGACTTGTATCGACTGCAATGACCAAGGTGTCCTGTTCATTATTTCGCGAATCAAAGGCTCCCTAGACCAACTCTTGACGGATCCTGATCCAGCCGAATGTATTGCCCACCTCCCTTGCGCTCAACTAATTTGGGCAGAGCCGCCTAGTCCATGTTCCCATGTCGCTATGATTCAAGTTAACTATTTCGATTGTGGTGCCATTGCCATCGGATCACTTTTCCTGCATACGGTACGCGCGTATTAATTATATAAGCATTTGTATTAATTATTATCTGTCAGAAACTAAATTAAGGCTATCTTCTTTTTTCATCTGTAAAAACAACATCTACTGATGTACGCGGTAGATGAGTTCAGATGTATGTATTCAGATAGATTTGCTTAGTTATATTTACACTTTAATAAATTCAGTTTAGAGCAGAGCCTAGGTGGAGTTGTTAATCATTATTATTATGTATCAGAAATTAAGGCTATGTTCGGTTTAAATCCGTTCAGATATATTCAGTTCAATTTAGATCGGATTTGCTTAGTTATATTAATTTCACGAGTTCAGTTAATTTAGATCAGATTTGCATAGTTATATTTTACAAATTCAGTTCAGTTTAAATCTATTCGGTTTAGTTCAGGTCTAAACTGAGAATAGAGGCTAATTGGATTTGTTAATAGCTAGTGGGATTCGTTTTATATAAAAGTTGTTAATTCTGTAACAGGTAATCGACGGGGCTACAATGGTAGCCTTCCTGAAAACATGGGCAGCAAATGCACTAGGAGGAATTAGTCCAGTGAAAACAGAGTACCCTGACTACAAACCACGGTGTTTCTTTCCCGGTAACGAATCCATTCAAGTCGGAATGTCATGTTCGACTCGCATGCGACGATACATGAGAACAGGGAAGATCATTACGAGGCGGTATGTGTTCAATTCTTCCTCAATTTCGACCCTTCGTGCCACAATGAGCCAAGATCTCGGTTATGTTTCCCGAGTTGAACTAGTATCAGCGATCCTGTGGAAATGTTTTGTGGTCGCAAATCAGGCGACACGTTCACTGCTCACACACGCAGTGAGCCTGAGAAGTAAGGCCAAACCTCCGTATCCCAAAAACAGCTTTGGTAATTTCATTTGGGATGCGCCGGTGGTATCATCAACTGATGATACAGACATGAGGGTCTTCATTAGTAGAATGAGAGCCTCAGTAAGCAAAATCGATGGCGATTTTGTGAAGAGGATGCAAGGAGATGATGCTGTTTTGGGGTATCGTAAAAATCTGGAACAGTTGTGGGATGGATTTCCTGAAAATGGTGAGTTGCTAAGCATGATAAGTTGGTGTAATTTTGGAGTTTATGAAATTGATTTTGGGTTTGGGAAGCCTGTGTGGGCGAGTAGATGTGACTCGGGGAGTGATCAAGTTACGCAGTTCTGTGACTCAGTTTGGCTCATGGATACCAGAGATGGTGGTGGAGTAGAAGCATGGGTTACTCTGGATGAACGTTACACTGAAAAGTTTGAGGCTGTTGAGGAACTTCAAGCTCTTGCTTTGGTCGATCCAAGTCCATTGGAGTAAGCAGCATCAATGTTGGGAATATTGGATATTCAATGCTGGTTGAATTCTCACTCAAACGACAGCGCACCGAGGCTCCTAATTAAGAGGATGGATGGGTTTCTTTTTTCCATAGGTAGTTTCGGCTTTTGTTTATGTACTACTTTATAAAATTCTCATTAGCTTGAGCTTCCGAAGGACACTTTAAAGGTCTTATCGAAATCCATCAGTGTCCAATCAGTTTATGGATTCAGATTATAGAAAGAGAATGGGAAGGGATTCGAATTCTTGTACTAGGAGACTCAGAGACAGATCGAATAAAGAAAGAAATCCAACTTGAAATTGCACTACAACAAAAAAATGCTTATTGGTACATACAAATATGTGTCAATATATACCATTTGGAGACACTTTTCAATATTGAGACACACAATATTATTGTTGTGTGTCTCACACAATGTTTTGTGTCTCATGTCAATATGTTTGAGACACTTTTTTTTTTCGATACACATTTTTTTCTCTCCCTTCATCTTAGATTATGGGACATCAATTAGTATATCTTTAAAGTGATATTCATACACAAATTATTAATGTGTAAAATAATATGTTTTTTACATTATTTTTATCGAGACACTTGCCTATATCTCTTTACACATTTAAGGACATTTTAATGTATCCTAATAGAATTATTTACTTTTTCTACTAAATATATTAAGACATTTATTAGTACCATTAATGTTTTTGAGACACTAAATATGCACCCTCAGCAATGAGACATGCATTTAGTACTGTTCTATATTGGGACATCTTTAGTGTCTTGATCATGTGTTTAATTAGTGTCTCAAATTCGTAGTTGAATTATAATGATTTACCTAACGAGTAAACATTCAAAGGGGTTTTGCGAGAATCGAACTCGCAATCTCTCACATAACGCGATAATCGTACCACTAGAACAAACACCCAAAAAGATATATAGTAAGCTTGACTTAACACCCAAATTCATTAATTGCATACCTTCAGTACATCTGCTGAGTTCAAGTCGACGCCAATAATTCGAACAACACAACCAATCTGGCTCCTTCTACATCCTGGAATAGGTAGCCAAAGGTCAACAATTGATTGCAATATCAATTACGTAGCAATAACTTGGAAGAATTTGAATCAAGAGAACAAAGTTCTAACTCAGAATATTATATTAGACATGTAACTTATTGGTAATAAAATCTACAATTCCACACAAAAATAGCACCAAGAAACAAAGATACCAGCAGGAAAGTTGTAAATTAGCTGCATAATTTTCATCAATAACTTTAACTGAGTTACTCTACTTTTGATTCTGATTAGTATCTAAACATACGACTCTTGTTCAAATCTCTGAGCTGTTACACATAATTCCTCATCTATAAATGGTCTTTGAATCGGTGAGAATAAAAGACACATGCATTCTTCTACTGTTCTTCTTCCATCCCTTATCTGCATAAACCGAGCACTAGTTTCAGTTCGTCGGAAACTGCTAGCTTGTGCGGCTAGTAGTTTTAGTTAATCGTTGTATCCTGGGAGGCAAGCGATAGACTCTCTAAGCACCACACGTTGTTTTTTTTTTTTTTTGTGCTCTGTTTGACTTTCGTTTACTCCTAAATTATATCGAAAAATTAATTTATGAAAGCATATTATGAAAATATAGTGTCCCTTATTTCATTATATATTTCATTAATAATTTTTTGGTAGAATTCAGAATTTATTAGGGTCAAACAAATTTACGAAAAATCAACAAAACAAACGTAAAGAATTCACTAGGACGGAGGGAGTAATTGATAATATAAAAGAAAATATAAAATAGGGACCCTATAGAATATGAGAAATGTTGAATAAATTGTGATACGGTAAAGTTACTATAAATATAATACTATAGTTTATACAATTATACATACACCAATATTGATAAATGGACAAGAGTAGAAATGAAACCAACATGATGTTGGTGCGCCATGAGCTACACTTGGTAGGGAGGATTACGGTTCGATCCCCCGCAACACCGTTGGGGGAGGAATAAAACCTTAACTCCGGAACTCCCCTCAAACAGGAATTGTCGGCCAATGAGCTAGACACCGTAGTTTAAAAAAAAAAAAAAAACATGGATGGAGCAGTAGCATTATCGTCTGACAGCTGGCCCAATGCCGCGTGCAGCAAAGATTAAACCCACTCAATTACTCAGAATTACTGAACAGTATGGCCAGAATTATTGAACAAGCATGGGCAGAATGAAAGACAGTGGTCACAATCCACTTATCCACGTGAATTGTGTGTGAGGTTAATCTTTCAGGGAATGGACAATTGCACATGGATTCATTATTATTTAATTTTTCTAGGTACATCGATCGCATGGTAAAGAACGGGAGACAGGTCCTTTCCTCTTCTGATCACTATAATGATATTGCAGGTTTTGTATGATTTTGTTGGTAAGATATTAATCCACCATCCCGTGAGACACGGCAACATTTTAGGTGGAGGTTTGGTTTTTTCGAATTAAATCTAAATCTAAGAACAGTCCTAATGGTCAGGATACTAGACTCTCACCCGAGAGACCTGGGTTCAAGTCCCGGCAACGGAATGATTTTTATTTTTGAGCTGGTGCATATTTTCATGATACAACAACGGTCACCATAAATTTCACTTCTAGTCGAGGGTGAAGCTCAATATACCACATGTACATTGGTGTTGTGATTTAAGAATACCAATGTAATACAAGATTTGAACCCGAAAATTTTTTTTTTAGAATATTTGAACCTGAAACTTATTCTTAGTTCTTACCATTGAGTGGAAATATTCCTCGGCCGACTGCAAGTTGGGCTATGTTCCGATGTCTGTACAAATGACAGCTTGAAATGGGACAAAGTTTTGGACTTGGATGTTAGCTAGGTAACAAGAAGCATTCTTGTTTAGGAATGTCTGGTTGGATAATTCGGATACATGATACCGGATAAATCTAGGATCACTACAGTCCGGATATAACTTTAAAATGATCTTCACATCTAGAGTGATAGGACCTGACAACAGTTTTAGTTTACCAGCATGGTTTTTTTCACTCTTGATATCCCATGCTTCAAGAATCACATTGTCATTGCCATTCTTTTCGTTGTGATTCCTTTATCAACTTGTTTATCCTTCAATTTCACTAGCTTCACATCCAAGGATCTTGATAGCATTGTCTCGGAGGGATCGGCTTATATGACCGGCAATGTTATCCAGCTCGTGCGAAACGTAAACTCTTCGGGACGTGCAACATATTCCCAACCCCTGCATCTCTGGGACAAGGCCTCAAGTAACCTCACTGATTTCACAACACACATCTCGTTTTCAATTTATTCGCAAAACTCAGTTGAGTACGGAGATGGGATGGCCTTCTTTCTTGTGCCTAACGGTTCAAAACTCCCAGAGAATTCTGTTGGTGGAAGTTTAGGCCTCACAGGTCCTTTTTTTCCAAATATGACTTCGACAGACAATCCTTTCGTTGCTGTAGAATTTGACATCTTTCCATTTCAATGGGATCCGCCCTATACGCACGTTGGCATTGACATCACCTCCATGGAGTCTCTTGCAGATGTGATGTGGCAGAGTAACACTAGCATTATGGAGGGTTGGAGACAGAAAGCCACCATTAGTTATGATTCTCAAGCCAAGAACCTCAGTGTTGCCTTCAGTGGTTGGACTGGCCGTACTGAGATCACACAACGATTGTCTTATATCGTTGATTTACGGGATCAATTGCCTGAATTCGTGACATTTGGCTTCTCAGCTTCAACTGGGGTTTTTACATCAATTTGTACACTCTATTCATGGAGCTTCAGCTCAAATCTTGAACAAAATGGTAATAATGAAACACTCTTCACAACACCAGTCTCTAACTCTGGCAGCAAAGGTAAAATTGGGGCATTGGTAATTCCGTTGGCAGTCGGAGGTAGTTCCATATTTATACTGGCATTAGCACTGCTTATGTATTGTCTCTGTAGGAAGAAAACAAGATTGACCAGTACTGGTGCTTATAAGAAGACCTTTGAGGTCTCAATCAGCGATGCGTTCGAACGAGGCAGTGGACCTAAGAATTTCGCTTATGATGATCTTAAGCGCGCAACCAATAATTTTGCACTGCAAGATAAGCTCGGTGAGGGAGGGTTTGGTTGTGTTTACAAAGGATTTCTTCAAGAAATGAATTTGTTTATTGCTGTGAAGAGAGTCTCTAGTGATTCTGAGCAGGGGATAAAGGAATATGCATCAGAGGTGAAGATTATTAGTAGAGTGAGGCATAGAAATCTGGTACAAATCGTCGGGTGGTGTCATGAGAGACGAGAACTTCTCCTTGTTTACGAGTTCATGCCTAATGGAAGCTTGGATTCTCATCTCTTTAAGGAAAAAAGTTTGCTGAGCTGGGCGATCAGGTTCAAGATTGCACGAGGACTGGCTTCTGCATTGCTCTATCTACACGATGAGTGGGAACAATGCATCCTGCATAGGGATATCAAGTCGAGTAACGTGATGTTGGACTCCAATTTTGATGCGAAGCTTGGTGATTTTGGACTCTCCCGGCTAGAAGATCACGGGAAGGGGCCTCAAACAACAGTTATGGCTGGCACCATGGGTTACATGGCACCTGAATGTATGATCACCGGTAAGTCCAGCAAGGAGACTGATGTGTTCAGTTTCGGCGTGGTGGCATTAGAAATAGCTACTGGATGTAGACCGATAAACTTCAAGGCCGAACAATGCCAAGTGAACCTGGTCGAGTGGGTTTGGAGTCTCTACGGAACCGGCAAACTTCTTGACGCGGCTGATCCTCTACTTGAAACTTTCTTCAACTCAAAAGAAATGGAGCAGTTGATGCTTGTAGGTCTCTGGTGCGCCCACCCCGTTAGTGATTCCCGACCTTCAATCAGGCAAGCGGTTCTTGCGCTCAACTTTGAAGCTCCCCTGCCAACTCTTTCCCTGAAAATGCCAGTGCCATCTTATTGAATTTCTCTGGTGATTTCCTATGTGTTTTGAAACAAACAATCACTATGATAGAATTTACACTCTTCTCTTCTGGCTTGTACAACCGCAGTTACGCTTGTTGCCTTTCGATTACTACTGCCTCCGATATTCAGAATGACTGCCGTGAACTTGAGCTGCAACCAGAGCACACTGTTAAACAACAAAACGACATTGTCAGAGATAATTCAATGTACACCTGAATGACTCTGAAGAGAAAATCAAGGCATGAAACTGAGAAAGATGAAAAGAAGAAAGAACATTGTGCTCCCCTAATCATATCTTGAAAGGAAATCAATTTTCAATTGTCTTGTTTTAAGTAACAGCACTCAACATCTTGATGGTAGTATGGCACTGCATACATTTGAGCTGGTGTATTTTCACATGTAACATGGCAAAAATAATGATTTTGTTCTTCTGGTTTCTAAATTACGAGCAAGTGAATAGTTCCAGTATGCACGAGCCAGAACGGCCACAAGGACATCATATGTATTGGAGCAAAGAATTCTCTGAATTAACTTCTGTTCTACATCGAAAATATACCAACAGTGCATCTGCTTAATAGATACATCAATAGTCACCGTAAACTTGACATAAATGGACTCCAAATATTCCACTAAACCAGGCACAAGCAACCTATTTCACAAGGACTCGATAAAGAATCATACCAGTGTCGATCCAGCGAAGGCATTGTCTGACAGATACATCACAAGCCTCTGAAGACATCTCTGCCAAACTGCACAAAAGTTGCATCAGATGAGCCAATTGTACTACGACAAGTAACCAATGTTCGGACATGATAAATTTGAAGTGTGAAAGAAAGTTCGATGTACTTGCGTTCTTTCAGATTACAATTCTATGCAAAGATGATCCGTTCAGTTTGGCACTGCCAGTTACAGAGATAAGTAGTACAGTATATTGCAACACCCATCAACAGGACATCCTTCTGGCACTGCAAGTGAATGTGCAGTTAAGCCCGGAAAGTTTTAGTTTTTGAGAGATCACCCATCAACACATTGTACGTCCCAATATCCGGTATAAATCCCCTATCCAACATCTCATTCACCACAACTTCCCCCTCCTTCCTCAGACCCTCTTTGGCATATCCTGAAATCAAGATCCTAAACACCATTCCATCTGAAATGAACCCCTTGCTCGAAGCCAACAACCTCAACTTATTCGCTTCCACCACCCTTCCAGCCACACACATATCCTGCAGTAGACAACTAAATGTCACACTATCCGGAACAATTCCATCATTCAGCATCTTCGTCAACAAATCAGCTGACTTCTCAACCCATCCAATCCTACACAAACCATCAATCAAAGTCGTGCAAGCAATCAAGCTCGGCACACAACCACTTTCCCACAACTCATCAACCAACCTAAACGCCTTCTTCACCTTCCCTTCACCACAAAGCATATCAACCAACGAAAAGTAATCAAACCCACCCGGCAAAACCCCTTTCCCCGAAAACTCAACCATCAAATCAGCCGCTTCCACTGCTTTCCCTTTCCTACACAACCCGTCAACCAAAATTTCACACGTCACACATGAAAACTCACACCCCATGTCCACCATCTCATGCGCCATCCCTACCGCCTCCTCAACCTTCCCATCTCGAAAAAATCCCTTAATCAAAGTATTAAAACTAACCACATTAGGCACACACCCTTTCTCCTTCATCTCCTTAAACACCTCCAACGCCAACGCAAACTTATAACTCCTACAATACCCACTAATCAACGTATTAAACGTAATCTCATTCGGCTTCACTCTATCTTTCGCCATCCTTCCATAAAACTCCAACCCCTTATCCAATTCCCCAAACTTAACAAAACCATGGATGACAATATTATACAGAGCAACATCAGGTTTACCATCTATTAGCCTCTTCATAGTATCAAATGCAGATAATGCCTCACTAAACATACCAGTCCTACAAAACGAGCTAATCGAAACACGAAAAATATCCTCAGTTTTGGAACAGGAGAATATACCATCGGAGCAGGGGCAAGGGCTAGCCGCGATGAACCGGAGAAGCTCAGGGAGTGAATCGAGGCGGTTGGACGAGACGAGAGCGCGTGCCATGTACTCGAAGGTGGAGTGATCATGGCGGAATGAATCTAGCTTGGCGGTGTAACGGAAGAGGTGGAGATCGAGGTGGCTGAGGGTCGGGTGGTGGCGGAGGCGGGATGTGAAGAAGCGGAGGAGCTGGCTTGGGGAGGTTATGGAGGTGCCGGTGTTTTTCAGGTAAGTGGAGAGGAGGATTGCGAGGCGGGAGAGCTCGGATTGAGTTGCGGCGGGTGGAGTGAGGGCGGAAATAGGTGGCGCGTGGTTGTTGTGGAAGGGTTTAGGGAGCTTCCGGAGTGATGAGGTTCGGGACATGCTGTCATGTTCAGCGGTGGCTCAGCCGTAGGTCGTTGATTTTCCGATCGTCTCCAATTTTGAAAATGTGGACTTGGACTTAAGAAAGAGGGAATATATTAAGGGGTAGTATTTTGTAATATCGAAAAACATTTTGCAAATTCGTTAAAGATTTAATTAATGTAAGTGGAACTTTTCGTTTTTTATGTTTTGGCCCCTGAATATATATTTAAAAGTTTAAACGCCCCTGAATACAGAGTTTCAGTCCTGAACAGAATCCATTTCACCAATCAAGGTACTTTTTTTTTTCTGTCTTTCTGACGTAAAAGATTTTACCCATTTTCTATTTTTTCATAGATTTTGTTACACTTTGGTTTCTCGTTCTTGAATTTTGAATTACTGGAGTTGTTAAGATCATGCCTGATACCTGTTTGATAAATTGCCTCATCCAGCTTTTGAGCTACTATTTTCTGTTATGGGAACTCAAAATCTCCAAGCGAGCTCCATTTTCAAGAGCTTCACTCAGCCTTCAGCAGTTTTTGCTTCTCGAGGGAAGCAAAACTTGATGCTTGCTGCTGCCCCTCGGCTTGTTCATAGTATGTCTTTTCTATTCACAGTCACACTGATAGTTACTGAATACACTGATACTCTCTCTAACTGTCTTCATTTATTTTCGTTTAATTATGTAGAAACTCGAAGGTTATCGGTACAATGTGGGGTTCAGTTTCGTCCTTGCATTGATATACACAAGGTTCGATTTCCATGTTTCATGCATTTCTTTTTATGTTTATTGCAGAAATTGAATTAACCGCGTAAGAAGAACTACTAGTGTTCGAGTATGTGCTCATGTATTGCTAGCATTGGCAGAGATAGTTGCAATGACTAACATCAAGTTCGTTTTAATTTTCAGGGGAAAGTAAAACAGATTGTTGGGTCCACCCTTCAAGATTCTCAGGAGGGTAGTTCAAGTCTAGTTACTAATTTTGAATCTGATAAATCGGCTGCAAAATATGCTGAAATGTACAAGGACGATGGGCTTACTGGTGGCCATGCAATCATGCTTGGGGCTGACCCCTTAAGCATAGCAGCAGCTATTGAAGCATTGCATGCTTATCCTGGTACATGGTTTGCTCTCTCGCTTAAAACATTTAACAAGGCCAACATGACATCTAATCACTCATACTGTTGTATCTTTTCTCAACTCTATTGCGATAGCAGTTTCTTTTCTTATGAATGTGCTATGTAATGCTATCGTTCTGAAAAATCTATTAACTTCAGTAAAGAGGCTTATCTTCTATTTGTTGCTTGTTATTTTGATTTTCTTTGAGGTCAGCAAATTATCTAGTATCAGGATTGAAACAACTATATTTGCCTTTCCCTAGTCAAGTTTATCTATGCAGTATATCTAAGATCTGATTAAGTGGGGATTGAAATTAGATGGAATAACTTGTGTGAATAAAATATGATCTGTTTTATTGACATAGTTGCCGTGCTGCTTTCAAATACCTTAAGTCCAGTATATCTTTGGAGTACTGAGTGTTTCTATTGAAAATACCTAGGTGGCTTGCAAGTTGGAGGTGGTATCAATTCAAATAATGCCTTGACTTACATAGATGAAGGAGCAAGCCATATAATTGTTACATCAGTACGTACCCTTTGACTTTATTTCTAATACGCAAGAAAGATCGGGCTTTTAGCCAAAATTGTCTCATGTATTGCTAAAATGAATACTTTCTGCTGCTTTTTTTCTAATACGAAGTACAAAGCAACTCTAAGTAGAATATCAGATCTGAGATGTGAAACTTCTCTTTACTTTTATTTTCAAAGTAAGATGTTTTTATCTGAATTGAGCATTGGCAGAGTTGCATATGGACCGGTAGAAGGTCCCATATGTTTCAGATTTGCATTTGCAGATACAAACTTTTTGCTTGTTAATCTTTTGGGTGCTATTCATGATAGTGAATCCTAATATTGAAGCTTGACCAATTGTTTTGAAATGTGATTGTAGTATGTATTTAATGATGGAGAAGTTGATTTCGAAAGGCTAAAAGAGCTGTCCCATTTAGTGGGGAAACAGAGACTTGTGTTGGATCTCAGTTGCAGAAAAAAGGTGATTCTCTACCTTGGCAGATACTTATTGTGACCCTCAGAAAACCATTCTTAAGTCTTAACATTCTTCCGCCTCTCTTTATATTCTGTTAACGTCTTCAAGTTTCCATATGTACTCAATTTTCAACCACTAACCCCCTGCCCAGCACTAGTACCACTAGAAATGCCCAAATAATAACCTTGCCAGTAACTGGAATCGTTACAAAATTTATTTTATGATGCAAGAAGTACTATGGTCAATATATTGTTAGTCTTTGACATGTCACATTTTCATGCAGGAGGACAGATATGCAGTTGTCACTGATAGATGGCAGAAGTTCAGTGATGTATATCTTGATCAGAAAGTTTTGGACTTTCTTGCCAGTTATGCTGATGAATTTCTTGTTCATGGAGTTGATGTAGAAGGCAAAAAGTATGTCAAAATGGAATAGTTTTTCTTTTCACTGTTCGTGTTTTCTTGAAAGTAGTTGTCCTGTCTGAAATCATCTCACAGGAACACTTGTTTTTCTGCTACAAGAGATAAATATATTCCTGATACCAAGATCTCCGTACTTATAATCTTGTTTCACTTCCTACCAATATAGGCTGGGAATTGATGAAGAGCTTGTCGCGTTGCTCGGCAAATACTCACTGGTAAGTCATCTCACGTATAATTTGTTATTTGCAAGTTGTGAGTATTATAGATTTTTCTCAAAACTATTTAACTTCAAGCATATTTCTTCCAAAATTTTGTTATTGTGCGTTTAGTATTTGTACCCAATAGCTTTTGAGTGCATTACTTTTTATGATGTAAAGTGATTTAGCAATTACCGCTTTCTTCCCTATTTAATGGATGGAACACTGGCCTTAACATTATTATCTGTCCGAATCATGCACTAAAACTCCAGTTATGCACCAAGCTCATTCTATAGACACCTAAACATTGGTTTATATTGTTTCTAGATTCCTGTAACTTATGCTGGTGGAGTAACCACCATGGCTGACTTAGAGAGGATCAAGGTAGCAGGAATGGGACGTGTAGATGTAACTGTAGGCAGTGCTCTGGATATTTTTGGTGGTAATCTGGCTTACAAGGATATTGTCAACTGGCATTATCAGCAAAAGGCATTGTCAGTTTGACATGTTTCTTTCCTTTTCTTTTCTCTTTTTTATTGGAAAATAATTGCTTTGATTTCCCCTGAAATCTGTTCACATGTTCTATCAAACCTTAAATTTCCCTCTTAAGAATTCTCTTCAATTAATGTACGCTGATGCTCCTTCAATTTTGCATTTCGGACTACTTTATCAGCATTGTTATAAATATCACGGGACATCTTGCAATAGTTTCTTTGGTTCAAAACGTCAAATATATTCCTGCACAGAACCTCAATAAGCTCAACTGCTCATAGGCATACGAACTTTAGTTAATTGAATGGTTATTCCTCATAATGAAATGAAGGACAAATACTTGAGACATATTTATATTGGACTCTATGAGTTGTTGCTCATTACAAAACTTTCCCTCAGCTCCAGCTGAAGCCATTTAAATCCAACTGCTTGCAACTGGAGGCCACATCATTCTCACCATCTATGTTGAGGTCCAGTTTCGTGGAAAGGACTGGACGTTTCAACTGTGATGATGTGTTCCAGTTCTCCAGCTTCATTAAATCATTTCTATCAGTTTTTTTAGCTAAAGATTCCACATCTACATCTGATCCTTTAAACAGGTTTTCTGCATGCTCACTACTAGAATTCCATTTTCCACCATGGAGCCCAATGCTCATCGACAAGGTGCCTGGATTTGTTTCCTTCACAAATGCTTTCTCCATGTTTTCATTGGCCTTTGTCAAGCAATTTCTTTCGCCTCTTGTTTCCTCGTGCCATCTAAATTCTGGTCTGTGCAGCCTGGTTAGGCTTTCAATATCCCGTGGGTCCACAGGTGCTCTGAAATTTGCTGGTCTTAAGCCCAGTGGAGTACTATAGAGTTCTTGATCCCTCAGGGACCCCTCACATGAGGTTAAGCAGCTTCCCGCTGAATAGTCTGTTGGCTGACCTGTTTGTGTTTGCTGAAGGCACATATCAGACAGTTCCTTAATTCCTGAAAATGCAGAATTCAGGCATTGGTTTGACACGTTGGAGACCAAATCAGATAACTGAACCTTAGCCGCCTCTAGACTAATTGTCCCCAGGTTTTGTCTTCCAAGAGAATCCTGTGCTTTCTCTAGTACAGTCTGCAAATATTTACCTTGAGCCTCGATCCTGAGCTGCAAGTGACGTTGTACCTATGCAGAGAGAACCATATGTCATATTAGCTTGCTTAAAGCTTTTATAATCACCCCGATTTAAATTCAGATATGTGTGAAGGCTTTCATGGAATATTTTATTTATATAATACTATCCTTTCATACAATATGCCAAACATTTATTTTTCAGTTTTTAATATTACTACTAAGCTAGTTTATAGAAATGCCATTGGTTGTATGGTACATAATATATGCATCAATCACCATCAGGATTGGAACTTATATGGAGCATGAAATCTTTTTGTTTGTTGCTTACCTCAAGCTGTTCATGAAGTTTTCTCTGCACTTCAATTTGCATTTGTATTGCTTCGCCGAAATGTATGTTTCTGGTAAGACACGGAATTGTCAGGATAAGTTTAGTTGAATCGAACCAATCAATAAACATATGATATACTGGAAAACAATGTTATGATGCTTCTAACTTCATACTTAGATGTCTGTGTTGCCATGTGTTGATTGCTGATGTGAACTCCACTTGCATCAGGTGTCCTATCTCCTGAAGCTGCAGTTATTTCTCAATTTATTAGCAATATATGATATATACTTCTCTGTGTTATCCAGTATAGTTGAAATTTGAGAGAACTATGTCCTCAGAAAAAATAGTGGGATCTCTTACCCGTTTTGTTGCTCCCGCTATTGGTTTGTCCATGGATGTTCTTACTGAGCCTGTATTTCTGCAAGCAGAGAGGACCATATCTTAACTCGATGTTTACATTTAGGCGAGCATGTTCTAGAAATGACAAACTGCCATCTAAAAGTAAACAACTTTTGAACTAGAAACTTACTTGTAGATGACTCTTCAGATGGTATAAAGTTAATCCTTGAATTCCCATGAGTTTTAAGACTGACTTGGGAGTAGCTTCTGTGGATGAAGAAAATACCAAGAATTAGATCGATTGCAGTAGAGCATTATACCATACTGGAAAAGGAAATATCATTTACTTTCTGCTCCGCCCAATTGATTTACGGCTTCAATGAACCGTTCATGGAGGTCTGTAGTCCATTTAAGTCTAGGCTTAGCATCAGTGGAGAGTACGAGTCCTGGATCTCCCATGACATTCACACCTTGATGAAACAAGTGCCTATCACCTGGTGTGGACATTTGCATGGAAGCCTGAGTGTTCTTTCCTCTATGGTGGTGGTGCTGCTGCTGATGATACATGTTATCTTCATGAGGAATTTGTAATGGTTAGCTTCAGACTTAAGACTGAAAGAAAGTGATTGGGCAAAGAGATAATATACCTGAAGAAGGATTTAACCTCCCTGATCAAGTATGCTTTCTGCGTTTCCTTTTCGCCTAGATTGCTAATTGTTGCTCTTCTTTATACTGCACTTATCTGTTGCTTGTTTTCTTTTGGTTGGTTTTTCACGTATCACAGTTTTGGCCGAAGATGTCTTATAAGCGTAGAGGGAGAGATTCCGAAAAAGATGTGAGAGTGTGACACAAGTGAAGCATAAGAATCTTGGAGTGGGCTAACAGAACATCAGATTCAATTTTCTGGACTTTAAAAGAAATCTTGTGCTCCCATTTTCACACGTCTGTGGGTCCTGAGGCACAAGTCCCCTCTCTATTCGTAACAGCTGCACTATGAGTAAGATTCCTCTGACTTATTAAAAAACTATACACCTTACATATGGCACAAGTATAGATCCTCCCAATTCTTTCTTTACAGTTCACTCATATTTGTCACCTCCAAAAATGTGGAACCTTATTCTTGCAAAGAATCACTAGCTTTTTCTCTTTGTTTGGACTATAGGAATCCTCTATCAATGATGTTTCTGAAACAATCAAGGACATTTTTTTCCGCATAGATTATGTTGACTACCGAATCTACTGTACCATGATAAATTATATTTAGTAGCATTAGAAATGGTTAGATTTGTAGTCCAGCGTATCGTAAGTGCTAACTGATTCAATTCTTTGCAAGCTTTTATTTATAGTTGTAGGTGCAATGATTAGGGCAGGTTTGAACAGAATTTTATGCTGGCTTTGTGTGATGGACCATGATACTATTCATGTGTGGTATGTCTCTACACAATTATTTATCCTAGATAGAACAGTTAATTTGACTGTGAATTTTTTTGAAATTTCATTGCATACTTCGAACAACGATACTTTTATATATAATGTGATATAATGCATTGAGAGTGTTGAGTCTTTACTTAGAAATTATAATGAAAAAGGAAAGAATTCTTTGAGTCACACAATGAGGATAGTGATTCTTTCTTAGCTTTGTTTGAAGGCCAGGAATAGCATAACGAATCGATTCTTTTTGTTTCCTTCAATAGGTTAGTACTTATTCAGCCTGGACAGAACTAATAAAGAAGGGATCAGGTCCTTTTTAAATCTTTTCAAATTCTTCAATTGGCATAAGAAGTTATTCCCATTCATTGGGACCCTTCAAAAGGAAAAGTAAACACATTGAAATTGTACTTACTCTCATACTTGCATTCGATGGAAACATTAGAAGTCAAATGCCGAATATGACTACAATGACTTCGAGTTTAATTGGCACTGCAGATACTTGGCACGTGACTCCGCAAGATATGATTGTTATTTTTTGTATTCTTTTGTTTCCTGTACTTCCACTACATGGATGGATGGCTGCTCATTATTGTTCCAAGGATTTCTTGCCAGTCTTTTGAAGTGTGTGTTAATTTCCTTATATTCTGTTTTGTCGATAGTCACGCGTACGCTTTCATTCCCCCATCCCACCCCCGAACAAGACATCTCTCTTAAGGCTGGGATAAACTTATCTACGTGAGTAGGCTCTAGTCTATTTAGTCTGGTATTTTAAAGTAAACAGAATCTATGTTACATTTCATTCGAAAAAATTATACATGCAGTTCTGGTTTAGAATTAATTCCTGGTGCAGATATATGTTAATTTCTTACTTTCTTTGTCATCCAAAACTTGCATGTTTTATGCTTATTTAGTTCCACGCCTCATTGTATGGCTCTATCTGGTCACGGGTTGCATATGCATCCGGTGCTATTCCCTTTGTCGTCTTCAGAAGACAATTGTGGTTCAAATTTTTATTGGCATCTCAACATGTATTGATTTCGGTGTATAAATGGCATGTCATTACTTGGTGTTGGGTGTAACCGCTAACTAAACAGAGAGGTATTAGATAAATGTTTGATAAATAAACCAGATTGAAGGACTAACATTTATTGTGGGTATCAGTATCACCTAAGTAATTAATACTATTCTCCTTGAACAAAAGTCTGCGTATCGGTTCCAATCAAGCTTTCTGAGAAAGATCATTTGATTCTGATATTTTATGCAGTGTGGAGGAATATATATGATGCCTTTATATATGTAAAAAATATTGAAGCAAAAATTTCCTTGGAAGTTATGGTGCCATGTGGATAGGAGGAATGAAATGAAGATGATGGGAACAAAATGACACTTTTCGGCCGCATCCACCAGGTGAAAGTGGTGTCTTACTCTTTAACTGACCGTCTAATCGAATAGCATGTAAGAAAGAATACAGGTGCTATTTATCTTTGTGTTGATTTTCCATTTGAGTAAACAAAGACTAGTTGCTTGTTATAGAGAATAACTTTCTTCAATGAGTTGATAAGTGACAGTAATTAGTACAATAAGTATATGAATTTGATAAGCCAATGATAAGATGAGATATGATACATCTTATGTAGCTGCTGTGATATGCATGCATAGATTATATTCTCCACTCTAGCTAGCTAGAGAAAGGACATGAGATGCTCCTATTCTATTCATTCTTGGAATATATATATATAAGCTTGTGTGGTTCTGTCAATGCTTTTGTTTAATTGCAGTGTTAACTGAAGACGGAACGGCTCCAGATGCTATTGGATGGAGGAAGAAGGGAAGATGTGGAGTACTACAAGTGCAAGAAAGTAAGATTCTCAGGAATGGAATAATTTGATGAGAATCTTAACTTAAAAACTAAAGCTGTGGGACCATATAGTAGTAGCCCATATGCAACAACTCTCAAGATCAACAACTTTAGCTTATTCCTTTCCTTTTCAAGAAACCGGTATCAAACTTTCCGTTCTAGATACATTTGAACCATGCAATAGCATGTGTTCTTCACTTCTAATAATTACTACATTTCTGTTGAAACTGGTGTGTCTATACATGCATGTAGAATTTTGTTGTGGCTGCGCACAGTTTATGATATGCGGCGTCTGTTTAATGGTGTTGCGAGCATTTTCATTAGGAGTATAACGTATCTGTTGGTAGGTTCTTATGCTTTGGTTATTGCTTCACGTATCAGAATCAAGAAGTTAGTCAATGAGATGTTAAAACTGTGTTAATATTATCCAGACGATTTGCTTGGAGAATATTGTTTGTTTGAAGTGACTGATATGTTCTGTTATTCTAATTCACTATGTGTTTGGCATGAATTCTTCTTGTAAGTGGAGCATATAAATCATGTACCTTAGGTACGACAAGTGTTGTCACTACCTAAGATTTTTTTTGTTTTCTTCTCCCTAATAGTTGCTTCACATTAAAAAAAAATTTTAAAAAAGGACACTTTGATAAAGGCTGTCAAGTCTCTTTTTTTGTTCGTTTAAAAAAATTCTAAATTGAATTAAATTTATTTGAATTTTAAATTTGAATTGAAATGATCTGAATCGAATACTCAAAGTCCAACTTCCGTGAGTTTGTAATTTTTCTTTCCAGATTAATTTGATAACAATAGGTTGAAATTTGGAACATGGTCATTATTTTTATGAAAGTTGGGGGAAAGTTTTTTATCGCGCAATGAGGAATTTAAATCATTTAATATACGTTTATGTTTTTGTAGTCAAATGGTAAATTTGTTTGTAATTTGGAAGTTATATGGGTGGTCGAGTGGTAAGGGTACTAGAGTAGCACAAGAGAGGTATGGGGTTCAAAACCCCGACGGAGATCATTGTTATGCCTTTAAACTTAGATAGTTGTCAGAAAATACCCATTAAAGTTGGGCCCATTAAAATTTTGTGCAACTTGCGCATAGATATTTGATATTGATAACATTTCCAAATAGTTCAAACACAATCAAGATTCTAGCTTTTTACACGATTTTGTATGTGCACCATTTTGCTCCTTAAGTTTTTGAATTAAGTACCGTTCTTCGCCCATACATAACAACACTAGTAATATCTAAACTTTAATGCGAATCACACATGCAAACCTAACGGAGACACGACTCATACCGGTTTACAAACCTCATGGAGCAAACTCCATATAATGCAAACTTTAGAGGTAAGTTTGCAAAAACTCCAAACTTAAGTGGCCAAAGTGCATTTTGTTTCCGTCAAATTGAATTGAATTAAATTCTTCTGTGACTGAACTGTAATCTAACTGCTGCAAAGATATCGGCCACATTTCCATTTTCAAGAAAACCATGGCCGGAGTGTTGAATTTCACTCCCACGAGTACTCCATTTCTCCGGCCAACTCTCAAAACGACAACAAAAAACACTACCAGACTGCTTTCTGTAAAGTCATCATCAACCAGTAGTACTAAGATATCACCTCCGCCCAATTTCCGGCCAGCGGAGCCCAAACGGTTCGCAATCCGACCCGACAAGATTTTCGATGTCTTGGGCGCTTCTCTTCCCTTGTTACTCCGCCTTGGTACCGGGGCTGTTGTTTCTGGGTCTGTATCTATATTTTCGTAATATAATTTCATTAATTATTTTTTCAATGATCTTGTACTATTTATTGAAATTAAAACGGGGCTAAAAAAAGTTAACAAATCGAACGATGGGGCGGAGGGAGTAGTAGTAGTAGTAGTAGTATATTTCGAAGGTTGATTGAATTGCTTTGGTTTCTGTTTTGTTTTGTTTGTATATTTTGTGATTGTTGTGCTAGTTTGCCTTGATGTAATTGGGGTGGTAGAGTCTTTTCTGGGACAAGGATTCTATCTTTTCGCTCGATTCTAGCTGGCAATGTGCATAATTTGCTTATGGTGAATTTGAAGTGCATCTTTAAGTTTTACAGGAAGAAATGTAATTGCATTGCTTATGCAGCAAAAATCGATCTTATAGAAAATTAGCAGTGATGAATGGAAGTGTGTTGCTCATGCAGCAAAATACTAACACTAGAAATCATAGTGTGAATAATTGCAATTTAGCAAACTACCAGAGTCGAAGTTGGATTACCGAGGTTAATTACCAATGAACAATAAATTATTGCTGAATACCCCCATGCTTGCTGCTGGTAGCTTCTGCTTGTAGTCGGCCTCTACTTCTAGAGAAGAATCGGAAGTTTGGTTAACAGTCTAGATGCACTTTTCTAGTTAAAAAGCGGAGAGAATAAGTTAAAAGAAGCTTTAGAAACAACCAGCTTCTTAAATGAAGTTAGATTACTCAGGTTAATTACCAATGAATAATGAGCTTTAGCTCCTTGTTTGCTGCTGGTACCGTCTGCTTATAGTCAGTTTCTACTTCTAGAGAAGAATCAGAAGTTTGGTTAACAGTCTAGATGCACTTTTCTAGTTAAAAAGCAGATAGAATAAGTTAAAAGAAGCTTTAGAAACAACCTGTTATTCTTGTAACTGTCATTTCTGTTATGTGTGATGAAATGATTTGGCATTGAGTGAATCACAGACACGGTGTCTCACTTGTAAGTAGCATGTTTGGTACTCACTTGTTGCTTATTGGATTTCTTGCCTATGGTAGGTACTCTTTCTTTCACTCTGGTAGGTACTCTTTAGAAACAACTTGTTAGTTTTGTAACTGTCATTTCTATCACGTGTGATGAAACGATTAGCACTGAGTGAATTACAGTGTCTCACTTGTAAGTAGCATGTGTGGTACTCATGTGTTGCCTGTTGAATTTCTTGCCCATGGTAGGTACTCTTTCACTCTGGTGCCTGGGAATGAGGTTCCAGCTGACAAGTATGCTTTCGACATTGCTGGTAATGTATTTCATCTTCAAGTGACTTATGTATATGTAATATTCAACTCGTGTAATTATATCAAACAAACTAAATCATCTATAATATTCAACTCGTGTAATTATATTAAAGAAACTAAATCATCTAGAGACAATCACGGGATTGAATTTTCATTTTCCAAATGTGTTTAAGTTGGAATAAAGCATTTTGTACATCTTCGGAAATGTATGCTAATACCTAATGAACTGCATTAGAAAATGGTAGTTTTGGAAGATAAATGAGTGAAGAAGTTCTGTTTGTTTTCACATCAGTTGCTTTGGAAATAGAAACATGAGGAAAATATGATCCACGTTCACGACAACGGCATACTAAATCATATTACTAATTAACTTGAAACAAGCCGAAATGGTGAAATGATGAAGTGTAGTAAATTAAACTACCGCTCTCACGTTGGGCTGGCTTATTGGACCAGTTCTTTTCAAGAATATCTATTCCCGTACAGGTTATAAGTTGAAAGAAAGCTCAAAGTTAGGCCCTCGCCCAGAGAAGCCAATAGAGATATATGAGTTTGAGGGGTTAGTCTACTTTATTTTCTTATTGGAAAGTTATATATATTGATATGAATAAAATCATGATTATGAACTTTGATATACTTTCCACATGGTATTCATGTGTTACTGACTAAAACTTTCTCTTTTTTTTTTGGGTTCTTTTCCTTGTGTCCAGCTGTCCTTTCTGTCGAAAGGTAAAATCATCACAGTATTTATTTATTTTTTTCTCTGAACCAAATATAACTGCAGATAATCTTCGGAATGATGTCTCTTTGATGAGTTATCTCTCAGTTGCCACATTCTGCAATCTTTATGACGTCAGAGGTGAGCTAAAATAATCGGATTTCATCACAGGTTCGAGAAATTGTTGCGGTTTTGGATCTTGATGTTTTGTATTACCCGTGTCCAAGAAATGGCCCAAATTTTCGCCCCAGGGCTGTTGAGATGGGTGGAAAGGCACAGTTTCCTTACATGGTTAGTTGTGATGGTTGAAATCAGTCATGTGTAACTTGCGAGCACGCTATCAGCTGAGTGCTTTACATTTTCCTTGAGAGATCATAAGTTCTTTGTTCTTCAGGTGGACCCAAATACAGGAGTTTCCATGTATGAATCAGATGAAATAATCAAGTACTTGGCCGGGAAGTATGGTATGTGTTGTAAAATTGCTTTTAAAGCTGTCCTATTTACAAATTTGATAGAATATGTATAACTCGTAAATATCCAGAAAGAGTGATAACTGATAACCATAAATGCATGAAAGATACACAAAGGAGGACTTTTGTGCATAGATTACTCTGTAAATGTTTATCGAACAGCTTATACATGTTTGAATGTCTACGCATGTCTAAAGCTCCTCTGTTTTGGTTTATAGTCAGTGTGATGTTTGTTTCGTAGTTGCATTTCGTATTCATCTGGATATATAATCGAGTGTGTTGGTTCCATTCCACAGGAGATGGTACTGTCCCACTCATGCTGTCTCTTGGTCTATTAACTGTAAGAATTACTTACACATCCTAAATTAGTTACACTGCTAAGAGCCTAATACTATCATCCCAAAAGATGTGAATAATAATGAAGCAATTTTTGCTCTCTCATCTTTCTTCTGCTTTTCCTTATAGACTTTAACGGCGGGATTTGCTATGATTGGGCGTGCTGGAAAGGTGAACTTTCCATTTCTTTCTTCCAGCAAATTTGGCACCAATTGGGCTGAATGACCCATGTTAATGTTCTATCCATCATTGTACACACAGGGTTCGATCTACACTCCATCAAAACTGCCTCCAGAGCCCCTGGAGATATGGGCGTATGAAGTAATGAATTTACCACGATCTTTTTTCATCGCCAAAGAGTCAGCTTTACTTGTGCATAGAGTTAACAATATTGATATCTTTCCAGGCTTCACCGTTCTGCAAAATCGTGCGTGAAGTACTCGTGGAGTTAGAACTACCCCACATATGGAGAAGGTAATAAGCCAACGTTTTTTGGTTGTATAGGATAGACATGAATTCGTTGTGCTGTAGTTGTTATTGTTTACTAACACATGTTATTGCACTGTAGTTGTGCACGGGGAAGCCCAAAAAGACAGATACTTTTTGATAAAGTGGGTCGTTTTCAGGTACATGATTGTAATCTTGTTCTTTACTTATGAATACTTCTCCCATTACAGTCTGTTATGATCTCGTTATATATGAGCGTTCTTTCTGCAAATTGCCAGGCACCGTATTTAGAAGATCCGAACACAGGAGTCAAAACGTTCGAGAGTGCAGCTATCATAGACTACCTGAGGTCAACTTATGCTCTCTGACTCGTGATGATTGACATGCAGTTTTGGACATTATTGTTGATCTTCTTGGTGCTTCTTGACAGAACTTGTTCATAATGTATGTAATGAACCAGTGCTTGCTTATATGTATGTATCGTGTATGTACATGCTCTTTGTGAATACTATAGAGCATTTGAACAGAAACAAAAACATCTCTTCTCCTTTGTTCTTGATGGGAACACGATGAAAATACAGAATATTATAGTAGTATCTTTCAAGTCAACAAATCCGTTGTAGTCTAGTTGGTCAGGATACTCGGCTCTCACCCGAGAGACCCGGGTTCAAGTCCCGGCAACGGAATTATTTTATTTTTCCGTTTTTGGTCTTTTTGGTTAGAATAATATCTCAGATTTCCAAAAATTATTTTTATTTTTCCGTTTTTTGGTCTTTTTGGTTAGAATAATATCTCAGATTTCCAAAAAGTACTCAGTTCTCACCCGAGAGGTTCAAGTCCCGGCAACGAAATACTTTTTCAGTTTTTGGTCTTTTTGGTTAGAATAATATCTTGATTTCCAGAAAGTACCAAGGTGTTACAAAAACAAAATGAGAACTTTATACAAGAGAAGAAAACGTTTTAAATGTGTTCGAATTGCATGCTTATTTTATCTAATGAGCTGAAAAATCGATATATTCTTTTTTTCATACTTGATTACTTGGGACGGGTACGGAATGTGATCGGAATAAAATGTAATCATCTTAGATATCAGTTCATGGAGGGACACTTGTATGGTGTATGGGGGAAATGAGGCATCACATTACGTGCAATCACATCTGAGACATCAGTTCAGTTCTGATCATGGACATTTTCTTTGGCTCTTGCAATCAACTCCTCATTGCAATATTACATTCTCTCGTTGGTTGATTAATTTCGGTCGGTTAACATTCTCTTACAAGTGTATGGATATTATGTGGAAAAACCACCACGCTCCAATATAGTTAACTATCAATCACTTTTTGCCTTCATTATAAATGTAAATCTAAGCTTAATTCAATTTAAAAATACAATTTTCAATTCAACATCAATGCAATTCCAGTCATATTTGTTTAGGATATATTCTCTTATTTCAATTCAATTAATTTCAATTCAATTATGAATTCTATTATGTTCAAATTCATTCGATTCACATTTAATTTGTTTGAACAAAGAGAATGAGTCTTAGTTAAAAAAAATTATAGTTTAAATAAGTTCAATGCAAAATCATTTTAATTTAGATTTTTTATTAACTGAATCAAACAACAAACGCATCGAATGATGATTAAGAAACTCTTTGTCTAGACTCGTAAGTAATTTAATAAATAAAATTTAAAGAAAGAAAGAAAAGTATTTATGTTAAGTACTTAGTTGCAAAGAGGCAAAGATCATAAGATATGGATGTGGTGGAAATATGGTCGAAACTCGAAAGTGATATGCCGACATAAGCTAAAGCAATACGTGTGGTGCCGACATCGTTATAACAGGGTCATTAACAACAATAGTACTAGTTGCGGCTCGAGCAAAGGCCCCCTTTTAATGTATTACGAATTACACTGGTACTGGTAGTTAATCGATCATTTTTACGAAAAAAGTTTAATTGGATTAATTTTTCGAACTAGTTATTTTATTGATATCGACTAAGTAATAAACATGTTAATTTACTTAATCGGGTAATGGCGACATAACCCATAATCATTTCCATTTTATCAAAAGGAAAATGGATTATGAAATATGAATAATTATGAGATGGGATATCCGTGTCCATTTGAATTGGGAATATTAAGCATATTCTTGTTATTGGCTTAAGATCTTATTAGAACATCAATTGATTACACAGACCAATCATGCATGCAGTTGGAAAAGCAGATACTAGACTAGTGTCCGTCCGTGAAATCTCAACCGTCTATTGCTCAACTCATCAATGCTCCCTTGAAAATGATCAAGACGACCATGACACTACCAAATTTCATGCTTATAAATAGCAAACTATATTTCACTTGTGTATATCATCACAAAATAAGTCAAGTGTTAATTGGAAATTGGAAATATCAAGAAAATCTAATTACTTCCTTTTAGGTTTTTTTTTTTTTAAAGAAAAGTTAACCATGGCGGGACTCTTCAACCATCGCAAGGAGGCCAAGCCGGGCGAGGAGGAGACCTATTCTAGCACGGCCTATGATAATGAAGGTATTGCATTGATTAGTGTTTGGTGAATGTTTCCACTTAAAACTACAAATGTTACACATTTTTCGGTCAAGTTGTAGTGTTATGACTTGTAAAAATCAATCTTGCAGGGCAGTATAAGAGCACAGACGCTACCGGTGGTTATGACGGTGGTCAAAAGACAACTGGAGCAGGTGGTTATGGTGGTGGATATGTTGCTGGTCAAAAGAAAAATGACGAGTATGAGGATACAGAATCAGGAGGAGGTTATGGCGGTTTTGCTACGGGTAACAAGACGGGGGAAACATATGGAAAGTATGAGGAGACAAAAACTGGTGGTGGTTATGGTGATAAGACAAGTGACAGTTATGCGAAATACAGTGATTCGGAAACTGGTGGTGGTGGTTATGGTGTCGACAAGAAAACAAGTGACAGGTATGAGGATTCAGAAACTGATGGTGGTTATGGTGGTGTGAAGAAAACTAGTGACAATTACGAGGATACAAAAACTGGTGGTGGTTACGGTGGTGTGAAGAAAACTAGTAACAAATACGAGGATACAGAAACCGACGGTGGTTATGGTGGTTATGATGCTGGCAAGAAAACAAGTGACAAATACGAGGATACAAAAACTGGTGGTGGTTATGGCGGTTATGATGCTGATAAGAAAACAAGTGATCAATACGAGGATACAGAAATTGGTGGTGGTTATGCTACTGGCGAGAAAACAAGTGGCAAATACGAGGATACAGAAACCGGTGGTGGTTATGGAGGTTACGCCGCTGGTATTAAAGCAAATGATGACAAATACAGTGATAACTATGAGAAGAAGGAAGGTGACGAAGAAGAGGCAACAGAAGGGAAAAAGAAACACCACTTCTTTTAAGTATTGTGATGTGGAGTCATGAAATATTATACCGTATGTGTAATTTGCCATGTAACTATTGTGAATGTCCACTTGTGTTGAGTGGCATGTCCTAAATAATGCATTTGTGTATGTGTCGATGTGTCATTGTAATTTGCTTTATGAGTGTGCTCAATGTAAAACTTGTAAAATGATTTTTTGTTTATGTGTGATACATATATACATTATGTGAGAAGAATTTAACAGGTAGCCCAATATGAGAGTGGATATCTTGAGTTCTTGACAAGTTCAGAACGTCCCGTAACTGGGCTGTCCAAAACATTAAAGCCCACCACAAAAACTTTCACAAGTCCAATAAAGCAGGAAATAGTTCTACAAGATGAACACAAAAAATGATTTGTTTTTCCGGTTAGCACCTACTGGTCCAAAATTATTCAAAGATCGACCTAATACCTTGCATCATAATGTTGAGCATATTTGTAGGCTAAAAATCATCATGCATTATAGTGTCAGATCGCTATCTAAATAATTTTGAACGGGTGGGTGCTAACTGGTTGACCCAAAAGAAGAGAAGTGAGCCGAAAAGCAGTCAAGGGTCGCCCGTAATTGATCTTTTTTGTTTTTTCCTTTTTGTTGGTAAAACTTTTATGTAGAGGTAAAATACAGTAAATCGTACGAACCAGAAAACAAACTCTAAATTCGTTACAATGCACTCAAACACAAAGAAATCTTACGTCACCATACTCCCAAAACAACACTAAGTCAAAAGCTTCTTCAGGTGCACTTCGAATCCTCTGTACCTCTGAATGTAACCCTTCCGTACCTGGGATTGTCAAATGCACATGTGGAAGTGTTGTTATGCCGGTTTGCCTTAGGTCAAACCGGAATGAGACTTTACTTGAAGGGAGCTGAAGACTCTCCTTGTCAGAATGCAATTAATGTAAATAAATGAGATTGCTTACTGTAAATCTTGAGATTGGTGCCCTTTTATAGATATTGGCAATTTTAAGTCGGTCCTATCCTCCTTCGACATTTGTCGTCTTCTCTTTTAGCCACGTGGTAGGGTTGGCCCAACCAGTGATCTTCATGGGCTTGGCCCAGGCCCACTTAAATGTACATTCTTGAATATTCTAGTCTTTCGTCAACCTCAACTCTTGCTCCTCGATTTGTTTCCTTGGTCGTGTTCCCTGCTATATCTTTCAAATAGACAAGTAAAGTAAAATCAGTGGTACGGATCATTACAGCGTAAAGACAATCTAACCTGATCAATCTCGCCCTACGCGTTCTACTCTTTTCCATACTTTATTCCGTACCACCAAATATTCCGTATGATCTTCGAAGCTTGACCAACTTTCAATAGTCTCATGGTTCGGAATATCTTGTGATGCGGAAGATACGTAGCTGAAGTACAAACGCTGATTCGTACCTTTCAACGTGCTTGGACCGCCTCCACTGACGCTCTATGTTCCTTGACTCGTATAAGAGCGTGGTATACGAACTGGACATATTTTCATTATCAACATTTTAACTATCAACAATTTAACAACAAAAAGGTACCGTAAAAGGATAAGTGAAAGTGTGAAACAACAAACAGGTACTACTAAGTAGTGTATAGAAACGATGGAAAGGACAAATCTAGTGCAAGTGTGCAACTGCTTCAGATTATTCTCATTTCTCACCAGTCACCACCAATTATATGGTGCCTCTGGTAAAAAGTTTCGGTGTACAAGGATATTCTCATCACTCATGGTCATGGACTCATGGACATGGAATATAAGTATTATAATTTTAATCTAAATATACAATTTCTTAAGTTCCGTCCAAATTCATTTAATTTTAGTTTAGATGCATTAGTTATTATTTATAGATGCATTAGTACTTTTTTATATTACTAGTAAAATTTTGCATGAGTTGCGTGCTATAAAAAAAATAATAACTATATTATAAGTTAATGTGTAAGATATCATCTAAATTTTATTGAAAAAACACTCAACTAATAATTGTTAATTAAATAAACGATGATCTTTACGCTATTCAATTTAACATAATTCAAAATTAAAAATTAAAAAAAATAACAAAAACAAATCAAATATAGTAGTAATTTTAAATTATTCAATCTAATACATTACATAATTTTGTACATCGTCATCTATTTTAATTTAATATATTAGAGAATTGGTGGTTATGGTTAGTTTTTTTTTTTTGTTTTTTTTGTTTTTAAATTTCTATTTAGTGTGTCAATATCAATTGAAATGGTGTCTCAACTATCATTGATGTGTTTGATTTTATAGATGTATATATAACAAATGTAGTAAATTCAAACCAATTAAACTCAGTTCAAAATTTTCACATTTTTTCATTAAAAAAAAAAAGAACTATAATAATTATTTACCTTTTCTTACGTACTTGGTTTACAATTAATGTATATTCACTCTGCCTTAGAGCATTTGAACCAGTTGTACATTGTTTGGTTAAACTTCATCAACTTTAACTATAAATTAGTCTCAAACTATTGTTGGTAAATTTTTAACAAAGTTATATTGCACTCTCTAAATTTTCATTATGTAGTTTTATTAAATATTTATCACTACAATTTAAAGATAATTTACAGTTAAAATTGTTAAAAGCTGATAATGATAAAAATGTACAAATGATGCAACCGCATGTGAGGGAGAGACTAGAGAGTAGTAAGAAATGTACACAGAATGTAAAATTGCACATTTGTTGAAGTCTTGTAGGGCATAGGACGGTCTTACCTTACCTTGGTAGAGGAGCTCATTATACGTGAACTTAGAGATAAATAATATTACTACTAGACTACAAGTACATTAGTACTAATATCTCTCTGCTTTGTTCAATTTTTCAGACAAACCGGAAGTAACGTATCAAATGTCACGTTATTCAAACAAAACGTATATCACTCATGTATTTCTTATTGTAATACAAACAAATGTTCAACTGCAAAACACATGTGCTTCTACATATATCAAAGAAGAAACCACCATTTCACACTGTGGTCAAAATTTTAAAATGTACTTATATACTTCTAGTAGTAGATCGATAGCCCATGAAAACCGCAACTTCTTTTCTCTATATTTTAATACTACAGTTCTTTAAAAATGAAGCAACACAAAGCCATCATGAAATTAATAAATGACAAGTACCAAGAAATGATCTTTGTTTCAGGTTTCCTCATCATTGTAACCTGAAGCTTAATTGCCTTAATTTCAACAAACTGGGATTTTTTAGTTAGAAAAGGTTACTAGTGTGGTGTAGCCTTTTCGTGATGAAGGTTCATTTGGTTTCATGTGCAAGTAATTAAATGATCATCTCATTAAATAGTCTTAGTTATGCATTAATCTATGCTCATTATTGGTATTTGGTCCCTCTCTTTCTTGGTTCCAGTAAATAAGTAAACTACTATAGTACTCCTACAATCCAATGCCAATGGAAGACATCTATGTAAACAAACATTGCAAGAATGTGAACACGAATGTGGCTGTAGTTTAGTGGTAAGAATTCCACGTTGTGGCCGTGGAGACCTGGGCTCGAATCCCAGCAGCCACACATTTCATTTTTGCAAAATAACATTTTGCCAATTATATATGAGTGTTTGGGTTTGAATTCCAGCAGCCATAATCATTTTGCGAAATCACACATTTTGTCTTTCTTTTATATACACTTGTATGAGCGATTATACGCTTTTAACTAAGAGTATAAGTTTTTGTTTTATCATTTTTTTTTTAAGTAGAAGTAGATAGAAACCGAGGATTATGATAGGAACTAGGAGGATGAAATTACATATATATCATTTATCGAGAGTTAGAGATCAAAATTTAAAAAATTGTACATATTACCTAATTTTTTATTTTTTATTTTTTTCAAAAATTTGTTCGCCCTGTAGAGGAAACTTTCATGATCAATAAGAGGACTCACGTAATCTTCCTTTATAGATTTAGCTCTATAAAAACAAGCAAGATTTGATCCAATATATCCATACACTGTACAAAATGTAACATCAAGACATTTTCACTCGAAAAGTAGCCATTTTTATGTAGAAAAGCTACATCAAACTTCAATTATATAAACCCATATCTTCGCGACAAAAATGAAAATATTAGAAGTTCTACTGTTTAATTATTGTCGGTGGGCATGGGCAAAGTAAAAACTATTAAATGAATTACAGAGGCTTTTTTTTCCTTTTAAAAAAAAAGAAAGGGAAGAAAGAATATATTCTGCCTTTTCGTTTTGATTCATCCATTAATCTGTTTGGAAGCTTTTTCCCTTGTGATTAATATCAACCAAAACAAATATTTTATGACTATGGTCAATGGCAATGACAGATTAATTTAATCCAGTGTTTAGGACTTTTTTTCCTTAGTGGTGTCCGTTTTATGCAATTAATTAATACAGTTGCGTATTGTTGGATTTTTTTAAAGAGGTAACTCTCCTAACATTATTTTTTATATTCACAAGACTCAAATTCGAATAAGCGAACTCAAAACCCTTACTAGCAAAATAGATAGTACACTTTCGTGCTTACCTAAGAATTAGAAAATTAATTGGCGTTTTAAAAAATCAACTGGTAATAAAAAGGTAGTACGAATATATGAGTAGGAATATAATAGGTAAATTTTACGTTTAAAAAAAAAAAACAATTGGCGTGCAACTAGGGAAAGGTCTATTTGCCATAGATTCGGTTTAAATGTTTGTTAAGGTTTTGCAATCGTTGTTGCAATCAGTCAAGTTGTAGTATTAATTATGCAACCAAATTGCATAAAAGACCATATCATACGTTTTATTATTTGGTACAACATGCTAGTATGTTTTATGGTGTTTTATAAGATCCAATCACGATATAACTTTTAAATCTCTATAATTTATTACACGCTATGTTGTAGCATAAAAGAATTATTACAGGAGATGGTTCAGTTGGTTATAATTATAAGATATCTAAAACTCATATATATATATATATATATATATATATATATATATATATATATATATCACACCAAGCACATGTACATAGCATAGCAAAATTTTGTATAAAGCAATAAATCTGCAGAGTTGAGTGATTGCACTCTTTTCCTTAAGACTTTATTCGCCCTGCTCTCGGTGCTACAGTTTATCACTGAATAATAGTCTCCCAAGATAAAACTGCAGTGAGATCGTATACATTACAAGCACTTGAAATACGAATCTCGGCTGGACTACAACAATATGGGAAGACAAACTTTTAGAAATTAAGAGAAGAAGAAGGAGACATTTGGATTCCTTGGTGCATTATCGTTCTGGATTCTGTCTCTTAATCCAAACATGGGTTATCTTATTTATAGTTTTGAAAATTTGTAAATAAAGATGTGCAACTCTGGATAATGTAACTCCCCACGCGAAATGTTATGTAATTTAGTTGCAACACAATCTTTAAACAAAAGGTTTAATGGTTCAGTGGTAAAATTTCTAGCTCTCAATTGAGAGGTCACGTGTTCAACACCCCTTTGTGACATATTTATCAACTTTTTATTTTACACCTTTTCAACTATCAAACCCTTTACAAAAAGTGTTTATTGAGATAACCCATAACAAAATATTATTTTTAATATTTTCCTCATTCCTTCTTAATTTTAGCTAATTTCAACTTTTAGTGAAAGATACGTATAGATTTAAATTAATTCTACCGCATAGTCATAAACATACCAACAGATTTAAATTCTACCGCTCGACGGTTTACCATTTCCATCTCTAAAACTATAATACAAAATTAAAACATTATATTTGGTGTTTAAAAAATCTTTTTAGTGAAAGATACGTACAGAGCCTACCTGGGCAGCAAGACCAAAATTCATAAAACAAAATTGAAAATTCCTTATTATTACAAATTATGAAAAATGACAAAAGTGGAATAATTCAAGTGGTAAAATATGTTTCGGTTTTTACTAAAACGAGTAGATTAAGGAGTAAATTCTCTTTTTCTAATTTTTGGCAGACAGCTACTATTGTGAAAACGACAGAGCAATATTCCACTTCTGTTTTCTAAAAAATTACTTTCATTTAGCTGTAAGAGGGCCCACCTAGTTGCTCACGTGGCCGCTTATGCACCTTCGATCGAGGAAGATCGGGTTTTTGTCGGCGGAGGAGGTGCTGCAATAGTGCAATGTGCAATATATACACTGTGTCGCACTGATTTTACATTATTGCTGTCATTTGATAATTTTATTTAATTCAATCAGAGACATTAAATACGGATTTTTTACCCTAAGGTTCATTCTTTTGTCAGTTTTACCTTGGTTGATAATAAAACAAGTGCTACTCTTAACTGCAAATGTACTTAGGATAATGATTATTTACACTTTATAACTCAACTTTCTGAATTTATAAAATACACACCTAAATATTTTACTTTGGAGCAAAAAAAAAGGTAATAATAATAAATTTATCTACCACCTTTAGTGTAACTATTTCTTCTTCTACTCCCTCTTTCTTTTTCTTTTTTTTTCATTTCTTCTTAAGCGTTGGGGCTTCCATGGAAGCTCCAATCGGACACAGTTTTAAAACTTCGCATGTTAGACATTGGTTTTCTTTATGTGTTAGACATTATTTTTTACTTAAAAAACAAGTTTCACATTAAAAAAAAAAACAATGTCTAACACCAAAAAAAGTTAGACATGGCTATTTTTATGTGTTAGACATGGTTTTTGCTTAAAAAATAATGTGAACATTCAAAAAGAACATGTATCACACCAAACAAAAATACATCTCATATGAAAAAAGAAGAAGAAGAAGAAAAGGAAAAAAAAAAGTGTTAAGAAAAACGAATAGAGCAAAAAAAAAAATCCAGTCAGTGAATGTAAAAGAAGAAGAAAACAGAAAAAAATGGAAGGAAGAGGATTGGAGCTTCCATTCAAAGAAAATTGAGCTTCCATGGAAGCTTCGATCTGGAAGCTTCCAGATCGAAGCTCCGACTGGAGCTCTCTGGAAGCTCCAGTCGGAACTTCCAGATCTGGAGATTGGAGCTTCCATATCTGGAAGCTCCGATATGAACTAAGCATGAGCATACAGTATCTGATGTATTGACATCAAATATGTTTACTAGGATATGATATTATAGTTTCTGAAAAAATATATGAATGGAATTGAAATAATTTTTATATGAAAAATCAGTGTTTTTTTTAAAGACAAAAATAACAAAGACGTAAAGCACCTGTGATGGAACTCGAGGATCGTGGACAGTGGTTTTGATGAAGAAGGCAAGAATGAGCGATCCGTGGGGGCGTGGTGGGCGTCCTTGGCAGCCGACCCTGACTCCATTATGTTATTTCTTATTATTCGAGACTTTCTTTTTATTTAATTTGCTGGTTGAGAAAACGTTAGATGAAAGATTAGGGAAAGATATGTCAGAATCTTACCAATAAGTCATATCTTTTATATCTACACTATAATACTTCATTATTTTTACTATGTTGAATATTGATTTGAGTTTATTACTAGCTCTCGGTGATGAGAGTAAATCCGGTTCAAGGGCATACGACATCATCTCTCAATCCATTGAAGCGTATGGGTTGAGTATTGATAGAGAACAGTGGGAATACGAGCACCTGCAATGGGAAAAGATTGGAGGGGAAGGGAAGTAGGATCGAGCTACCTAAGTTAGATCGGTGTCAATTCAATGTGATGATGAATGATAAATTGGGCAGCATATGGTTAGAGAGTGGAATATGTGTGTGTGTGTGTGTGTTATGCGCATAATAAATGAGTGTATTTATAGAGGATATGAGTGTAGGCCCCACTTTTGTCTTTGGTGTCTCCCTTGATCCGGACAATAGGGGGACCTGTCAGTACTAGGTTGTACCTTTTCTGACATCTTGGATACATGTGAGGTTGATTATGAGTTTTGACCTAGGTATCCGACTCCAACCTCCAGTGGTGAACCAGTCCCCCTAAGTGTGGGTTTACGCTTTGATGTTAGGGAACTTCTTCGAGGGGCGCCTGGTACTAAAGGTTCAGACGTAGTTGAAGTCTCCTTCGAGGTATGATCTGCTAGTGGGTCTTAACATGGTCCTTTTATCAAGGATCGAAACCGTCTTCGGGTCGAACTACACACTGGTACCTTCATCCCCTATCACCTGGGCTCTTTTGCTTGGTTAGTACGTTTTCGAGTTGGATTTACTTTATTTTTACAATTCTCCATTTCTTTTATTCTATTTCTGTCGGAACAATATTTCATCAACCTAATAAATAGCAATATTTATTTAACTCTTAGAGATAATTGGAAAGTTATTACCTAGACCAAGTCTATGACTCATCTATAGACCTTGTGGTTAGGATTGATCCACAACACACATTAATTAAGTGTGACCACAATAATTGTTGATGTGGATCATTTCTAACCACATGGTCTACAACATTAAATGTAGACTTGGTCTAGGTAAGTATTTTTCGAGATAATTATGTTAGTTGTAAATTTGAAGGGTGGTTGGGTACTTTACATGTGTTAAACCAAGGGGGAATCCAATTTATTGAGTTTCACCTTTGTGTAATTGGCTTTGTGTAATTGGCTAATGATTGTTCTACATTTTATCTAAAGTTTCATAAAAAATGTCTTTCTTTTTGCTCCCCAGTAAGAATGGAAGCCCCAGATATTTGTCTTTCCTCTTCTTATGGATTACTCCCATAATATGAGTAATTCTTTGTTTTAACTGAGGAGGTTTGTTTGGTGAAAAAATGATTCTGCTTTTAGTCCAACATATATTTTGCCCAGAAGCCTTTCCATACTCTTGAAGTATGTCAAGAATATGTTGATCACCGGCTTCAGAGGCCTTGCCAAAGAGTATGCAGTAATCTGCAAAATAAAGTATTGGAATTACATGTTCCATTCCGGAACATTTCAAGGTGTAAACATAAATAGTACTAATAATTATTAAAAATTATTAAATAGTTAAGTGAGGGGGAGGAGTGGTTAGGACATGCTTTCATGTGTAATAATATGACCATATAATAGTAAAAATAAATATATGAATGTCAGATATAGATATATTCATGTAGGATGCATGCATAAAGTCAAAAACTATAAATATATCATTATCATTACTAATTAGTCCAAAATCCAAATCATGAAATAATTAGTTAGAATTAGAAGGTAAAATGTCAGATCGAGTAGTTGTACTGTATATCAGTTAATGATTTAAAGTCTCATTAGTATTGACCCAAAATCACTAGTAATTCCGTCTCACAAAATTTTAACCACTTTTCATTTGTAGGTGTCCCACAAAACTTTTACTTATTTACTAAAATAAAAACTACCCCATACATTAAAAACACTATTTTGTACACTATATTACAACTTTGACACTAATTTATACTTTAACAACCCCATTTCAATTAAAATATTAACATACTCCACTAACTTTATACTACTTTATTGTTTTTGTAAACTGCGCGATAACCCCAGTGGGTAATATTTTATAAGACGGAGGGAGTACAACTTAGGCCCGTAAAGATTATCTAATGCGCATCCAAAGGGTAACAGGTGTGAGTTTTCAACCTCATAAAAAAATAAATAATAATAATAATAAATACTAGCTACTTCTACTTAAGTAATTTAATCATTTTGTAAATTCCATATCACAGAACCACGATAGAGCTTGTTACGTACTACCACGATATAATTATATGAAATATCCATATCATCTAAAACTCGAACTTTAACACTCAAGTACAATTGTTGTTTCCATACATGTATGTATAAGAAAACTGAAGGGTAACAGACCCAGAATGGGTTAAGACTAGGGTCAACAGATATATATATATAAAGACCCAGTACCAGTGCCCATCATTGGACATATATGCCTGTGCAATATATCGTGAGTAGAACAAACAAAAAACACTCTGAATTTCACCAATTTTTTTTCACATGGAAATGGTGTGATAGTGAAGGCACTATACACTAGAAAAGTGTCGTAAAATTATCGCCATCATCATCATGTGTGGCTAATGGGACGACATGCAGGACCTATGGTATAACCAGGGTACGTGCCATTTGGCGAGCCAATAACAAAAGAACCGAGCACGTTTGTGGGCACTGGCTGGCTGGCTGGCTTAGCTAGCTAACTGACTGACCCTTGAAGCAATTCACCACTCATTCTTATTCTTTACCATTTCATGTTATGTAATCACCATTGCTCTTTCCCAATTTGATCATCAGCTTTCTTAAATGGCATGCAATTTTTTGTTGGATTGTGGCGTGTTCTTGGAGTCACTATATATAGTAAAGTGACCGAACAGGGTGGATCGATCCATTCCAGGATCATGTGTAGGAATATATTTCAATTCATAAGTAGTAGAATGGGTCAATTCGGAGAGCACCCGAATAAATTGGAGTTAGAATCAATTAGGAGATTAAATTGAATCTAAATACATACTCACTTGATATGAATAGATATATCACATAACTACTGAATATGAATAGATATATAAGATGAAAGAAGAGAGACTTAAACTAAGTTCTCTTCGTCTAAATTGAATTGAACTTATTTGTAGTATATATAAAATAATTCTACAAATCTGAATTGAATTATTTTTCAGATGAAAAAAAACCATCGTCTTAGCCTGAATGTGAAATGGATTTACGCTTTAAAGATTGTTTATTTGTGTAAAATGTACGTGCATACAAAATTTGAGCATGAATGCGCATTTAAGTGCATTCCATTAATTCCCACTCGAAATTAAACTTATGTGGATTTTCCTCAAATAAATGATAATAAAAGTAATGTGCTAATTACAATAAACTTAAAACTTAAGTGGAAAAACCACATCAAATTTAAAACTTCGGGGGTGTAAATCACAACTAACACAAACTTTACGGATGATTTTGCACAAATTCAAAGTTTAATGCGCCCAAAATGATTCTGTTCCCTAGTTTTTACCACGAAAATTTATTACTGTATAGATAAATAAGTTCTCCTGCCTGCCTACCTTGATGTAGCTAAAAATAAGTACTTTTGTCCTCTACGTACAAATTTCGCAAACTAGGAGTACTAGATTGTGAGGTACTACCATAATTATTTTACTTGCTACTGCTAATCCTTTTCTTGTGGGTCCAGATTCCAGAGGTTACCTTCGTCAATTTTCAACGAGAAGAATCAAGAATGACTCATTTACCCCAACAAGTTTTCACATTGACATATACTCCTTGCCGTGCTTCTTTTATAGAGTAAATTTTTATTTTTTTTCATTTTCAAATGTTACTACATATTCTTTTAATATAATTCGACAAATAATAAAAGTCCAAATAATACTTCTAGTAGATCTAAAGAAACATGAAAATTTTTGTTTGGGATTCTTCCCTTTTTGGTTGAACAATTTACTGCTTTTAGACTCTTTTCATTCGGTTCGGTTTGTAACTTAAGTATTCTGAACTCCGCTTTATTTCCGTAATATATGTTGACTTCTCAAAAAAAAAAAGAAACATGAAAAATCAATTTCAACCTTTTATATTTGGATCGATCAACTCCGTAAACAATATTTTAAAATATTTGTTTTGAGTTTTTAAATCTCATGTTTCTTGTCTGATAAAGAGTTTATAGTATTTTTTATTTTTACCCCGTATGTACACATTAACATAAAACACAAGAAACTAAAAAAAAGCGTTAGAAAAAAATTCTTCATCTTCACGTTATTATTAACATGATTAATGTATCTTCAATTTATCTAGAGTACAACATTACACCGTATATTCAAAAGCGTAAATTAAATATTAAATATTACTGAATGTATATGGAGTAGAGGTTACATATTCAATTGTTTCTACACATGTAATTATTACAATTCTGTAATAAGTTTATTATTTTGCATTCCAGATTAATATGTAACGTTTTGACCACTAATAGGTCGATCGAAGTCCCGATACTTTGAGCCAATGGAATTACTTCTGAGTTGTTCTTTTCTATTAGGTCACCAATTTTATAATGAAATTTTTATGAATGAAATTCCGAAGAAAGGTGCACATGGTATTATTAGCGTTTTCAACCCATTTAAACTTTTGGAAATTTTAGGATGTTGCATAATACTACTACACCGCATATCGGTTGATTTATTGTCATAGTTCATTTAATTTATATTTTTTATTTTTCCCCACCTTCTCTTATAACAAATTTAAAATAATATTTTAATGTGCATGTATGTACAAGTGTCAAAGAAAACTTATTCCTACAAAATAATCAAATAAAATATATATAGACTATATAATTTACATATCTAATTCATGTAATCACGCAACAATTTGAGAAGATATTGACAAATTCATGATTCACAATGTATTTATTTCGTGACTCAGCGGATACTAATAAAATTAAAAACTGATGAAAACATATTTCACTCAAGTGAGAAAATTCCAAAACTAAGAAAACATTAGTTGTGAAGACGATTAATTAAAATCGTCAGCAAAATAACTATAGCTCAACAAACTAGTGGATTATGACGCCATAAAGCTAACAACTAAAATCGCATTATGCATAAAATCGGTGTCTTCATCTACCAACTTATAAAGAACTCTGAATTTACCCAAGTACCCTCACCGCTTGCTATGGGTGGGTGGGGCCCCACTGCATGGGCATAATAACTCAATTTTTTTTTAAATCTTTTTAATTATTTTACAAATTATTTTCGATGTGCACTTTTGGATCTCCAAAACCAATTTTCTTGTGTTATCATTAGTAATAATTTAGCATTTCGGACAATTAATTAGTACCTCAGCGTCTCGCTAATAAGGTGAAATTTTGTTGTAATTGTATTTTTAACAGATACGAATAGTTAATGATAAAATAAATATAAAAAATAAATGAAATTAATTGGTTAGTGGGTGTTAATGTTGGCGAGGGAAATAAATAAAAGGGTTTAAACCGTTAAAGTATGAGAAATAACTAACAGATAAATTAGGAAGATGAATGCTATGTTTGTAAATAATCGAGTATGATAAGGGTATTAATCGGGGAAGTGGGGAACTGTATGTGAGGGAGGTTGTAATGTTTTAACCTTAGGTACTCGGTACTATTAGGAAATGCATGAAAGTAAACCGAGATCTATTGTCTTTTATTAACTGAGTACCAATAATTAATGATTTACCGTTTGTCTCCGTGGTTAATTTAAATTCCAATTTATTAGTCAGAGGTGAATCAGATTATCAACAGGGCTACGTTTGGTTATCAAATTGAGTTCTATTGTTAGTGAGTAAATTAAGAAATTTCACATGTACGTGTCTTTATAAATTTGTAGATATTGACATCAGGCATGTGACTCACTTCCAAACCCGAAGGAATAGACTCTACCCCGCTTTTTTTTTTTTTTTGTAACGGCAAATATTACAACTAATGTACTTTCTTCTTTGAGAATCAAAAGATCATATATTGATCAAATCAAAATCAAGGTGACAAAATGTTTGGATTTACAATAGGATAAGTAGTAGAACCCTCAAAATCACCTCATAATAAGTGAGCTAGCAAGTGCACAAACTTATTATAAGAACGAATAACATGATAAAAACTAATTGAACTGTTGAAGGTGATAGAAAGGATTTCCTAGAGAATGCTCCCTACTGTAAAAAATAAGTGTGTCTGCTACTGCAACTGTGAGAGATCACGGATATTGTCCACCAACTCATACATCTCCACATGTAAACCACCTTATATCTACGTCCGCCAGAGATCGAATTATTACTTTTATACAAATATCATAAACCAGTTATATCTCCACACATAAACCACCTTATGTCTCCTTCACCCCGACTAAATTAATTTGCACTTGGTAATTAACTTCTTTAAATATTTTAAAACAAACTAATTAACCTGAAAGTGATTATGCCAAAACACACTTTAGCATAAATAAAATTTCACTGGATTGCTCCCCTACTTGCTACAATAGAATCTACCAAATTAAACATTTCACTCGATTGGTCTCCAATAATAAATCAAAACTGCAAATAAGTTCAGCTCAACTTAGCTTTGTTTTGATTAGTCGAAGAGAACAAATAGTCTTACTAACACCAAGATACAAATTATTTTTTTATCCATTTGCCCTCTTTAAAATGGTTGAAATTGTTTACGCTTAGACCGGTAACGATAAATCTATACAAATGAATTCCTGATCGTTGATCTGATACGACAAATCTATCCGCATTATGATTTTCACTCGATTAACCCTTACGAAAAAAATAAATCTGCATTGGGACTTGAATTCGAATCTCCACGTCAGATTAAAGAGATTTCCATCAGTTGACACATTATGTACGTGATCTCCGGAAAAGTAGTCCTAAACGGTAAGATACGAATTAACTTTTTATCCGATTGTGCTCTTTAAAAAGGTGAAATTTTCCACACCTAGATTAGTAATAATAAACACATCCGAAATAATTTCCACTCGATGATCCGCACCAACAAATATATTCGTATTAAAATTTTCACTCGATTTATTCTTATACTAACACCAAGTTACGATCCACTAATACCTGATTCGATTGTCCTCTTTAAAAAAGTGAAATCGTCAACACTTGGATTATTAATAATAAATCTATCAGAACTGGTTCCCACCCATCGATCCGTTACAACAAATCTATCAGACTTAAAAATTTCTCCCAATTAACTCTTACGAAAAAAATAAAAACTGATCACCTCAATATTTGAATTAGAATCCGACCACAAATCTATCCGAAATAATTCCCACTCCTTGATCCTCTACGACAAATTTGTCTGGATAAAGTTTTACACTCTATTAACTCTTACGAAAAAGTCAAGACTGATCTCACCGAGACTTAAATTCGAATCTCCACGACAGATTAAACTTCCCCCACCCCAAAAGAGATTTTCCATCAATTGAAATCCCATTTAGTCAAGTTGAATTCAAACCCATCCAATTCAATCCAATTCAATTCAACTCGATTCGTCCCACCAAGTTCAATTCATTCAGACATATTTGATTAAGTTTTGTTATGTTCAGATGTGATTAGTTATAGTTACATTATAACAGATAAATTAATTTAAATTCAATTTAGTTAAATTCATTTTGGTTCGGTTCAATTACGTCGGAATTAAGAAATGATAGCCATATTTTCACTTGTGCTTATCACGCGTTTGTTACATTCAAGTTCGTCTCTATTATCTGTCCTCCACAGTACCTCTGTTTTTATCTCACCACCTCCTCCATTCCATTTCTTCTTGTTTCTCTCTCTGTAATCTGTTTTAATGGGTAATAATAATTTCCTTTCCATTTCCACATTTTTTCCTTGTTAGTCTCTCTCTCACACACACAGAAACACACACACACACACGTTGTTTCTTGTCTTTGTCGATCTCTCCTTCTTCAACCCCCGTGGCATATGATACACTGCAATCTACACACACACAAACAGCTCACTACAACACAGCATTTAAGTGAGAGAGAGAGTAGAGAGAGAAACAACCCACTTTTTATGACACACAGAGCCAGAGGTTTCTGTTTCTCTCAAGAAAAGAATCACAGGGATAAATATCACAAAAAAGACCGAGTCTTGACTCTTTTATAATACAACCCACATTTCCAAATTCACCGAATGTCATACTAGTACTAGTTTATCTATCTATCTATCTGAGTTTTTTTTTTTTTTTTTTTCTTGGTTTCTGTTGTGGTTGGCAAATCCCTTTCACTTTGATGATGAAGTACTACTACTTGAATTGTTTAATGTGAAGCGGTTACTGCTCCATTGTCTTTATATTTATTTCCCTTCTTGGTTTCCTTGTCGTGTTCAAATGGAGTTCTACTGAGAGATCTCTTCTAATAAATTTCCCATCTCTCTCTATATATGTATTGTGCTTGAGTTAAAGAGGGAGAGGTTCTTGCTTCTGTTTCTTTCTTTCTTTTTGTGGGATATGGATACTAAAGGGAGGCTTGTGGCTGGTTCCCATAACAGGAATGAGTTTGTTCTCATCAATGCTGATGATATTGGAAGAGTAAGTGTGTTCAAGATTTGATTTTTATTGCTTGTTGGATTAGTCCATTGTGTGGATTTCGTGAATTTGGCTAATTTCATCATCGTATATACGTTTTTGGCTGATCTGTTGTTAAAGGGATTAGATTTCTTGTTATTGCTCTATTTGGTGCTCTTCAATTTGATGAAATGATCTATGTACTTGTTGACCCAAATTGACATTTCCTGATTTGGGTTCATACTGCTCTTTTTAAAGTTTCAACCTTTTTCTAGGTTTCAGAGCCATTTCATTTTGGTACATGTATTTCTTGACCAGATTGATTTCTCTTTATTGACTGGCTTCTGGATCTGTAAAGAAAGACTATTATCAATGTGTTGGTTAAAGCTCATGCTCATAGTTTCTTGATTTGGTTCTTCATTGGCAGGTAACATCTGTTAGGGAGTTAACTTCACAGATATGCCAGATTTGTGGAGATGAGATTGAGTTTTCAGCAGATGGAGATCCCTTTGTTGCTTGCAATGAATGTGCTTTCCCAGTTTGTAGACCTTGCTATGAGTATGAGAGAAGGGAAGGAAATCAAGCTTGTCCTCAGTGCAAAACTAGATACAAGCGCATTAAAGGTAAAATTAACTGACATTCCTTTTAATTCCACTTAATATATCCTTAAAGCTACTACATTTGGTGAAACTGCAATTGTGTCAAATGTTAATTAAGAGTCCACTTGATTGTATTTCAGGGAGCCCCAGAGTTGATGGGGATGAAGATGAAGATGATACTGATGATATCGAGAATGAATTCGATTATGGCTATGGTAAAGATCCACACCAGATGTCTGAATCTACTATGTATGGCCGCCACCATGTCCGCACTCCGTCCGAGATCGACCCCTCCGTTAACTCGGAGATTCCCCTCCTTACTTATGGCCATGAGGTAGACACTTGAACAAGCTATCTAAATCTTGTTTTAGCATTGTTGTTATGATGAATGTTCTGATAAAGTTAGCATTTTTGTATGACAGGTTGATACCATTTCGGCCGATAAGCACGCGCTCATCGTCCCTCCTCATTCGGCTCATGGAAAACGGGTTCACCCTATGCCGTTTACTGATTCGTCCATGACTCGTGAGATTGTAGACTTGTTTGCGTAATCTGTTGTTACTCTTATAGTAATAAGTTTAATTAATCAGTGTTATGGTTAAACAATGCAGTGCCGCCACGACCGATGGATCCGAAGAAAGATTTAGCTGTTTATGGTTATGGGACTGTGGCCTGGAAGGACAGAATGGAGGACTGGAAGAAGAAGCAGGCTGAAAGGCTTCAAGTGGTGAAGCATCAAGGAGATAATGGTCCTGGTGGAAATGATATGAATGATCCTCACTTGCCTAAGTAGGTCCCCTTAACTTTCTCTTTCATGTTTTTTCCATGTGTTGCTGTTATGGAGTGTCGGTGGTGCTCTTGTTTTGCTAACTTATTTTATTATGCCAGTACAATTCCTTTTATATTAAACTTATCTGATTTTTTAATTACTGTTTTTGCGAAGTTTGAAGAAGTTGTTAACTTGCTGAAGTTGTTGACCATAAGTTGGATCTAATTGACTTTTGAAAAAGGTCCCTTTTTTCTTTCTTTTGATTAAATTTGAAGAAAATTGACTTTTGTATAGTATACTATAAATGACATTCACTCTAAGCAAAAACCCAATAATTGCAATCTTAACTCTGATTCTGTTTGAATTTTTGAAAAAATTTAAAAATTCATCCTTGGCCTAATTTTTTGTCCTTTGGCAACATAACATTAATAACTAAAGGATTGGTTGTTGATGAATTGAAGTTGTGTCTCTGTGGACTTTGGTGATGAACTTGTATCAAATGAATGGGCCACTGTAACAAGTTATTAAGTTGGACTTCAATGACAACAAAGCATTGGACCTCTTGACAATCAGATGGACACATACTGCATTGTAAATGTGCTGGTGGAGTATGATTCTTGTTGTTTTCGGGGTATTCGATGAAGATGTTGGCAATCGCTTTTTAAAAATGGAGGGAAATGCCATGAGTTCAAACTTCAAAGTAGCTTTTTGGAAATTTTATAAGTATCAGCTAACGATAAATCACCCAAACTTCTATCGGACTGCAATTTATGTTGAAGTTTCAACTTTCAAGCTGTGCAAATCATATATGGTTTACCAATTTAGAAGAGTTTTGTAATTTAGAGTTAAGCACCATCTAAAGAAAACAAACTTACGGAAAAGGATGAGGAATAGATTGTTTCCATTTTGACTTCAATTATTTGATGTATTAAGCATTTCATTTATCTTTTCACAGGATGGATGAAGGCCGACAACCTCTTTCTAGGAAGCTCCCGATTTCTTCAAGCAAAATAAACCCTTACAGAATGGTCATTGTAGCGCGTATGGTTATCCTTGGATTGTTCTTTCACTACCGTATCCTTCACCCTGTCCCTGATGCATTGGGCCTGTGGCTTACTTCGATCATATGTGAGATATGGTTTGCTGTTTCTTGGATATTGGATCAGTTTCCCAAGTGGTTCCCAATTGTAAGAGAAACATACCTTGATAGGCTATCACTAAGGTATTCTGTCCATCCTGCCTCACTAGATATTCTTCTGATCGATTGAATTTCTGATTCTAAGATTCCCATGTTCATGGCAGGTATGAGAAAGAAGGAAAACCCTCTGAGTTAGCACCGGTGGACATATTTGTTAGTACAGTGGATCCCTTGAAAGAACCTCCACTTATCACCGCGAACACTGTTCTTTCTATACTTGCTGTGGATTATCCTGTGGACAAAGTTGCTTGTTATGTGTCTGATGATGGTGCTGCTATGCTTACGTTCGAGGCTCTTTCTGAGACAGCTGAGTTTGCTCAGAAATGGGTCCCATTTTGCAAGAGATATAGCATCGAGCCACGTGCTCCTGAATGGTACTTTGCTCAGAAAGTTGACTATTTGAAAGACAAGGTAGAACCAACATTTGTGAGGGAACGCCGTGCTATGAAGGTGCTATACCTCTCCCTGTCATCTATTATACTATTCCTACTTGCTTTCTGGTTTTGCTTTAAGACTCACTCGTTCCTCTCCTTGTCTTTACGTAAGTAAACCATAATAAGAAGAAAAAAGGGTTCGTAAGTAATTGGCTCTATCTGTTCTGATAAGAATGGTTTTGGGTGTATGACACAGAGAGAATATGAAGAGTTTAAAGTTCGAATCAATGGATTGGTTTCCCTGGCTCAGAAGGTTCCTGAGGACGGTTGGACCATGCAAGATGGAACTCCATGGCCAGGAAATAATGTCAGAGATCATCCTGGAATGATCCAGGTACACTGCATATTCTTTAAGAAACAATTATAACCTTTAAATACGTTTCGCCCTTCGTCTAATGATATCTGCTCATGTGATCTTGAATGATCCAATAACAGAGTTCATTTTCTCTTGAAAGGTATTTTTGGGTAAAAACGGTGCCCTGGATGTTGAAGGAAATGAGCTGCCTAGTCTTATATATGTTTCTCGTGAGAAGAGGCCAGGATTTGATCATCACAAAAAGGCTGGAGCTATGAATTCTTTGGTATATTTCTACCCTTCTTCTTATGTGTTACGGAGTATTTCTCTTTCAAAGATGAGTGTAATTGTCATTAGCTGATATGTGAACTTGTTCTCTTTTTCCAGATGCGGGTGTCAGCAGTCATATCAAATGCACCTTACCTACTTAATGTGGATTGTGATCATTACATAAATAACTCCAAAGCCCTCAGGGAAGCTATGTGTTTCCTGATGGATCCTCAGTCTGGAAAGAAAATATGCTACGTTCAGTTTCCCCAAAGATTTGACGGTATTGATCGGCACGATAGATACTCCAATCGCAACGTGGTGTTCTTTGATGTATGTTTTGCTTTCCTTAAATGATAGCTATGTCTGAGATTTTTGTGGGTTTAAGGTGATTATCCTGAGAAGATTACTGACGTATAATTGTTAACAGATAAACATGAAAGGTCTTGATGGTATCCAAGGTCCAATATACGTCGGAACTGGATGTGTCTTCAGGAGGCAAGCGCTGTATGGCTATGATGCCCCTAAGAAGGTGAAACCTCCTGGTAAAACATGCAATTGTTTACCAGATTGGTGTTGCTGCTGTTTTAAATCGAAAAGAAAGAATAAGAAGGGAAAGTCAAACGACAGTAAGAAAAAGACCAAGAGCAAAGAAGCTTCAACGCAAATTCATGCGCTTGAAAATATTGAGGAGGGAATTGAAGGTGAGTAAACGAAGTAACTTGTTAACTTTTGATATAGCAAATTTTCTTGAACTTGGCCTTTTCAAAGTTGTCCATTTCACAGCACATATAGTTCTTATGCTTTCTTCTTGTAATGACATATCTCTTCCCGTTCATGCATGACAGGAATTGAGAGCGAGAAGACAACACTGATGCCCCAGGTTAAATTTGAGAAAAAGTTTGGACAATCACCAGTTTTTATCGCTTCAACACTTCTCGAAGATGGTGGTGTTCCACCCGGAGCATCGTCTGCAGCACTCTTGAAAGAAGCTATTCATGTCATTAGTTGTGGTTATGAAGATAAAACAGAATGGGGAAAAGAGGTAACTGATGGGGAATCTCGGCATATACAAATTCTGCTCCATTTTTCCCTTCTTGATTTATGTTTTTAATTCTCAAAATTTAACTCTTTAACAGGTCGGATGGATTTATGGCTCGGTTACTGAAGATATCTTAACAGGTTTCAAGATGCACTGCCATGGCTGGCGGTCAGTTTATTGCATACCCAAAAGACCTGCTTTCAAGGGTTCAGCCCCAATCAATCTGTCAGATCGTTTGCACCAGGTTCTTCGATGGGCCTTGGGATCTGTTGAAATTTTGTTGAGCAGGCACTGTCCTATTTGGTATGGGTACGGGTGTGGTCTGAAGCCTCTGGAGAGATTCTCATACATAAACTCGGTTATCTATCCATTGACTTCACTTCCCTTGATCGTCTACTGTACTTTGCCAGCCGTTTGTCTTCTTACCGGGAGATTCATTGTGCCAGAGGTGGGCTAATTGCATTATGCTTGATTTCGATAATCAGTTTGATTTTTAAAATGTTTGGTCTCTCGATATTTAGCTTGACTACTCGTTTCATTTCTACAGATCAGTAACTACGCAGGTTTAGTGTTCATGGGCCTCTTCATATCGATTGCTGTGACGAGCATCCTGGAGATTCAATGGGGAGGTGTTGCTATCGATGACTTGTGGAGGAACGAACAGTTTTGGGTCATTGGTGGTGTGTCAGCACACTTTTTCGCTCTTATTCAAGGTCTTCTCAAGGTATTGGCTGGTGTGAACACAAACTTCACAGTTACTTCGAAAGCAGCCGATGATGGAGAGTTTTCGGAGCTTTACCTCTTCAAGTGGACATCTCTGTTACTCCCACCCTTGACCCTGATGATCATCAACATTATCGGAGTTGCAGTTGGGATTTCAGACGCCATAAATAATGGTTACGAATCATGGGGACCACTCTTTGGCAGGCTTTTCTTCGCCATCTGGGTGATTGTCCATTTATACCCCTTCCTCAAAGGTTTCATGGGCAAACAGGACAGGCTTCCGACTATCCTTGTGGTGTGGTCGATCCTTCTGGCTTCTATCTTCTCCTTGCTGTGGGTTCGTATCAACCCATTTGTGTCAAGAGATGGACTCGTGTTAGAAGTTTGCGGGTTAAACTGTGATTAGATAGAAAACAGGTAAAGAGATGGATTTCGATTTTCAGTCTATATATGTAGAATATTTGTTCAGAACTGCAGAGATGAAGAACAAACCGAGGGTATTGCTGGCGGTACCCCCCCCCCCCCTGAAAGAGCTTTTACTTTACAACAAAAGAGGTAAATGAGTTGAAAGAAGCCCCCTTCGAAGGGCTGCCTGTGTGTAGATAAAGAAAACTGCGAATCGCGCGTATAGTATCTGCTAAGTTTTCATTTATTCTTTTTTGGATAAACTGTTTGTGTTCCTGTAATCTCCAACTGGACATAAATTTAGTCTTTTCATAAGTTATATATTGTATCCCTTCTCAATAGAGGGATCTCATACATACCTTGTTCTTTTTAGTTTCTGTTCATCCTGGATTGTCTTTGGCTTCAGTTTTCCTAAGTGTAAACTATATTTTTGGTTGAGATGAATGTTGTATTAGCCTCCTGATATGTTCTGTCTTGCCTTTTGTCTTTTTTATTTTTTAATTGTTTACGTATTAGTTTTTCGTCTGCTTTTAAAAAAAGATTATTGTTGACGTTGAATTTTTGAGTAAACTTTTATGTCACACTTACATTGCACCACTAAACTAACTAAATATCGCACATGTTATTATGCAAACCTGATTTAAAATCAAACTTAAATAATTAAATCAAAGAGAGTACTATTATTGGTGGAAATTTAGTCTGTCTTAAATGGTCCACAAGTTCTTATAGCTAAATGCACCCTTACATAGAAAATTTATTCCTCTAGCTAATAGATTATATCTTGATGGACTCCTGTTTTAGATTCTACTACTCCTTGGCGACAGCGGCAGGAACAGCAACGGCGTTGGCGAGGAGACTCTTGACATCCTTTTTCTCGCAAAGCTTGGCAAATACTGGCGGCCAGTACGGTTCAATGATGATATTGGTTGCCTTCAAAATAGCATCAATTTTGTCACCTGTGACTATGGAGCCATGATCCTGAAGGATCACAGCCGCATAAGTGCACGCATGCTCCGATACAGCCATGTCAACCACCTTACTTCCAGCTGCAACATTGGATATATGAGTTTATGTTACTAAGGACTAGTATGACCCTAATGACTCCATGAAGAACCCAACTAGGATTCACAACAATAAAATTCTTGTTTTAATTTTTTTTTCTATTAAGGAGAAAGATTCATTTGCATATGACATTTATGAACATAAATTTAATTTTTTCATCAGAAAACCAACTGAAAAACAAAATCATTTCCCATATCATTGGGGTCATGTGATCTTTTTTTCATTCTCATTTCAGATGAAAGAATTAATCGGGTTTAAGTGCATAAATGTCATATGCAAATGAATCTTCCACCTTCATAGCAAAACAAATCAAACCAAGAAAATTGTTGTTTCTCCATGAAAAAACTGATCATATGCCCAGCATTAGTTATAACTTTACTGAAGGTATCTAGCTATTTGTTTACCTTGCTGTGTAGGCTCAGGGTGTGAGGGCTGTGAAGGCTCGGGCTGTACTGCAGAAGCTTTTGCTTTTTCTTCCAGTTCCTTCTACCAAGTTCAAATTAAAACGAAGCAATATTAAAAATCAAACTCTGTTAATCAAAGGAAAATGAATAATACTAACAAATTAAGTAAAGTTTAATTTACCTGGTAGGCTTTCTTTAGCTCAGTCCTCATGAAATCATTTTTCAGAATTGCTCCACCCTTGATTTTATATTTCTTACACTCTTTTATCAGTTCTTTCCTTTTCATTGTTTCCAGACGTTCCATCCTTTTTCTCTTTTACTATTTTTTATTTTTTTTGGTTTAGCAAGTTTTGTGGAGAAACAAGATCAGTGAACTGGGAAGGATTAAATAGTAGAATGATTTGGCCGCATCTGAAACGACTTACATCATTTTGAACATTTATAGGAACTGAAAAGTTATATCCATGCATGCATGTATATGTAATGACCGTAGTCTTGGAGTGTCGTATTAGTTTTGCAAAAGCGCATGTTACAGAATTTTGGTGGCAAGGGCAAAACGGTGACTTCCAAAGAGAAGATGCTATAAAGACCTTGTTATGACCCAAGTATACTCGAAGGCATGAACAATTAGAAAATTGTGCTAAACATGCTCAAAATGTCATGAAATAGATCGAAATTGGCATAAACACTGAAACCCAGAAGTACTTGTCAGGATTACAACAAGATGAACGACTTAATAGTTCTAAACAAACAAACCTCAAATGAAAAACTAGATCAATAAATTAACCTGGCAACGAACTAGACAGATCTGAATAATCTCCAAGCAAAGCTCTAAGAAATTGACAGCAAAGATGAGCGCCAGAATCTCGATCGGAAAGTAAGATTGATAGGAGAGTAGTAGAGAATAGCTAAGGGGGTCTAGGGATAAACCCAACCAATACCCACCTGCCTTGCAATGAAAATAAACAAGGTCTTTATAGCATCTTCTCTTTGGAAGTTACCGTTTTGCCCTTGCCACCAAAATTCTGTAACATGCGCTTTTGCAAAACTAATACGACACTCCAAGACTACGGTCATTACAGTATATAGTAGTTCATTCATTCAATTCAATGTATAATGATGAATCCTTTTCCCATGCATGCCATTGGGGGCTATGTTCTTCGTATTTATCATTAATGCAAGAAGGAAATAAGACTTGATGAGATACTATACAGTACTCCCAACGACCACGGTAATTTATCCGCTTTGATTTTTTCGGTCAACAATTTTCAACTTTAATTCTCAATTACTCTTAAACTATAATGATAATGTATTTGACGAAATCATATTTTGAAACTATAGAACCCAAATTTTCATAATACGAAGTATAATTTTATTATTATATTTTATCATTATAGTTTCAAAGTAATTGAGAGTTAAATCAAAAGTTATTAACCGAGAAAAGTCAAATTAGTTAATTTATACATGGATAAAGGGAGTATATTATCACAATTGACGGTAACAAATTTTACTTGGTGGGTTGAAGAATAATTAATACATTGGTAGTAGGTACCAACATGTAATTGCCTATACATCTTACATATATATCCGCAGTACTATATATAAGAATCGTATGAGGAAACAAGTAAAAAATTTAAAGGACTAAAGCACAAAATATTCTTCAACTAATTTGGACCCATGAAGTGAATCTTCTGAAAAATTTAAAGGACTAAAACACAATCATTCACAATTTAAAAAAATGGCGTCCAAAATTAACCCCTCAAGTAATTTTAGGTTGTTTTTTTAAAAAGGCGTCCAAAGTGAGTATGAAGCACAATTAAATAAGTTAAGCTACAGAAGTACAGAGTATACTAACAGCATTCCTTAATTATAATTATAGAGAATTTTTTGGGGTTTAATAGGAACTTAAATCTCCAATTAATTAAGTTAAAAAATGACTCCAATTGTGGCTTTATCGAGGTTACTAATTAGTAGACCATGAAAAACTACTAAATAGTACTCCGTAGTCCTCAATTAAGCTCCCACAATGTAAAAGTTAATTGTTTAATATATTTTCTAATATAAAATTTAGTAATGGAGTAATAGTTGGCTTATAGTTAGGGCCCCACATATAAGTTTCAATTATGTCACGAACCATTGAAGTCTTCACTATAAAGGGTCTTCTTTTTAGGATTATATGTTTAAAGCCTCAATTGAAACCAAACCATAAAGAATAAGGAATGATCTAAGCATGTAAACAATGAAACTAGGGAATGTATTTAAAAAGAACAACCTAAAAGTTATTTGGGTTAATTAAATGTTTTATTCTTGATGATCATTTATCTTACTGTTTTTGTTCTTTCTCAATATAACTAATTAAGAATATATCATGGGGAACCAACAATAGAGTTATTATGCAACAACAAACAATAATTAATAATTGCATTTCTCAATAAATCTAAGCACTCTATTTATATAAGCACATATACGAATATGATACACTTCCTACTCGTCCTATTCCATAACAATGGATTATACCTGCCTTAGAAGAAAAGATTTACAGGTTCTTTCTAAACACTACAAAATACCTGCACACACTACCAACTTGCAAATGTCACAGAGGCTTTCCCATGTCTTCTCACTCGAGGTACGTGTATGTATGAAATTGTTAACCATGCACTGTATGTATATACTACTGTACTAGTACAGTTTGATTCTAATTAAGTTAGTAATTTTCATTTTCTTGTTAATGATGATCATGCAGGCACCAGATTTTCAACACATGAAGCATAATGTGTTGCTGGCCTTACAGGTAAATTGCGTTTTTGGTCCCTTAGGTGACCGTCCCTCTCGTTTTTATCCCAACTCAATTTTGTTTTGCACTTTTGGTCCTTTTCGTATAAATACGAGATTGGTACCCACGATTTTAGTCCCTTGCCACCTCAAATGCCACATGAAATGTAATGCCAGCAACGTCCAAACGAGTAGAACAAACGCTGTTATGGTTCAATGGCTTAGGGAGAAATTCTCTACCGAGGTATGTTTCTGAAAATACTTTAGCATATTCTACCAATGAATAATATTTCATATAACTATTGTTTATGAATGGAAATGCTTGCTTATTGATGATGAACAGAAACAGGATATATATCCAAGAGAGTTTGGGATGTGAGTCATCTGCTGAAACCGAAAAGTCAGTTGCTGGAGGTAATACTAGGATGTAATGATCATTCTGATATGCTTTGCAGAGAGAAATTACTTGAATTTTCTCTAGTAACACTTCTGCTTGTCAATACTTGTCAGAATTGGATTTATGCGCGCAAATGTTTTATGCAAATACATTTTTCACCTCCTTTTGTAAAACTTAGCTCGTTGTTGTTATCAGGAAGGAGTGAATTTATGTGTGCAAAGTGTTTATCTTCTTCCTTCATAGTAATTCATTACAAAATTGGTTTTGTTGATCTGTACACTTGGTTTTTCTGCTTCATAACAGTGTTTATTTTATTTTACCATGGTTTGTTTTTGTGTCTTTGATTGTACACTTGGACTAAATTTCTTTATTTGCTTTATGTATGTAGAGAATGATGATGTAGCACCTCAAGTAATCATAAGTCCAACCGGGTTTGACAGCAGTGTTACTAAAGGTCGCTGCTCAGAGCATCACATCACTGCTGATGGTGTAAGAGAATTCTTTGTTGAGAATGTCTCTACTAGGGATTCTGAAGAAGAAAGGGCGGTGCTGGCTGTGCATGAAATTCCCCTATGTCGTACAGCTAGTGCTGTTGTACACGGATGCTTACAGGATCACATGGGGGCTAGTCTGGAAGAAAAGGAAGGTTATCTTGCTGTGGAAGGAAGTGCTGCTAGAGTCTTGTCACTAAGTGAAACAGTTGCTTGTGATCAGTATTGTATCGAGGATGCCGACAACTCGATTGGAAGGATTATGTCTGATGCAGGTTTGTAAAGGATAAATAATCAAAATCAATTGTTAATTCTGTATATATATGTCTGATAAGCCTAAAATTTTTGCGTTTTAAACATTTCAATTTGGATTCTATAATTCTCAGAAAATGAACTGCAAGGGGCCAGTCATACTCAAGTTGATCTCTGCGAAGATGCTCAAGACAACGATCTTCAAGTTCCTCATGGAATTGAAACTAATGTTGTTTCAAAAGATTTTGACAGCATAGAATTTTCCAAGGATGATAACATCTCCCCACTTCACTTGATGGACTTGAGTACCGGCCTTGAAAGAATCGTCGGAGGTTAGCTCAGAGGAGAGGAATAAAAATACTGAACCGATAACTAGGCAAAAGCCTATTGATCTAGCTGATGATATCTTTAATATTGGTACACGTATGCCAGGTATGTTCTTAAGAATATTCTTTGGATTATGAAATAGATTGCGAGTAAGATATGCCTTCTTAAAATTTATTATGTACCTGATTATGTTTCAGAGGAGAAAATTGATTCTGCTGAGTTGATGGGTACTGCTTCAGGACTGGAAATGCTGCCATCATCAGTCATACTAATGCGAGATTCAAGCGATGAGTATAGAGCTGAAGGAGAAACGTTCCTTGATAAGGTTGTAAAGTCAGATTTAGCAGAAGGTACTGATGGTCGCTGCGCTGACACTGTTGACTTAGCCAACAGAGATGTTGGTGAAATAGGACTCTATACTGGTTATGCATCTACTAGGGTTTCCAAAGAAGTGGCGGTGCATGAAATTCCCATGGTAGATGGATGCGTAAAGGATCACATGGAGGCTAGTCAGGAAGAAATGGAAGTTGATTTGGAAGGATCACATGGAGTCTTATGGTCACTAAGTGAAACTATTGCTTGTGATCAATATTGTACTGAAGATGCAGATCACTCTACTAGAAGAATCAAGTCTGACGCAGGTTCGTACTTCAATATTAACAAAAGAATCTATAATTTCCTTTTCTCCTGTTTTGGTTGAGATTTGAGATGTAAGTTTATGTTTGGTTATGACATTGGTTGTGGCTCTCTTTCGTCTACTACCCCATCGTTTGATGGATTTTCTTTTCTTTGTATTTGTAATTTTCCGAGCATTGATTATGCTCCGTTTTTAATAAAATTGTTTAGCTGTTTCAAAAAAAAAAATTATCAAAAGAATATGAGATAGGCGAAGGTTATTAATCTGGCTTCTTGTTAGTTGTTACTTGTTATAGACATATACCTCACTTATTTCATTTTATCTAGCTCAGAACCTTTAAATAATTCTCTTGACAATTTGTGCAGAAAATGAACTTCAACTTATTTTCGCAACACCACCTGTCAGATCCGAGGACAGCTGTATTCCTGATAAACGCGTTGATGTTGTTGACCCGTTGAAAAAATTAGTAGAAACTGGTTTATCTGAGGAGGGCAATCAGGATACTGAATTCAAGTTGATGGATGTGAAAATTGTAGATGATGGAAACGAAGAATTTAATCAACCAGCTGACCATACCTCTGATGTTTATACACATGCTCCAGGTATGCTCATGTTGTTAATTGGATTATATATGAATGAGCATTGCTAAGATATTCAACTAGAATTCTTTGAATATTGATTCTACTCCTCATAAAATGCTCAAATTAAAATATACTCCTTCCAACTTATATTTTTCATGTAAGATGTTTTGGCTGTTTGTACATTTGAAAAATGTAAGATGTTTTATGAGCTTTGGTACAACTCTATCAAGTAATGAGCATCATATTTATTCTGTCAGTAATGTTTTCTTTACAATTGGTTGTTTCTTAAATCTATATGAAGCTGTTTAATGATCTGGAAGTTACGAAAGTAAGGTGTTCATTGCTCATCTGCAAGTTACTTCTTGCTATTCTAGATGACTGTTTGCCTTGATGTATCATATAGCAACATTACAAATAACATATTTTAATGACTTGGGTTGTGATGCAGATGTCTTAAAGGTGTGGCAGGAAACACATGATTCCCAGAACATGCAAAACAGACCTGGAACACCCGAAAAGCCTCTGATGATATCTGGTGACATGAAAGAGAATGTCCTTATGATAAAGAAAAGGTCTCAAGCTTGCGATCTTACAACAACAAGACCGGCAAAAAGAAGACCCTTGCATGACATATAATACAGAGGCTTCTTTGGATGTATTTTCTTTTGGGGTGATTGTTTAATTACTGTTCGAGGCGATATTTCTTGTTGCTGCATGTCTCATGCAAGGTTTACAAACTTGTGCTTATCATCATTGAACCTTGACCTATCAATTTTTTTCTGGTGCTTATTTCATGCACTCTTTTGCTCATTTTGGGTAGCTTTACTTCCAGTGCATTCCCTTCCAAAGATTTTTTTTTTTCTGATCATTGTAATAATTAGAGGAAGTAGAGAGAAAAAACAGTACTATTGCAGGTAGCTTCTCCTGTTTACAGGATGGTCCGAGTGACATTAAGCAACCACTTCTCGGTTAGACAGCTACAGTAAGCAAAACAAAAAGATGACCGGAGAAGCAGTTTTTTGCGTGACATTTTGTATTAAATGCAAGTAGTTTTTTGGACTATACAAACATAAACATGAGAAGAAATTAATTGTGGAATGTGGAACATATATAGCATAGTATCTTTCAATTTCAAATTGAAACTTGGTATTTTGGGAGTCATTGAATTTTGAAAGTAAAAATGATCGACGGGAGAATGAATCAGTTGTTATTACTTCCAATAATAAGAAACAGCCGAACTACAAACAGTGGCCAATCGACCTTCAATCTCAGAGTGCATGGAACATTCCCAGAACATACAAAGCAGACCTGGAATGACGACCTGAAAGCCTCAGATGAAATCTGGGGATCGGAATGAGCTAATAATAAAGAAAAAAGATCTCAGGCGTGTGATCTTACATCGATGAGAACGGCAAAAAGAAGAGCGTTGCAGGATAACTAGTGCAGAGTCTTTTCTGGATGTAACTTTTTTTTCGGGTGATTGTTTAATTGTTGATTGAGGCAGTATTTTGCATTCAAGTATATCTTATGCAAGATTTTATGAAGCTGGTAACTGTATCATTGAAGTGTTTTCTTGTGCTATCGTTGGAGTACTATCTTTGAAGTGTTTTCTTGTGCTTCTTTCATGCACTTTTTTACTAATTCTGGTAGCTTGTAATTGCAGTTCATTCACTCACTTCCTAAGAAACAATTTTTCATCATACAATAAAAAAAGATAACTAAATAGAAAAACAATAACTACGCTGTTACATGCGCAAGACTGCGCTTTTAAAAACTCGCAATACTCCAATCATTAGAGTGTTTTCTTGTGCTATCTTTGGAGTATTATCTTTGAAGTGTTTTCTTGCGTTGTGCTTCTTTCATGCACTTTTTTGCTAATTCTGGGTAGCTTGTAATTGCAATTCATTCACTCACTTCCTAAGAAACAAATTTTTAACTAAATAGAAAAACAATAATTAACTACACTGTTACATGCGCAAGAGACTGCCAAATGTTAAGAGCTTACCGCCACCAGGCTCTGATCTAATCTCTGATGGATTCAGCTGGGAATGAAGGTTCTCAGCTGCCGGATCATCGTTCTCCTAAACTCGAACAGAAAAAATGAAAAATTAAAATCAATTTCGTACGTACGATCGATTGATAACATGAACAGAACTTAGAAATCACAGGATGAAAATTACCATGACGCAATTGGAGAACTCGTTGTTTGAGTTTTTGGCGGCGATCTGGTTGGCCTGTAAGCCACTCGTGCTGTGAGAATTCGCCATTTCCAGTGGAGGGAGATTAGGTGATGGTTCAGAAACGGAACTGAGATTTATGTAATTTCCAAATAGTAAAGAAAACCCTGAATTAATTCATTAAGCAGATTAACCCTACATGGAGCTTAGAAACAAGGCAGGAAATCAGAATGTTATTGAACCGAACGATGATCTGTGTTCGGGTGGAGAAATAATGAAAGCCAAAGATATGAATGAAGACACAAACGGCTTTGGAAGTATGTCTGAAGAACCAACTGCTGATAAGGGTGCAATGGGGAAACAAACTGATATTAGTGTTGAGCCAGAGATTGGAGAAGAAAAGGATCTGGAAGATGGTACAGGGAGGAGCGATCCTAAAGGAAGCATACAGATTTCAATTGGTAATGGAACTCCTAAAACTCAAAGACAGAAAACTGTTCCTGATGAGGCTTCCCTGGAGGATGATGAGGAAATGGAAGATACAACCAATGCTAATCCAGTAAATGCAGCTAAAGATGGAAGTATTTAGTGCAAGTGTTGAGCTAATTAACAATAACATTAAAACTGCAGCTGAACATAATGGTGATGATCGGCCACATCCAGACCAGGATAAAGCAGCTTCGCCCAATTCTCGTGTGAGATATTTACCTTCAACAGCTAGAGATCATAGAGACCAACCAATGTGGACCATCCATACTCATGAAACTCTTCCTTTGATGCCAGAAGATGATAATGGTACCCCAGAGGAACAAGCTGCATTCATGAATGAAGTTGAAAGTTTTTATCAGCAGAAGGGGATGGACTTTAAATGGTGAAATTTTCCCCGTCCATGGAGAGTATACTTTTTAGTGCAATTTGGAATGAATGATCAATAATACTTGTTAAATTCTCGCAAAATCTTTCATCTTTTCTATTTCGGTGTTCTATTGAAAGTTTCTAGTATGTTGTATGTTTGATCTTCAATGGATGCCTTTTGTTACGGATTTGCGATGTTATCTGTTAATTTTTGATAATTCAAAGACACAACTCGCATGGAGATCTCAACTGCGCAATGGTCTTATATATGTCTATGATGAATGCGCATACTTGTTATTTTACTCCGTGCTCTTCCAAGTGTAGAATGCTGTCTCAGTTAATCGTAGGATGATTACCATGACAAAATCAGTTGCGACAAGTGTCGACATTGTCCATCTCCCGCTCTCATAAGAATAGGTTTGTATATCCAATATTTTTCCTTGGCACTACCAAGAGAACCTGGAGGCGCAGCAGGTTCTCTATTGGACGAACGCCATACCCCAAGAAACTTGTTCTAGTGCGACAACACTTGCGAAAAAGAGGTTTAGCAATAATGGCACTCCATCTCTTTGAAACACACTTGCATTTGAAGATCGACTTTGGTGGCAAAAGAACGAGTATCTCAATTAATGCATCAGTTTCTGCACTCTTTAGTTGCACCAAGTGTCGACACTGTCCATCTCCTGCCTCATAAGAATAGGTCTGTGTATCCTAACTTTTTTCCTCCGCACTACGCCACTACCAATTAAGAGAACTTGGAACTTTGTTGGACGAACGCCAACTCCCAAGAAACTTGTTCTAGTGCGATAACTCTTGCGAAAAAGAGGTTTAGCAATAATGGCACTCCATCTCTTTGAAACACTCATGAATTTGAAGATTGACTTTGGTGGCAAAAGAACGAGTATCTCAATCGGTAGCTCATCATTGCCTTCGGCTTTTTCCGCACTCTTCAGTTGCAGCAAGTGTCGACATTCCCCATCTACCGTTCTCATAAGAATAGGTCTCTATATCCAAACTTTTTTCCTCCCCACTACCATGAGAACCTGTAGAGTCAGCAGGTTCTCTGACGAAAGCCAGCTCCCAAGAAATTTGTTCTAGTGTGATAACACTTGCGCAAAAAAGAGGTTCAACAATAATGGCACTCCATCTCTTTCAAACACTTGTATTTGAAGATCGACATTGGTGGCAAAAGAACAAATTAGAAATAGAACGATGACATTACCATGACGAGATCGGGTAGCTGGTTGGTCGAGGTTGATGCAATCTGGTTCCCCTGTAAACCACTCGTTCTTCTAGAATTCTCCATTTCTTTCCTTTCTCTGTAACTTATGTGGAGTTGTAGACTGGAGAAGTAATTGAAAAATAGAAAACGGCGAGGACCAAAAACTGAGATTTACTAGTATTTATGTATCTTCTAAATAGTAACAAAACACTGAATTAATTTATTAATCAGATTACCCTGACATGCGCAAGACTGCGCTTTTATATAAGAAATTAACTCACAATACTTCAATGTGGTGTATGCAGGCAAGTATGGATGGATACTAGAATGAGCAAGAAGTAAAAATGATCAACATTAGTTAAAAAGAGCAAAATTAAAGAAATAAACAAGAGAAAACACTTCATTTACAAGTTTGGTTGAATTATACTCATAGTGATTCGAAGTCAAAATCATTTGGAATCATGCAGTAACCTGACATGTTCAAAGGAACTTGCATGAGATACATATCAGCATATAACAAACAACAACAGAACACCTTGCTATATAGGTGACCTGTAGACTGTAGTCTGCCATCTCTACCTGCGCCTTTTCTTGGTGATTCAAGATACGACCTTTTCATCAGGTGAACATGTAGGTAGAACAAAATAAAGAGTCCAACCTCTTCACTTGTTCAATGCTCATATTCAAACACTCAAGATGAAACAAGTCCATGCATTTGTCGCACTGCACCATTAATACATCAGGATTGCAAGGCATTTCACAGATGCAATACACAACAATTTTATCAGGCAAGAAACGTTCTCATTCTCAAGCCTAGAGAAGTAATCTTGTGCCCGAACATTCTCCAGCTTAGTGTACTCCTCAACCGTGTGCACAATATATATAGACTTCGCAACAACTCCTTTACACCATGAAACGCCCTACGGCCAGCCTCTGTGTCCTCTGGGTAGTAGTATCTCTGCACCCAGACTCTCACCTCACTTTCTGTTCGTTACTTATTAACCTGAGAGAAAGACGCTGAATTCCATCTATTATATGCTGAGAATATTGGTACGTCATTCTTCCTTCCGCAATCTCCATTTTGTTGATAAGGTACATGATGAGTTGTTGCTGAATAGTTTAATTCGTTGTTTGTAATTCCCTCTGATGCTCAATTTATATTAGGATGCAAGTTATATTTGTCTCCCCTATGACTCCGTAGTAGTTAGCTATTCGTTTCTCTTTGATGTTTTTGATCATGCATATATTTGCTGGTTTTTGCTTCTGCTATGGACCTGTTATTTTTGTCTGTGTTTGCAGCGTGTTGATGTTTGATTTGAGTTAAAATGCTGATTTTTGTGCTGCTTCTTGAGCTGTGATGAATCTATTTTGGTGCACGATTGTATTCGGTAGACAAAATCGTGGTTTGGATGCTATATTTACTTAAGTCACTTAAGTCGAGAATGATGTAAATATACTAATGTTAAGAACTAGCTATACGATATAAGTATGCGATATTTACACGATATACTCAAGTTGAGAATGATGAATTGATATTTGCTTAAAAACCTGTAGCCACAGCTAGCATTTAATAGTTCATTGCTTGCAGGAAAAAAAAATCATTCAAAGCAAGAAAAGACAAACCAAAGCTAGAAGAAGCACATAATCTCTTCTTTTCAGGTTTAGTCCAATCACTAGGACAATCCTCTTTTATGAAACTTCTTCAATGCTCACAATTCTAGTGCATACTTTCATCAATGTTATAAAAACCAATGTTTACTCTCTTACCATCTTTAGCTTAGCTTCATTGATCATGTCTGCAAAAGATCAAGATGAGATTTTCTTCACTTTATTGCTTGCAACAGATGTATTCAATGGCCTTTTATGTTTTCCCAACAACTCCAGCTTTTAATATCCTACCCCCTTGCCAAACCAGCAAACCTACCTACACTTACACTCTCAAGACCCTTTAACTCATCTGCCCGCACAAGAACCTCTTTTCATTATTTTCAGCAAAGTAATCTACAATGGCCCAGAGGCAAAAATCCTCCGTGATTGACATATCATCAAGCAAAATTCTAGATATTACAGGTCATGCTGACAGCCAACATTTCCGCAAAGGATTCACTTCTGCGATTGGTAATCAAGTCAGGGATGCTCAAGCACTCCTTTGAGCTTAACAAACTGCTAGAAAAGGATCTTCTTGTTTATGGGGGAATGAACCTGGAATACCATCACCTCAATTCACATTTAGTGAGTAGTATTAATAATTTTATGCATGCTTTGCTAGATATTTTGTTTGTGCTTCTAATTAAATTAGTCATCATCAATAATCCTGCTGCATATATGCCTTGTATAGGGCACTTGATGCATAAATCTACAGTCACCAAGTTGGACGTGCTGCCAAAATACATACCGCCTGGGAATGCAGAAGAAAAGGCCCCGCTATGCTGTTGCTACAATTTCAACCTCTTCGACTGATACTTCTACTTCAAGCTCTTTGACTGAGAGTTCTGCTTATGCTACTAGTATTTCAAACACTTCAGCAGATAGTTCTGCTTCTTCGTCTGCTCCTCAAGTGTATATCCATGAGGTCTCTTCATCCTCTGCCCGGGATAAAGTTCCTCCCAAGAAACGCTGCCATCCGATGAAGCTGAGACAAATTGATAGCCAAAACGTTATTGTTGCTATTGTTGCTGATAGGGATCATGAAGCAAGCCTTGGTGACTCGGCCTATAACTCAGGCTTAAGTACTGCAGTTTTGGGTGAAAAAAGGAAGTTTTCTTTGTTATCATCTTCCAGCCATTCAGTTCCGCTAATGAATTTCACCCCAAGAAGAAAAACAAGGCCAAATCCAGGGTCCACTGTCTCTCCAATAGGGAGCAATCCAGTGCTCAAAAGATGCAATGAGAATGATGTTGCAGCATCTCATTCTCCAATCCATATCTGCTATGTTGACAGCTCCTCCGATCATGAGGGTTCTGATTCAGACGACGACTCGTGTTCTAAATTCAGCATAAATGACTTACTTGCAAGCCTTAGGATTCGAAAGCTTAGCAAAATGTGGATGTCTCAAGCTGATAAGCTGAGAGACTTCCAGGAAGATGTCGACCATTGCTTGAATGCGGTGTGTGTACTTTACAGGCAGAAAATTTCTATACCTGGATATTTTACAGGTTCAAATGGAGAATTTTCTCGTTTTGAAGCAATGGGGTAAGCCACTTTAACCACCCATAGCTAGCCATCCCATCTCTTTGTCTTTCCACATATATTGATTATAGATCTTACTCTCTTACTGCATGTCACTTTTCTCTAGAGCTTTATGAGTTATTGGTTGTAGGTGATTCTAAAACAATGTCGTAATCATTTTGCTTCAGGGTGACTGCGCTGGCAGAGTATCTGATAGATGGTGATCTGAAATACAGACTGAGGAAATCTATTTCAAACACCGAAGAGCAGCGCCCTGATGTTCTTGTTCAGTGTAGGTCGATTGCAATGGACCACAACGAGAAGCTGTATTCCATATACTGCAATAGGGAGGATCCCTTTTTCAGATCAAGATGACATTATTTAACTGAACGTGTTGCTTTTTGTAGCACTTGATGAAATGTACAGTTGCTGCTTTGTTGTTGATCCCATAAATCTTCAAGTGAATGTAAAATCTGCTTCAGAAATCTGCAACTTTGTTAGTGATCAAAGTTTTTATCGTGCATGTTCTATGTTTAGTCGAGTCGAGGCCTTTTGTTTAGTTGATGATGAGCTCCTTAGCTAGTCTGGTTCTCTACACTACTCTAAACCAATTAAGCTATCGTGATGTCTGTTCATGGATTAGTTCTTTCACTTTTATGTCAGATTCAAACACTAAAGGTAACTAATATCAATCCTTCTGCAAACTGTGAGCTTGGCACGCAGGTGCAAACAATGAACAACAAGAAATGGCAAAAAGGCGTACGCCAAAACAACTGAATCAATCTGCTCGATCTGAGACTTTTACAAACTCGCAGATAAGCCCTATAGAACCCCGCTTGTTTACATGTCTCCTCCTCTCTTGTCCTCTATTACATTGTGAGAACAAAGGTGCTGTATTTATAGCTGAATATCCGGTTTCACACAAGCGTGCATATGGGGAAGGAGAACTTATAAAATACAACACATAAAGCAAGTTGAATAAACCAAACGGAATTGAATTTAATGAATTTCAACTTAACAAACTGAAGATGTGGATCTAAACTTAACAGAACTGGAGATGTGCTGAAAAGGATCAATTTTATCAAAACACAAAGGTGAGCTGAAAATTGAGTACTACACTCCAGTAATTCGTCTATAAATGTAAAATCCAAATTTCTTGTGGCACAGTATATAATTAAAAAAATTCAAAACTGATAAAAGAAGCGAAGAAAATCATGTTACCAGGACTCGAACATTTAGAATCCATCCATAATAACATTAAAGTGAAATATGTTTACACTTTCGAAAAGAAGAAAACAAATTTCAAGTGTTCTAAAGATTTAGGAGGATCCACAAAATAACAGTCAAAACATACAGCCTCGACTTGGTAACACCACCATAATCACATAAACTTGCATGAGATATGCCTGAATGTTTTGATCAAGTGTTAGAAATCTGCACTAGATGTCCTGCAAGGCCCTCCTTTTGGCTGGCCTCATCTGTGTGATATCGCCAGCCAGTGCATTTTTCATCAATGGCACATTCTCTTTCAGGTCAGCAGACTTCACAGGAGGCTTTCGTGGTGTTCCATGTATCAGAATGGCTCTAGTATTCTTCTTTGCAGTTGAGAATTGATTCAACGCGGATATATTGAGGGTATTCTCTTTGTCATGGTGCTCCTGCGACACCACCAAGACATCTGTAGCACAGCCTGATGAAAAGAAACGACAAATTAAAGATTTAATGATGCATAAAATGCATTAACAACAGATAAGAAAAGAGTAATTTTATACCTTCATCAGTTGTCAAGTTCACAGGCATGGGATATGGTGATGCTCCTAGAAGCTCTTTATATTCAGGCTCAGACAAACTCACGTCTTCTTGACCACCAACCCAATCAGTATTCACTTGTGACTCAATACAGAGAGTAGAAGTGTCAATGTTGCTCCTTTCCTCATCCAGTATCAATGCCTCAGGCAGGAGGTGGCTGACTTTTGAGGTATCAGTTTCAGCTGGTGTAGAAGATTCAGAATCAATGTATTCTTGTATCGTACCCATCACAGCAGTCACATTATCCATTGCACCACAAACATTTTCATCGTTTGCCACTTCCATATTTGTAGTAGATGCAATGTCAGCAACATCTATGGATGTTTCTGTCCTAGTATCTTTATCCTGAGTGTAATCAGCAGTAGTATGATTTGTGTCCAAATTGTCACACTTTTGGTCATCTGCATACTCTGATAGGCCAAGTGCCACTTCACTCATTTCTGGCCTTTGGTCCGTCTTTCTCAGTAGTACGATCCGTGTCCCAGTTGTCACACTCTCTTTCAAGATTCTGTCATTCTCAGTGTGCAAGGTATTGAAGTCAACTTGTGGCATGCCTGAAAGTTGTTGCATCTTAATCTCAGAAGTTGAACTTTCCTCAATACCTACACCATAGTTTTCATGACATTTCTGTGAGGATTCAATTCCATCTGAGTTACCATGTAAATCTTTCAATTCACCATCTCCTGAAAGTTAGATGAGTTCATAAGCACAATTTGAGGCATAACTCATTGAATTACCATGTTACATGAAATGCAAGTTGTACAATATGGAAAACATAAGTTTTGCTTTAACAAGAAACCAGATTACCTTCACCAGTCACATCATCCATTGCACCACAAACATTTTCATCGTTTGCCACTTCCATATTTGATTCACCTTCTTTTCCAGCAGTTGACAAAGAAGTAGAATCACCTTCTTTAACAGCAACAGACGCAGAATTAGATACTTGACTAGCAGATGCCAAAACCAAACTTTCATCCACGACTTTCTCACAATCACTTCCTTGTCCTCTGCCAATATCATCCAATTTGCTTCCAATGACTGTAACTGTATCAGCCTCCATAGGGGACAAAGCTTCCCTGCAATATACACCTTTTGATATGCTCTCTGAGCCAGCATACATTTCATCAGGCATACAAGAGACTTCAGATTTGATTGGTGTTGTGTAGAGCAGCTGAAGTTCATTTTCTACATGAATTATGAAGAGAATTAATTCAAAGTTCTGAGCTAAAACAAAACCATGCATATCAGAAGAAGCCATATTACCTTTGCATATCTCATCATCTAATTCGGCAAGAACGCTGAACATATTGACATCTTCGTAGTTGACTACATCAACATTAGAAAATACTGAGCTTCCAAGAGATGGGCCATGTGTGTGTTCTATACTTCCGTAACCCACCACCCTCGCGTGTGGGTCTCTTTGCTGAACGGGTGAGCAATTTGTTCCCAAGCAAGATGATAGTTCCAAACCTCTTTCAACAGCAGGTATTTCGCCAACTTTATACGAAGCCTCAATTTTGTTTGGTGTTGCAAACAGAACTTGAAGATCGCTTTCTACAAGCGGTAACCAATAATATTTAATACAAGAGGCATGTTGGCAATAACATAGATTGAAAAAAAAAAAAATCAATAAATATAACCAACCTTCCTGTACAGCAGTATGGTCAGTTGTAGATAGATCTAGTTTGGTAGCTTCCAAACCCAAACTTCCATGTATAGATTTCTCAAGTTCAAGCTCTCTTTCACCATCCTTATTGAGGCCATTTTCCCCAGTGCAACCAGATCCAAGGAATGCCCTTTGTTTTTCCAATTTAGTTCCATCAACAGTGCCCTGGGGAATTGCATCAGTACCTGGCAGTGTTTTACAGTGATTTTTCAGTTCACTGTCATTACCTGAGCAAGAAAGAAAAACGATAACTATTCGATGGATTCATATGGATAAGGAAAACAATACCTTGCTCTTTTTGGCATGATTCCTTAACAATAGGCTCCACAACTACACTGTACACTGGTTTGCATGTTCCAAGGTCCTGAACATGAACTTCACACATTTCCTCTTCTTCCAATATTCTTTCAGAGCATGAGGCTTCAAAAACTTTGTCGGACATGTCCATCTTATATGGGGTCCCAAACAACAACCGGAGTCCATTTTCTAAGTACGATAAACAAATTTTAGATATACAATGTTAAGAACAGACTGGATTAAGATTAAACATGAGCGTGTGAATGAGAATAAAATGAAATAGTAGCAAAATCACCTTCCTCTTCTTCCGATATTCTATCAGAATCTGAAGCTTCATCAACCTTGTCTGAAGTGTCCATTTTGTTTGCCGTCCCAGACAACAGCTGGAGTTCATTTTCTGAGTACAATAAAGATGTTTTAGATATACAATGTTCAGAAAAGACTGGATTAGAATTAAACATGAACATGGTATGGATTCATATGGATAAAGAAAACAACACCTCGCCCATTTTGGCATGATTCCTTAACAATAGGCTCCACAACTACACTAGACACTGGGTTGCATGTTACAAGGTCCTCAACATTAACATCACACATTTCCTCTTCTTCCAATATTCTTTCAGAGCCTGAGTCTTCAACAATTTTTTCGGACGTGTCCATTTTATATGGGGTCAACAACCGGAGTCCATTTCCTAAGTACGATAAACAAATTTTAGATATACGATGTTAAGAACAGACTGGATTAAGATTAAATATGAGCGTGTAAATGATAATAATAGTAGTGAAATCACCTTCCGCTTCTTCCGATATTCTATCAGAATCTGAAGCTTCATCAACTTTGTTGGAAGTGTCCATTTTGTTTGCGGTCCCAGACAACAGCTGGAGTTCATTTTCTGAGTACAATAAAGATGTTTTAGATATACAATGTTCAGAAAAGACTGGATTAGAATTAAACATGAACATGTGAATGAGAATAAGAGTAGTGAAATCACCTTCCTCTTCTTCAACAGAGGCCCTGTCGGACATTTCTTGATTGGAAAAGGCCAAGGCATCATTTTCCTTGCAACATGTATCTTCCAATATTCTTTCAGGTCCTGAGGCTTCATCAACTCTGTAGGAAGTGTCCATGTTGTTTGGGGTCCCATCCAAAAACCAGACTTCATTTTCTATGTGCAATAAACAAGTTTTAGATAAACAAAGTTACGAACAGACTGGATTAGAATTATATATGAACATGTGAATGATTATAAGAGTAGTGAAATCACCTTCCACTTCTTCAACAGAGGCCCTGTCGGATATTTCTTGATTGGAAAGGGACAAGGCATCATTTTCCTTGCAACATGTATCTTCCAATAATCTTTCAGGGCCTGAGGCTTCATCAACTTTGTAGGAAGTGTCCATTTTGTTTGGGGTCCCATCCAACAACCGGACTTCATTTTCTATGTGCAATAAACAAGTTTTAGATAAACAAAGTTAAGAACAGACTAGATTAGAATTAAACATGAACATGTGAATGATTATAATAGTAGTGAAATCACCTTCCTCTTCTTCCAATATTCTTTCAGAGCCCGAAGCTTCATCAACTTTGTCAGAAGTGTCCATTTTGTTAGGGGTCACAAAAAACCGGAGTTCATTTTCTGAGTACGATAAAGATGTTTTAGACAAGCAATGTTAAGGAAAGGCTGGATTAGAAAACATGAACATGTGAATAATAATAACAATAGTGAAATCACCTTCATCTTCTTCAACAGAGACCCTGTCGGATATTTCTTGATTGGAAAGGGTCAAGACATCGTTTTGCTTGAAAGATGTATCTTCCAATATTCTTTCAGACCCTGAGGCTTCATCAACTCTGTGGAAGGTGTCCATTTTTTTGGGGTCCCATCCAACAACCGGACGACATTTTCTATGTGCAATAAACAAATTTTAGATAAACAAAGTTAAGAACACACTGGATTAGAATGAACCATGAACGTGTGAATGAGAATAAGAGTACTAAAATCACCTTCCTCTTCTTCCAATATTCTTTCAGAGTCTGAGACTTCATCAACTTTGTCGGAAATGTCCATTTTGGTTGGGGTCTCAAACAACAACTGGAGTTCATTTTCTGAGTACGATAAAGACATTTTACATATACAATGTCAAGAAAAGACTGGATTAGAATTAAACATGAACATGCGAATGAGAATAAAAGTAGTGAACCTTCCTCTTCTTCAACACAGGACCTGTTGGATATTTCTTGATTGGAAAGGGCCAAACTTGCAACTTTCGCTAATTCAGTTCTTGATTCTCCATCGATGTTGTCAGATTTGTTTAGAGTGACTACACTGTCCTCCATTGTGCAGAAACCTTCATTGAAAGATGCATTTTTAATATTGCTCTCTGAACCAGCAGAAGTTTGAGCAATCACAAAAGTGGCTTCGGAATTGACTGGTGTTGAGCAGAGCAACTGTACTTCATCTTCTACATAAAATATTAACACAGAAGTATGTAAAAAGAGTAGTTTTACTAATTTAAGGCGTGTTAAGAAAGGAGTAGAATCGTAGAATATTACCTTCATTTCCCGCGAAAGCGGCATACTTAGAAGCCAGATCCGGACTTGCATCCAAAACATTCTCATCAGCTAACTTTCCAACATCAATATCATTCGATTTGTTTTCAATACCTATGTTGTGCTCCATTGAGCAGAAAGATTCCTTGCAAGATAGATCTCCCAGTATGCTTTCAGAATCAGCAGGTGTTTCATCAAGCATACAAGAGGCTTCATTTTTTATGGGTGATGCAAGCATAAGGCTAGTTGCGATCGGCGGCTGGGGTGTTATCTTAGTAACCTTCTCAAAAGATTCCAGTGAATGTGCTTCCTCCAGAAGGCTGATTTGATTATGATAATTTTCCTCACAAGGTTCATGTGCACCATGTTTAACCGCGGAAAATACTGATCTTCCAAGAGATGGGTCGTGTGTGTGTCCTATACTTCCAGAATCCACCACCTTCACCTGTGGCTCTCTTTGCTGAACGGATGAGCGAATTGCTCCCAAGCAAGATGATTGTTCCAATTTTCTTTCAACAGCAGGTGTTTCAACAGCTTTGGAAGAAACCTCGATTTTGTTTGGTGTTGCGAACAGAACTTGATGATCGCTTTCTACAAGCATTAACAAACGAAATTTAATACAACATGCATGTCGGCAGTAACATAGATTGAAAATAAACAAGAATCAATAAAGATTAGTAACTGACCTATACAGTCACTTGTGGATAAATCCTGTCTGGTAGCTTCCAAAACCAAACTTTCATGTATAGAATTCTCATGTTCAAGCTCACTTTCGCCACCCATATTGAGCCCATCTTCCCCAGTGGAACCAGACACAAGGGATGTCCTTTGTTTTGACAATTTAGTTCCATTAACAGAAGCCTGGTTTGGGCCCCTGGGGGTTGCATCACTATCTGCCAGTGTTTACAGTGATTTTTCAGTTCACCACCATTATCTGAGCAAGAAAAGAATAAAAATAGCTATTAGGGTAACATATGGATTTGTATGGTTAACTATACCTTGCCCACTTTGGCATGATTCCTTAACAAAAGGCTCCACAACTACATCAGTAACTGGGTTGCATGTTACAAGGTCCTGAACATTAACTTCAGACACTTCAATGTCTTGGTCTTGGACATGCTGTTCGCTTGAACTCTTAACTTCCACATTGCTGGTTGTGCTATTCTTGCATGTTTCCATATTCACAGTTCGTGCATCAAGAGCATCTTGTTTTTCCATAATAAATGTCTCATTGTTGGGTAAAGAACCTATAGAAGCTTGAAACTGATTTTCTGAACCTGTCAGGTAAGATAAGTTGATGCTTATTAAAAACTTCCAATACACACAAAGAAGAAAAAAAATCAGACTGCTAGTTATCAGCTTTGATCCTCTGCTAGATAAAAAAAATTGAATATCTAAAGCCAGCTTATTTCATAATCTGAAATGCTCAACATACCTGGAATCTGAGTAGCATCAATACTCAGGGTTTCATCAACTGCAGTGTCCACTTTAGAAACGCCTAACTTTCTCTTCCTCACAACTTCTTTCTTCTGTTTCTTCGATTTAAGATCATAATTTCTCAATTCCTCATGTGACAGAAGCACAGATTTGCGCATACTCCTCCGCGGTAACTCCTTCAGAGTTTCTTGATTTTGAGGAGCAGCTTCAAGCTTTCCACTAGATTCAACTTTGCCTAGGCCACCTTCAGTATCCACTGGTAGACATCCAACCGCCGATTCTGAAATTTCAACCACAGTGTCAGATTTTGAAGTAGATGTCAGCTCCATCTCTCCCTTATTACTTATTATGCCCAAATCTTCCGGATTTATGCTTCCTGCAGTATAACCTGGATGTGACACAGCTTCCTTCTTCTGTTTCTTTGGTTCATGCTCACAGTTGGCCACTTGTTGATGTGATGCAAATACAGATTTCCGCCTATTCCTCCGTGGCTCCACCTTCACTCTTTCTTCATTTTGAGGGACTGTTTCACGTTTTGTAAGACACTCAACCTTAGCTCCACAACTCTCTGTATCCATTTGCTTGCATCCAGCATCCAATTTAGCATTGTGAATCATATTGACTCCCCTATTTGATGTCCTCAGCAATGCTTGTGGTTCATCCACCACTATGTCCCGCGCAGGTTCATTTTGTTCCTGTGATGCAAAAGCAGAGTTCCGCCTAGTCCTTCGTGGCACCACCTTTGTCGCCCTTTCTTCAGCTTGATGAACTTTTTCAAGATTTGCACAAGACTCGAACTTAGCACCACAACCTTCTATATTCACTTGTGAACATCCAGCATCCATTTTAGGATCGTGAACCTTATTGACTCCCCTACTCGATCTCCTCAACAATGGTTGCGGTTCACCACCAACTCTTTCGTGCGCAGGTTCACTTTGTTCCTCTGATGGAAACACAGAGTTCCGCCTAGTTGGTTCCACCTTCGCCACTCTTTCTTGAATTTGACCAACAATTCCAATATTTGCTCCAGGCTCAACTTTAGCTCCACAACCTTTATCATCCACTAGGGAACATCCAGCCTCCAATTTAGAATTGTCAACCATATTGCCCCTCCTACTCGATCTCCTCGACAAAACTTGAGGTTCACCCACCACTTTTTCCTCTGCAATTTCCTTAACATCGAAATCTCCCTCCTTCCCTTTCCTACCAATTCCACCCACATTTTCTCCGCACAATTCAGCACCATTAACATTTTCCACAGACACTGTACTATACCCACTTGCAACCGAACTCCTCCTACATCTACCCATCTGACGCTGTCTAGTAAACTCAATCACTTCATGCTGGGGGCTAAATCTTACTTTCTTAACTTTCTTACTGCCCACCACATCATCACTTCCCTCATAATCTCTCACATCCTCATCCTTCTCAATTAACATCTCTACAGAGCCAGGCGTTTCCTTCTCCTGAATTAGACTCATATCGAAACAATAACAATCAATTTCATGATATAAAATAATAATTTTAAAAAAGAAAAAAAAAAAAAAACCTAACTCATAAATCTACCTTGAACAGCTCCAGAAGCCTATTCACCATCTCGTCATTCTTCAAATTCGCCGGGATCTTATGCTTCTTGCAGAGCCCCTGCAACTCTTTCCTCTTCATACCACGCAAATCCGTCTCCGTCAACATCTTCTCTTCAATTTTACTAGTCCTACTTCTTTTGCTACCCTGATTAGATTCAATTTCACTCGCCGCTTCACGCTCCTCAACTACCGGCTGTTCCTTCACCTAAAAACAATAATAATAATAATCAGACCTAATATTCACTGGACACGAAGAATTGAAGAAACTGCAAGTATGAAATTAGGTCAATTACCTTGAGGAGTTCGGTAAGCTTGTTGGCCATTTCAAGGTTGGATAAATTGGCCTGGATCTTGTGCTTCTTGCACAATGACTGTAAATCCTTCCGCTTGAGAGTGTGAAAATCGTCCATTTGGTCCATTTTCATCAGTTGGAAGAAAGTATAACCATGAATGGATGTGTGTAAGTATATCTGTGTGTGGAAGAAGAAGAAGAAGAAAAGGCGTGGTGAAATGGAATTTGAAATTTGAACTAATTGGGGGCTTGTGATTGATCGATTGTCCCGCTCGTTTTACAAATTCGAGGGGTTGATTGGGAATTAATGAAGCGTGTGAAGGAAGATTATTTACTGTTATTTGGATTTTGGAAAGTCATTCCCAGGCACGTGGACTCTGTTTATTCACTGGAGTAGTAAATGTTATTAGTGCACCCCATGTTCGGGAAAGGACTTAAATAAACAAAAAAAAATCAAATTCAACCTCCAGACTGACTAAGTACTTCTCCAGAGCCTCAATTGACCTTTTAGTCTGAGAAGGCTCTGCTGGAGAGCATTATGAGTAGTAAAAAATTGATTTTTAGCTCAAATGTTTGAGTTGAGAAGTAAAAGACTCATCACCTATTTTTTCCTTTTTTTCTATTTTTTCTTTCTTTTCTTGTTTTATGTTTCCATTTCATTGGCTTTTCTTTGTTTTCTTTTGATTTCTTTCCTTTTCTTCTTAATTTTATTCTTTTTAAATTTTATTTTATTCCTTTTTTTTATTTTGTATACATTTATATTATTTAATAATTCATATCACAAATAAAAAATAATACACCGTTACATATGATAAAATTACAAATCTTACACAAAATACACCCTTGCATAATGTAATTGCAATTAATTAATGATAATGAAAATTAAATTAATAATGAAGTATTAAAAGAAATGATAAAATGAAAAATAAAAGAGAGGTTGAAGTGAGTAACTGTTGGAGTGTTGAGGTTTAAATTGAGTGGAATGCTGATGTGGCGGATTTAAGTCTCAAAGTGATTATCAACTGCTGAAGAATCCCTAACTCAGGACTCTCTAGGAAAACCTTAAATGGGCATTTGAGGCTCAAACATTTGATGCTCATTAGTGTATTATTTTTTTTATCTTTTCATTTTTGTTTTTTATTTCTTTCTTTTTTTTATTTTCCACTTCTTTTTCTTTGCTTGTTGGCCGGTCTTTTTTCCTTTTCCATTTCTTTCTTTTTGTTTTCTTTTCCACTTATTTTGTTGCAAATTTTCATTTATTCTATAATATTTGCAAAAAATAAAATACACTCGTTCAATAAATAATTTAGTAATTCATATTACAACTAAAAATAATACCCCTTACATAATAATAAAATTACAAATCTTATGTAAAAAAAAAAAAAAGTCTCATGAAAATGAAAATAGCTAGGCGACAATATTGTTTAACCTCTAAAATGAAAATTCTTGTTTATTATAGTATTTATTTCAAAGTAATGTTATTTTTAAAATTTATATAATGTAAATGTAATTGCAATAAATTAATAATAATGAAAATGAGATTATTAATGAAATTTTAAAAGAAATGAGAAAATGAAAAGTAAAAGATAGGTTGAAGGGGAATAATTGTTGGAGTTTTGGGATTTAAATTGAGTAGAATGTTGACGTGGCAGACTTAAGGCTCACATTGAGTATCAACTGCTAAGACTAATGAGTGATGATTAACTTCATGTTTGATTGGTTTGAAAAGAAATTCATTTAGATCGGTCTTGATTTTCTTTTTATTTCATTCTTTTTGCAAATAGAGTAAGATTTATTTAGTCGAGGTACTACAATTTCCTTCTCAAAAAGGGTACGACAATGCTATGTTAAACTAGTCGTCAAGTGGTTAGCACCGAAAAATCTAAAACAAAAATCATCAAAAAGAACCTAATTACTCATTTACAATACGTACTCTCACATATGTGTTACATTTGGTTTAGTTTAACACTTTAACTATATGTGGCAATGGGTACTGGTGTACTTGGTGAAATATGACGCCATAAGTTTTTAAGTATGGCAAACTTTTGTAATATATGTCCTCAAAATACATGGCAAAAGCACCATCAATTATGACATGGAGTATTCGTCTAAGTCTTTTCAAGATCGGTTACTAAAGTGTCCTCCTCCTTATCCTACTTGAGGTGCTTGAGTTTCATTCCTCTTGTGTTTAGGACATGCATAGATTGAGGGGTTGGTGGGTAGTACTTTATGCTCAGTTTTTCCCTAATATAAAAGTGTGTATAATTGTGTAATGGGCGGGGTGGGGTGGGATAGTACTTTATGCTCAGATTTCCCTAATATAAGAGTATATATAATTGCGTAATGGGCGGGGCGGGGTGGGGTGGGGTAGTACTTTATGCTCATTTTTCTCTATAAATCGTGTCAAGTGTACGTTTCTCCTTGTTTCGTGTAGGTTTATTAGGCCCATGTCTAAATTAATGGGTTTGGCCCATTACCACTATTGGACTTGTCGATGGTATTGTGGACTTTTTATAGTTCACGCGACTCTCTACCTGCCCGTCCATTATGGGTCCGGATTATCACTTATGTATGTATTGGGTCCGATCTATCACTTATGTAAGAGATTATGTGTTTTGATCCTTCACCGATATGTTCCCATGACCGTCCATCAAGGAAGGAACGGATTAAGCGCTCTGTTTGGGTACTGTAAAGGTCTCTTGTGTGATAATGAATGGTTTGGGGCTTTTTTTTTTTGTTTTTTTTTTTAAAATGGTTTTGTTGCTAGGTGTTTTCCTTGTTTTGTGGTGTCTTTTTGTTGGAGAGCAATACTCAAAGTACTAACAGTGGTTGTGAAGATGTCGAGTGATTTCAGAAGGTTCAGGTGTAGGAGTCTCAAGAGGTTCAGGTTCAATAGATTCAGGCGGTTCAGGTTCAGGTTCAGGAGGTCATAATACCGTGGTGTAGGTTCAGGAGGGTTTGTTTCGAGTGATCCAGGTTCAGAAGGTTCAGGTTCAAGAGGTCCAGTTTTAGGTTCATGATAGGTTCAGGTTCATGAGGTTTCTCGCCACTACATGTTTCACGTTCAGGAGGTTCTAAGGTTAAGGTTCAGGGGGTTCAAGTTCAAGGTCTTGGCTGTAAAAACCGGTGTTAAATCACGGTTAAGCTATGTTGGTATTGTTCTCGTTGTATTTATAGCGGTTCCGAACATTTTTTATGCTCGTTTTGTTTTGATTATAAATAAAAAAATATTTTGCCGTTTTTATCCACACTACTATCTTCGCGATACAAGTATCAATTGCATCTTCAACATCGCACATGGTTTCCCAAACCTCTCTCTCCCACATACCTCATTATTCGTGTACTTTCTTTAAGCATCCTTCCAAATGGTCTTCAACGTTTTTTTTGCTCGAGATCAAAGTTGTAAACTTGTAATTGTACATTAGACCACTAGCAATGTTTGACTCCAAACTTGGTGCTTATTTGGGGTTTGGGGCTTAAGCCCCAAATAATCTAATTTCATTTTTTGTTATAATGGTTTTGACTTTTTTTAATAATCGAACCATTACAATTTCATAAGTAGCATTACAAAGCTAGTAATAAACTATAAATAATCTCGCACTTGACGAGAATTGAACCTATGACCTCTAGTGTCATGATACCTCAGTCTAAATAATGGTTTGGACTTATTAGGAACTTTTTTTGTGAGTTTCATATATAACACATACATTCCACATGCACGACATAGTTCAGGAAACAATTGATGAAAGATAAAGAAAATGAAATTAAAAAATATGTATATTTAGGACTTATTTGGCCTACAAATATGTAGGCCAAGCATCAGGTTCATTGTATTATTAGAGCCCCAAGTTTGGAGCCATTGAACATTGAACCATTGGTAGTGCTCTTATTACCAAGTCTTTCAAGATTGTCGTATCAAAACCTTATTTTTATCCTTTGCTCCTTTTCTCAACTAAGACATTATTTTTTGCCAACTTTAACTCACATCAAGCCCGGCAGGATCGCAAATTTCTTAAGAATATAAAATAGTTAGTACAATCCAGTCCATTGTTTGGGGCTATGAATTTAAATTAGTTTGTTATTTCAAAAGAATTGTATTCCTAACCCGTTGTTATTATCCATAGAAGTATAATTAAACTTAAAAGTTTGTTCTAAGCTTGAGTCTTGAGATGTAGATTTCATAATACGAATCGAGTGAGAGAGTCAAGATGGCTCAACGCAACCCAGCAAAGCTAATGTTTTAACAGAGTCACAGCCCAACTATACAGCACCGAATCAACGTAAAAGCTAAACAAAATTTTGAAATCTCAACCTTTTGAAACAAAAGTTTTTGTTGCTAAAATTTAAAATAAAATAAATTGAAAACAATGGAAGAGGAGAAAATCAGAAATCTCGTGTGGAAAGTGCCGCTCATTGCATCTGGTAGATGCTGCGTTTGCACAAGGCAGAGATTTTCATCATTTTAACAACAACGCAAACTAAATTTGATTTTGCATAATTTGTTGTATCGACAATCAATCAATAGAAAGAAGAAAAACAAAAGAGAAGCATGAATACCATTCATCGGAAAACAGCTTGCTATTTGGGGATGAACGGCTGTTGCCTGTTGAGTGTTGAGATGTGAAGAAGAAGAATGAGATTTGGGGATTTTATACTCGCACTCCCTTTGCCCTAATTCAGGATCAGCGCCGCTTCTACATTTAGTATTTGCATTTAGGGATTTATTTTTCTCTTGTTTTCATTTTATACCCTCCAGTTTCATATTTCCTCCAAATTGCCCAAATAGCTCCACAACTCTTTGGGTTAATGCAATTACCGAGAGACCCATTATGAAACATCATTTTACCCTCTAATCTTGGGTAAAATCATCCTTACTCTAAAGTTTATTTTTCATATTTATTAAAAAATTAATAAAAACCCACCACCATTCCACCATCCTCCGGGAAAGTTCCGATTTGGACCATGGCGGCGGAAGCTCATGGCGGAGCTTCCAGCCATGGAAGCCGGTGGATGCTCCGATTCGGAGCTTCCTATGGAGGAAGAAGAAGAAAAAAAAATTTTGAGGAACAAGAAGAAGGATTTGGTGTTGGACATGATTATTGTCATACATGGTTTTCGCTACACAAAACATGTATGACATCTAAAATCTAAATTATGACATTGAAAAAAGCCATTTCTGACACCAAAATTACCCAAAAACCATGTATGACACCAAAAGAATGTAAAAACCATGTTTGTGTGATGAAAACCTTACCATAATGTCCATTTATACTTAAGAGTAACACTTATTTTATCCCCCAAACTTAGAGTAAAATGGATGTCCATATTATACCTTAGAGTAATTTATTCATTTTAAAAGACAATCATAACAAAATACAATGACGGTTAGATATGAGTGAATGAAAACTCCCATGTTTTAGACCTCCAACTATGTGTGTTCTAAAATTGTTCATTGCAAATAGGATAGTTGGTGGAAAAAAAAAGGTGAATTGTATATTTAAGGCTCTATTTGTAATCTCATTAGATTCATCATAGAAGATAGGTAATACAGTTTGCATATTTTGAATTCCTTCAAGAAATTAACAAGAATAGTGTCCTAAATTCATATTTCCTTTTAATTACTCATACACATTGTTCGTAATTGTGGGTTTCACCATGAGACCCACCATGAATAGTGAGAGAGAGAGTCGATCAATGATCCACACACTAGTTACTAAAAGCTAGTGTCGCTTAGGAATTCAAAACAAGAGGAAAAACAAATCCCTTGGTGGAGTACTAGTTTATCATGGTTCAAATTATGAGACAAACAAAATGAAAAATATCCATTTTGAGAACTCGAAACATATCTATTCCTTTCCATCACCAGTCTATTTTAATTTTAATTGTTGACATACTTAGCAACAACCAAAATTTATAAAGTTTTATTATTTTTGTATAAAAAGCATTCAATTCAAGTCAAATCAGTTTAAATTTATTTAGTTGATCTATGGTACAACAAAAGAATCTACAAATAAGTCACTTCGAAAAACATCAGAAACATTACCAGAACAAAAAAGGAAAAAAAAATATCAGAAAAGTGTAAAAGCGTCTTGTTTAAAACTCATAAAATATGAAAATCGCTACTCATTTAAAAGCACGATATCGTGGAAGATAACTGTCATCACCAACTGCTACGAATACAATTTTGAAGCTCCTTCCTCTTCGCCTTCTAATGGATTCTCAATTACTATTCAGCCTCTCCTCTGCAATTCCCTTTACATCCAAAACAGGATTAACCAACCCACATTCATTTTCTCAAACCAGAAATTATTATTATTATTATAATACTAACAAATTCTTCACCAACAAATCCTCAATTAAATTCCACACCACGGCCACCCGCCAAAACGACGCCGCGGCGCCATTCAGCGAAGCCGCTTACGAGGCGGAGCGGCTGAGCTTGGATGCCGAGGCTAGAGACTCCATGGCCCAGAAATCAGAAATGGAGGCCCAAAATCCGACCGACCCGAAAGCGTGGAAATGGGTCATTAGGAAACGGGTCTGGGACTTGATGGAGGCCCGAAATATAGCTCAGTTCCCTCGGCCCGTTCACCATCGGATTCCTAATTTTGTTGGAGCTCATATTGCCGCTGCCAAAGTTAGTCACTGTACAATTTTGTTGTGTTTGTTAAATGTTTTAACTTATCTAGCTCCAGACTAACTTATAGCTCGTTCGAAAATACTACTCATTAAGTATCCTTAAAGCTCGTGATATATAACATTCATATTGTTACTCATCCCCACACACAATATGAATGTTAATTGCATTAGATATTGTTTATGATTGCATTTTCTTACCGTTTCAAAGAAAAAAAAAAAAAAAGAAAAATATGATTTGGTATATTGATCTTTTAATGAGTAATCTTGACTTCTTAAACTTTAAGTATATTATTTCATATTTTAACATTTGTTTTCTTAATTTTTTGTATACGCTCGGCTCGAGATTGTGCCAAATGAGACGAGACCGAGCCTAAATTTTAGCTGCTTTCATAAACTAGGCTCGCCCAAGCCGAGCTATACTATACTATACTCGGCTCGTATAACACCACTAAATATATATGTATCTCAATCTCATTCATTATCATTCTGAAATAACTTTGTGCTTTTTTCGATTTTGGTGAAGTTAAGTGAGCTTGAGGTGTTTAAGGAGTCGAATTGCGTGAAGGTAAATCCAGATACACCGCAAAAGCAAGTGAGGTTTCTCACACTTGAAGGTCAGTGTTTAAAGTTTCGTGTTCTTGATATGTTTTCCGGTTTCGACCAAGCGATTTGTAAGAGTTGAGAAAAAGAAATGGGGACTGTATGTATACATACAAGTAACAATAACTAGTTTCGAAAGAGTTTTGCATAAAGAAGATAACAGATAACATTACAGTAAAAACTTATTTGTTTTTCTAGAAACATATGTAGTGGAGCAACACTTCACTATTTCAGGATGCTTCTGAAAAAAATCACCTCAACTCCAAATTACTTCATTCATTCTGTTCAAAACCGGTCTGTATTATTGCACCCTTATCCGGACATAACGCGTTGCTGCGAAAGAATGAGGCCAAACATGTAAACATAGGTTAGGATATGGTTATAGAGTGATAATCAATCAGACCGTATGAAATATACACACGCACACAAGTGCTGTTATAATCGACTTACAAAATACAACAGAAGCCAGTCTGGTAAATACCAAGCAGGCCACACAAACGTGGGAGGGGTACCGACTTAGTTTTGGTAAACTTGAAGGGCAGCTTCCATGGTGACGCCTTATAGCATTTACATAAGTCAGCGGGCACAGTAGAATTGACCACTTTCGTCACTCCGGTACAGCAGTCTTTGCTAGGTTTAGCACCCTCAGGTGCAGTATAGTAATCTTTGCATTTATGCAATTCTTTTACAGGGATTATCGCACAATTTCGATTTATTTCTGAGCACCTTCCCCCTGCAGTGAAATACAGAAGTATCAGATAATACAGAGCAAGTGTTTTCACGCTAATCTCCATCTTCATTTTCTTTTGTGATTGAAATATGTTTCTAATGTTGTCTTTTGAATCAACCATGAGAGTCTATTTATAAATGGTTGCCTGTCCAAAGTTCTGTGGAAATCAGAAGGTAATGTAGAAGTTAATATCAAAGATTCAAGATTATATTAGTTAATGCTGTTATGTCTTTTCTTTTCTTTTTTTTTGATGTAAAGTTGTAATCTCTTCTCTTTAAAGTTATAGAATGGAATTTTTTAATTTATAGTATACCATAATTTTACCTCCTCACTTTAGTTTTTGTACCATATTTTGTTGTTAAATGTATTGTAGCAAAAAATAATAGTCATAATTTTTTCTTTTTTATTTTTTTATTGTGGCAAAAAATAATAATCATATTTTTCATTTCAAATTCTCTTCATGACACAATTTTTAATATTTTTTGCTTTTAAAATTTTCTTTTCCTAAAATGTATTGTAGCAAAATTTTATTGTTTTTCATTTTTCATTTTTTAAGTTCGATTCAAAACTAGATTTTTTTTTATTATCTTTTTTCTGAAAAGAAACAATATTGTGGCAAAAACTTATAATCATTACTATTTTCTTAAGTGCTTTTCAGAAAATAATTTTTAACTTTTGTTTGGTTTTCAATCTTTTTTAAAATGTAATGTGTCAAAAGAAATGATTATTATAATTTTATTTCATTTCATTTTTAATGTTCTTTAGAGAAACACTTTTTACTGTAATTTTCTGAAAAAAAAATGTATTGTGACGTATAGAATATCTCTCAACAATTTAGGTTTATGTCTGAGCACCTTCCCAGTTCCCACTGCAGTGAAACATATAGTACAGAGTAAATATTTTCACGCTAATCTCCATCATCCTTTTCTTTTGTGATTGAAATAAGTTTCAAATGTTGCCTTTTGAGTTTTGAATCAATCATTACAGTCTATTTATAAATGGTTGCTTGTCAAAAGTTCTGTGGAAATCAATAGGTAATGTAGAAGTTAATATCGAAGATTCTCCGTTATCTTCAAGATTTTATTAGTTAATGTTGTAATCTCTTCTCATCAGTTATAGAATATCTCTTCTCAGTAGTTATAGAGTATCACTTCTCATAAGTTACAGAATATTTCTCAACAAGTTTTGGCTTTTAGATTAGAAGTAATTCTTTCATTCAGTGTTTGTTATGCTTTGAGAACATTTAAAACATATATAGTTTGATTATTATTGAAGATTGTAGTAATTTTTACCAGTACTCTATATAGTTGAATATATACTAGAACTATATTCCATGTAGTATTTGAGAGGCCCTCAGTCAAATGAGATTTATGTATAGAGACCAGAGAGAGAACAATGTCAGACTACGACAAATATATTAAACCAATATAATTCGTATACAGGGTTTATTTCTACTCAAAGTTTAATTTTTTATTTTTTTCTTGTTGTGTAACCAGGCGGAAAGAAGCTCTTGACTCCACAGCCACGTCTGAGGACTGGATTTTTCTCAGTGATGGAGTATTCGATGTTAAGTCCAGATACAATCAAGGAGGCTTGTACATCTGTGGGAGTTGCCAAATATGGCAGGCCGATTGGGCTGGACGAGAAGATAAAAGTGGATCTCATTGTCATTGGTTCTGTTGCTGTTGACCCTAAGACTGGGGCAAGACTCGGAAAGGGTGAGGTACAATAAGTTTCTTACTTATGCATCCATTTTCATTTTTCTAAATTGGGGTTGAGGGATGGCTCTTAAATCTGAAGAGAGATTCATTTGACGCCTTGAATTGTTAACATTTATATGATTACATATCCTAGATGATAACATGCTGTGCAGTAGATGGTTTGCATCTCGCACTGAATTTTTGTTCAAGTCTTATACTTTAATTGTCCGATGAGACTGAATTATCATCTGGTGCAGGGATTTGCAGAACTTGAATATGGCATGCTTCGCTACATGGGTGCCATAGATGACTCAACACCAGTTGTTACATCAGGTGAGGTTACTCTTGTATGTCTGCATGCCAAACTTCTTTTTCATTCCTGTGAGACTGAAATATACCTGGAGGTGGAGGAAGTATGATGCATTTTCTTGTCATGTCTGTTTTTTAATGTTTCCTCCGATTGAGAAAGGAGTTGCAGGATCAAATGCAAACCATATATATGTTCTTTTTTCGTCTAGCCTTAAAAGTTAAAATAGTATCCATTATGCCGTTCACTTTTTTTCTTCTCTCTTGCTTTCTACTATGCATATGGTTTAGTCCAGAGTAATTCATCCGTGCAGTGCATGACGAACAACTCGTTGATGATATTCCTGTTGAGAAGCTGCTAATTCACGATGTTCCTGTCGACATAATATGCACTCCAACCCGGGTCATTTTAACCAATACCACCATTCCAAAGCCTCAAGGTAAGTGCTTTATATCTGTTGTAATGATCTTTCTTAATGCAAGATCGTTGACAATTATTTCCAGTGATTCTACCTACACGTTATGACCAAAATGATGTATTGGTAAATGTTGCCTGTAGGAATTTACTGGGATAAACTATCACCGGAGAAACTAAGTCAAGTCAAAATACTACGAGAGCTGAAACGTAAAATCGAGCGAGAAACTGGGAAAAAGCTTCGTAGTGGCCCATCCGAGAAATTACCTCCAACGGCAGAGTAGAAACTGGGTTAAAAAGGCTTCCTAGCGATCCGTCATAGAAATCATCTGTACATCTTGGGAGATGCTAATGCATCACTTTTCCAGCTAGACTCGAAAGAAACTGTGAGCCAGTTTGAATCTGCTGCCTACTGGTGCGTTTCAACCCTCACAGTTACTATGTTGTAGGAATTCTTGTACATTTATACCGTAGTAAGAACAAAGAAACTGTTCTGTTTCGTGGCTCATACATACTCTAAGATGAGCAACACCACAAATTTGCAATATCAGCTCAAATCGGATAAACGTGCACCTTGAACAAACTTGATATAACTTGTAACAATGGCATCAACGCTTCACTCACTTTTTACAAGCAACAAAAGAATACAAGTCACTGGCCTCATATAAATCGGTCTTGCCTCAACTACAGGTCTTCTAAAGTTTGTGAGAAAACATGGAAAGAAGTGATAAGTTATGGAATACATAGGAGTGGCCGATATGAATTCATAACTACTGTTTAAAAAAAAAAGCTACTATGTTCCCCAACACTGAGCACAACAGGAGATAAACCGTATCACATTCTTCGAGGCTTCGATCACAAAGTTTAATATGACATCATTCTCCCCAGAGGAATTCGTTCATTTTGAGAAGGAATTCTTTCTACAGGCGATATCACCTGAGGCATCGACATTCCCACAGATACAATGATCTCTGAAATAATACAGGGACAAGGAGTTAGTAATCGTTCCGAATATGCAATTAACGCTCTGGTACAAGAAGGTAGAAGCGATTACCTATGCCTTCTCTGATAGACAAGTTTGGCCTGATGATCTCATTCGAGTTAACCAGAAATATGTCACCTATATATAAATGGTTCGTTGGCACATAAACAGAGCACAACTCTTCATCCCCATCGTCTTTCTGCAACACCATGGACAGAGGATGAGAAAAAACAATACTTCTATTAATAAAAGATTATAGGCAAAAGTTGCAATTTATTTGCAGGTTTAATGGAACCTTAACATGAGATGCTTTATTACTGGTGTTCCACAGATTATACAGGGCAAACCAGTATTAGTTACAAATGGGAGTTCGGTGTGGTATTCACACCAACAACTTTTTTCCCAGGTTCATACTATAAACAATAAGTGTCATATGTTGATATCTATTGATACAACATCCAAATTTAAGAAGAAGCATTATGGCATAAAGCACAGATTATTGGTAGGATATTGCAAGCACCTGGAGTACAACTGTAGATGTGATAAAGCCAAAAGCATATTCCCCAACACGAGGATGACGGATAATTGCAACCTCCTTGAAAGCAGTTGTGTTCTGGTCTGAGATAAAACAAATAACATATACCAGCATTCAGGTCATTGTTGGAAGATGGATCTCATGTTATATCAACACCAGAATGCAATGCAAAAAGCTTGGGCAGATAAAATCTTGACTAAAACACAGATCATTATATTTACAAGACATTCCTCAAAGATTGGAATTAATCATAGCAACACCAAATACAACACGAAGAACATGGACAGAAATCATCTTGATTGACACAAGAATTCCACCAACCCCCCCCCCCCAAAAAAAAAAAAAAGAAAAAAAGAAAAGAAAAGAAAAGAAGAAATTCAATAAGTTTGGTCATCCTCGACCTCTAGGGCTAATAAAGCAATGAATTCATCAAACAATTCATGATACTATCTGAGGAACACCATAAACCAAGCGTACCTGGAGATATGGCAGAACTAATCTGCTTTGAGGCAGAGTATATATGTTTTACAAAAGGCATGCGCTTTATAAACCATTCTCCAATAAAGAAAACTGTAGAACCCATCCATGATGAGGCAAATATACCAACGAAGAAAATAAATATCAATGATGTAATGAAGCCAAGACCTGCATCATTATAAAGTAATAATTAGATAAAAATAAAATTATTCGGACAAAAAAGAATATGAAAGAAAAAAAAAGGAATAGATACAATGCTATAAATTATAGGGAATATTTAAGTAGCACAAGTTATCATGGGTTGAAGTTAAGTTAAATGTTACACTTTCTTGTTTGTGATGATCCAGAGTTTGTAAGATGAACAGTGCTATAGCCTATTAAAGGCTTGCAAAGTAACCAAGTCTATCAGTTATACACGATCTTACTAACCAACTGTACAAAGAAGCGCATTTCATAATACATAATCTAAAACCAGGACGAAAGAACGCATGCAGGAGGAGAGACTTTAATGATCATAATTTGAGGACTTACCAAATATTTCAACCCCTAGTCTCTCATATATGGGACTGAAGAAACCATCAAAGAACTGAATAAACCACCATGTCACAAAGAATGTAACAGCAACTGGGAACAGAACAACACTGCAATTAAATTTTACCCGTTAGCTTAAAGTATATGGAAATGTTAAAGAGGTTCCCAACAGATTTTAATGTCTTAATCAAATTCATTACCATCCAGTCATAAACTTCTTCGAGACCCAACTCTGAAGAACAGCATAGCAAGCCTGATGAAATACTGGGTTAGAACTTAGAAATATGTCATGCTTGAAGCATCAAAGTTGCTTACATTTAATTTCTGATTGGAATGAGCAGAGTGATATTGAATAACAGGTATACCATGAAAGGAGAATTCATGCCATTCAAGCATTGTTGGTCATAAATCTATCTAGCTTTAATATCTGATCCATCACTAAGAAATCACTTCTGGACATCTTTCCCATTCAAATGTGACTACTGGGAGTTTCTCTTTTCAACCCTATTGCACAAAAGTAATTCATCCAATCTAAAGACTAAACTATAACTGGTGAAAAATTTATTCCCTTATTTTCTTGTTTAGAAAGACCATTTCAGAAACTTTGGTTTAGTTCTGTAATACTACAGAATAAGAGAATATGCAAGAACTCTCAGGTTTTTCCTTTTAGAAGAAAATAGGCTGCTCAACAGTCCAGGCGTGAACTGAATTTGATTCAAACTCTGGGGACTACGAAACTACCTTTGCTACCAGTCATGTAAAGTTGTTCGAGGAGATGAACTTCCATCCAAAAAGCTTAAACGTCTTACGTATATTAATGTGACTCTTTAAACAGAGAAGCTCCACTACACTTTCCAGTTTTCACATCCATTAGATACAATAACATCAAGAGACTCCCTCTGAATTAACTAATTACTGAATGAGGAGGATTATTCACCGATTACATTTCTTGTCCTCGAATCCTTAAGAACAAATTCATGAATACACATTTCCACGGCATCCCCCTCATCCTCAAATACAGAATACCCAAATATCCCTCAGCTGTAACTTGTACTATCATTTAGCTCAATTACTGTAAACTTAAGGCCAGTTTCATTTTTACCAATGTCATCAGCATAAGAACCCTAGAAATTCATTGACCATAGTTTAGATCTTAAACTGAACATAGAAATGTTTGAATCCATATTTCTCAACAATACAACTCAAATTCATCAATCAGTTACTGTATAATCACTAAAAACAACAATAAAATCGGAATCAACTCAAATCTAGTACTGGAATTAACTGAATTTCAGAGATGAATTTATTTACATATATATACCTTTCGAGTAGAGGAATTGTTGGGAGAGTGGGGAGGAGATTTGATGGGATCTTCAACGTCATCATCGTCGTCGTCTTGACGCGGGAGAATCGACGACAATGCTGCTGCACTTGACTCTTTCTTCGCCCGACTATTACTACTCTCCTCCGCCATTAATTCGCCGATTTTTTCTCCGATTGGAGTGATTTTTGGGAAAGCCGTGTTTGGTTGGCTCTCAGGAGTAATAATTTTCTGTCGATTTGGGATGCTTCTTAATTTATGAATTTCTCCCTATACTGTGGGGAAATTGTTACTTTGCCCCAATGTGGATTATTGACATTGGAATTTCAACCAAATTTGTACTATCTCATGGCTTATTATGTATGTGTAACTTGTATGATTGGTTTTGTTTTCTTCCGATAAAAATAAAATTAGTTCGATTCAGATTTATTTAATTGAAATTTAGCTTCTTGCGGGGGTAGGAGTGAATTTGAGTGAGAGGTATACCCCTCCATGTTGAGGTAAAAAATCAACTCCCGCTAGCAGTTCACATCGGCTTCTCTCTCATCCTTGTCGTCCGGACGACAGCCTCTCAGTGAAATCCATACGAGTGGGCCCTACTTTTCCAACTCAAACCCAACGAAGTTCTTCGAATAATTCCACTGCCACTATCCCAACGGGCCCAAGCTTGGCATAGGTCTTAGACGTCTTTTGTGAATTCGAGAATGTTCAATCTAGTCCAATTTAGTTCAGAAATTTTCAACTAAATCAAATGGAGATTATTCCTTCCATCTCGAAATTTTTATCAACTATGGTTACTGCGCAGTTTAAGGAAAAATATTAAAATGTTAAAAGGAAAAAGAAATAGTAGGATTTTTTTTTTAAACTGGAAGATAGCTGCGAAGTGAAGTGTGGTGATAAATTTGTAATATTGTTGTAAAAACTAGTGTTTTTCATGTGTAAGATAGCTTACTTTTTCATAAATGAGTAAAGTTTCGTGGAACACGTATTAAAAAGAAATTGAATAAAATTTTGTAGATAATGAAGTAACTTGTAAGAATACATAGCTTTTGGTGCATATAAGATAAATATTTCAATTTTTACACTTAAGAGTAGTCGATTTACTTTGCAATTATTCGAGCATAGTGCAATTGCATAGCTACTTGTTAACTAATTTATATCACAAATGAAAACCTTAACTATTAAATAAAGTAAATCCTAAGATTTGTTCACTTTAAACTTCTGACTAACTAGTGATATGAATTATACGTAAATAATATTTTTTTGTATTTTTTTTGTTTTAACTTTTAAGTAACCGCTTATGTCAGAGAGCGATATATTGCATTGTGTTTTGAAAGGTAAATGACCGTAGTAATTGACCGATAGCATATAACATATGAAACGACACAGTAAGAAAATACTATTCGAGCTTGAGTCATAAATAATTCTTATTACCAACGGTTCTTGGCTCAAGTGGTAAGGGACTTGAGTTCACTTAAGCAAGGTCTCGGGTTCGAGTCTTGTGGATGTAAAAAACACCGCTGGGAGAGTCGCACCCTAAAAAAGGGCCCAACAGTGCTCGGCTAGATTAGTCGCCAAAGCGGATATAGTATAAATCGAAAAAAAAATAAATCTTATTTTATTAAAATCACAGGTAAAATGGGCTGGTACTGATTCGGCCAAGAAACCGTCCATCAGTAGTTTCACTTTTGGGTCTGGAATAAATGGGCTTGCCTAACAATGGTCGGGGAATCAAAAGGCTCAACTGAGTTGCTTGAATTTGGGGAATTTTGTCTGCTCGTGACGGTCTGAGGGAGGACATTACACAGTGAGTCCGTGTTCCACACATCAAGTGATCTGATTTATTTGTGAGTTGATTGAAAAGTTCGACCCGTATTCGTTTTGGAACACTCAACTCATTAGAATTCAAAAATAAATTTATGTGTACCGAACATAATACGATCAGTTTGATTATCTAGAGCATCCACGGCAGTTTCCCTATAAAAAAATTTCTAAAATCATTTTAAACTTGTTCCCTATTATATTTTAAGTACGTATTTAACAATTCACTAAAATCAGATTCCCTTTAATGCCCCTGACCTATAAATCAAATGTGTGGTTTGTCGAAAGGAACTAAAACATTATTGAGTTACATCAAAATTGAAATTGCTGAGGATTACAATTGAGCTATGTTATACTTCATAAAACTTTTTTAAAAGGTGCACCAAGTCTAATTCATCCTAAAATAACTACGATACATATGTATGTTCAAACAACATGTTTTTTACTCCTTTTTTTTTTTTTTTTTTTTTTTTTAATAATCTGATAAGCTCAGTTTGACATAACAATATGCTAAACTAGCCAAAAAAAACTCATTATCTACTTGGTAGTTGATAAACTAACCAAATCCAATTACATAGTTGAAACTGAGAGTTGGATTTAAAAAAGAATCTGAGACATGATATTAAATTATCTACCACCAACTAAACATTCGCGTAAGATAGTAACAACGTTATCAAATTAGCTCATTTTATTTAGAGGATTGCTAGTTAGACTCTCCTTGATTCCACCTTTTTAAAAAAATACATTCGTCGATTCGTCTATTCAGTTCACATAACCATTGCTGGTAAACATATGAAAAAACTAATGTTATAGAAGTAGTACTACTTTTGTAAGTGACCAAGTTGCATATATGTCCGTGTAGCTCTACAAGTGAACAAAAAACCAGTGGGAATGGGGGTCAATGAGATTTAATTAATTTGAAAAAATAGGAATGTTTGTGATAATGACGTTAAAAGTAAGGGAAAAATCTAAAGATATATTGATTTAACAATGACTTAATCGATTATTGATTAATTTTTCAAGATCTATATAGACACGCATACACAAGTTGAGGTTGAGAGCAAGTTGCAGCAGATCGAGGGGGTTACTATCATATCACACTGCCTACCATTTGTACGAGGATTACATATTATACTCTTAAGTCTCATTTGACATTTTTTAGACCAAAAGCAGCTTATAATAGCCTGGATTACATATTATTCACGGTTGGTTCATTGAATTTGTTGCAAACTTTTCATAATTTTTAGATGTCAAAATCACTGCATCCTGTAGTTTATTTCCAGCCGTAAATCATGCACATCTTTGTCTAGTCCACACACTTAGTATTGTTATACTCGATTTCAAGTCTCAACAATTCATCGTAGTGTAAAATATAATAAAACTGAAATGACTGAAGTAGATAATGAAAAATAAGTGGGTATACGAAATAGTTAGTGATATACGTTAAGTAATAATGCTGGTTTTAAAAACGGACGTCTAAAACGAAAAATTTAACATTTTAAACATAACAGAGGGAGGGAGTATGACATAATTTGAACACGTAAAATAAAAAAGATTTAGTTTAATATCCGGCTTCGATATATTGCGCTAATTAAAGCCAAGAATCAAGTTGATGGATGAGATGCTATGCTACAACTGGTTTGAAAACGAGAGACATCATTATTATATAATTTATTATACAGTTGTAAAATGTAGTAGTAAAATGCAAGTTGACGAAAATTAGTTTAGTGCAAGTGGAAGAGATTATGAATAATGGACTGACTTTCACTTGGGATCGATCGATCGGTCCATTTTGTTAATATGTAGTATAACTTGATTAGGCCAGCCCATTAGTATATGATTTGTTCTAGTAATTAGGTTAATAGGTTAGGTTTTCTCAATTAGAAACTGTTTTTGTTTTTTTAGTATGAACCTAACTTAACTGGATTTAACAGAATTGAACTGAACTGAACAGAACCGAATGAAACTGAACAGAATTGGACATAATTTTTTTGTAGTATAAAATATAACAAAGCAAGTCTGAACAAAATTGAATGAAATTGAATTGGACATAATTAAATTGAACTGAAAATAATGAGAATTCATACGACGAGAACAAAGACTTATTAATAATAATAATAATAATTATAGTAGTAGTGCAACATGCAATTGAATGGGTAACAGATTAGGTTTTTACTTATGGATGGGTGCAAGACTGCAAGTTGGAAGTTCCCACTATAGCCTAGCTAGTCACCTTTAACTCTTTAAGCAACTTGGCACTTCTTCTTACTGGATCATTTGTAAAACAAAAGGACATGAGTTGCATTACAATTTCTCTAAATTTAACACAAGTGGATCTAAGGGGTCCTCTTATTTTTAGTTGAAAAAATAATGTTTTCAATTCGGTTAAAATTTATTCACTTCTTATTTACCTAACATGAATAGTAGCATACTCATTTGACCTTCTACAAGAAACTATCGAATCACACTCATATGCAATAATGTCTCGATTAATACTCGGTTTAAAGCTAGCCTATAATGGGATTTTAACTTCGGTAAATGGTTTTATGTTATACGGTTCAATTATTTGATGTAAACACATTTTAAGAAAGTAAAATTTTTATTTTGCACCGAAACCTTTTACATGTTTTTTTTTTCAAAGTGCACTTAAACCTTTATTTTATTCCAACTTGCACTCAAATCTTTAACAAAAGTTTTCAACTTACACAATGGTTTAACACGGTTAGATTTTTTGTTAGGGGCAAATTTGTAACTTTAATAAAATTTTCTTCTTCTCCTTCACAAACAAACAAAGAGACGATCAACACAACCAAAAAACACCAGATCGATCAACAAAGAACACACACATCAACCGACAACACACACAACTCAGAGTTCACATCGAGAATTCAGATCGTGATCTTCCGTTCTCCCTGATCGATTGCCGATCATCATTTTTCCCTAATTCTGTTTTCGGTGAGTAGTACTCTTAGTGATTTCTAATCCCCTCTTGTTAGCTAAGTTTATGTTCTAGTTAATTCCATTCATTGCTTGGTTGTATTGTTATTCATAAATCATATGAAATAGAGAATAGCTTGTGTAAATCAGGGGATGTGGTTACACCTGGGGTGGTTTTGTAAATTAGGGAAATGGGCATCACAAAGGTTCATGAAAAAGATTTCAGTGCAAAATAATTTTTTTTCAATAAAACGTGCCACACATTTTCTTGAGTATATTCAAAGTTACGAAGAAAATCACCATTTCAACTTGGACGGGAATAGTGTTTTTCTAAATTTCCCAACATGGATAGAAGTGGTACGGCTCCGTAAATGTCAACTTGGAAGAGTCCTAATATGATTGGCGTCGGTGTGAGGAGAGCAAAGTAGGTAGTATACTAGCTACAACTTGAACTTATGATTTTCTCTTTCAACTCCTCAATAACTAGTAGTATTTTTTTATGGTACGACCGCATCGATATTTCACTTTGTCGCCTTGTAGTTAACTAATTTAATTTCTCCACGATCACACCTTTAATAATTACTGCTACTACTCTCATGAAGTATAAAACTCCATCTCATGTGTGGTTTAGTTTTGATACGGCTATAACGGATTTGGAGTTCGTTCGAACATGATTTTATACTTTGTTTGGATAGGTGAGTACTTGGTTTGAGCGTTTTTTCTTGTGTGCACTTTTTATGCACCTTCGTCTTAGGTTGACTTGTATGACGTCTCTTTATTATTATTAATAAATTATTTTGCTTATTCAAAAAAAATAAAACTCCGTCTCATATTAAATGTCATCTTTAATTTAATCACGAAAGTTACGTATAAACTAAAAGTGAATAAAAAGTCGCCTCTTCATTTTCTTCTCCACTGCTTCGATCTGGTGTTGGAAATCACCAGATCGGAGCAGATCAATGTTCTTTTTATTTAGCTTTCTTTCTTTTTATTGTTTAGATCTCCTTTTTTTTTATTGTTTAGATCTCCTCTCTTTTTCCTGACAACCTTGTTTCCTTCTCCTCCATCCCTCCCTTCACTACCGTTTCAATGAAAGCACCAGACAGATTACTCGGGTCAAAGTCATTGGCGAATTCGTCAGAGGACCGGTTGAGACTCCTTGGAGAACGACAGCGGCCTTAGGCAGCGTCAGTCGCTTCTTCTCCGATTAACGAGGTGTCGCGTATACCAGTTAATGACGCGTTAAGGGCATAGCACATGGTGAGTTTCACTGTCTTGGGGTGCGACACACCAGAGATGTTAGAGCTTTTCACGAGAGAGCCCTCCTCTGGTGAGATAGTTTGTATCCATTTCGAGTGCTTAGCGCGTGAGATGGTGATTCTGTCCTTGTTGAGGTTTTTGAGATGGTTTGGGTATTTCAGTTTGGTAAAGTAGTTTTGTAGTTTTGGTTGAGGTGACGAAGGTTTTGAGTCCGGTGTTTGAACTGGTAAGTTGTTGTTTGGAGCTGGCAATTAAGCGCTCTATTTGGGTGTTGTAGTTTTGGTGGTGGTGATGACGGAGTTGGCTTTTAAGCGCTTTGTCTGGGTGTTGGAAAGGTTTCTTGAGTGGTATTGGAGAGTTCTCTGTTAGTTGTTGGGTTTTTTTAAAAAATTTTGTTGCTAGCTGTTTTTCTTATTGTGGTTTCTTTTTGTTGGAGAGCATTACTCTTAGTTTTAACAGTGGTTGTGAAATATCGGGTGATATCAGAAGGTTCAGGTGAAGAAGTAAGAGGTTCAGGTGAAGAAGTCTCAAGAGGTCCAGGTTCAGATCAATAGACTCTGGTGGTTCAAAAGTTTTAGGTTGAGGAGGTCCAGGTTCAGGAGATCACAGTACCGTAGTGCAGGTTCAGGAGGTCTAAGAGGTTTAGGTTCAGGAGGTCCAGGTTTAGGTTCAGAAGGTTCAAGTTCATGAGGTTTTCTCGCCACTACGTGATTCATGAGGTTCAAGTTTGGGTTCATGAGGTTTTCTCGCCACTACGTGGTTTAGGTTCAGGAGGTTCTAAGGTTTAAGAGGCTCTTCGTTTATTATCGGTTTAGGTTTTGGTTGTAAAAACCGATGTTAAACCACGGTTATGTTGTGTGATGTATTGTTCTCGTTGTATTTGTAGTCGCTCCGAGCATTTCTTATGCTTGTTTTGTTTTTTAATTAATAAAAAAAAATTGGCTGCTTCAAAAAAAAAAAAAAAAAGTGAAAGTGAATGTTGTAAACTGAATAACTTAAGTGTACGTACATCGGTGTCACACTTCCACGAGTGAAAATGAAATATCTACTCTAATAAAATATGTGATCCTTGACCTGAAACGATTGTATGTATGATTGTATTATTAAAGACATGTGCGACGTACGTGCATAAATACTCCCTACTATCTTTTTAATTGACATTTTGGGTTTTTCAATATTAGCAAAATACTTGTTGTTTTACATTTTTCAAGAAGACTTTCATCAATTATGTTGTTGAATTCCATATCATTTAAAGGTATCCTATTAGTTGAAGGCTTGGAGCATTATAATTACCTCTAATTAATTAATGCAGTCCTTTTAGAAATTCAAATAAATTAAATGTGATGTATATTAAAATATGTGAAAATTTTAAATTGAAAATTAAAAAAATAATACAGTGGGGATTACATAATAATAAGAACTTGGACTAATTGCTATATTCACACGGCTGGTCATTTGATTTCGCTTTGTAATAAATGCTTATGAAATATGAAATATTCAAATGTATGCTTGAGATGCATGCTCAAATGATGACTAATCATATACCATAAAACAATGCACAAACGTAGCATCTGTCTTATTTCCTTTTTATTTTAATGATGATTTTTAGATATTATAGTTAGGTTTAAGATGTTTAGGTCTACATTTGTGTGTGAAATCTTAGCCAAGGGTCGTTCAACTACAATATTCTGTCATACAACAACCAACACATACGCATGCTCTTCGAGAAAATTCCAGTCTTTCTTCATTTTAAAAATCCTTTGTGCATTTTTAAAATAATTTTAATACTTCCGTGCATGTGAGAAACTTGATTATAGTAGCAATATTTTATCTAAATGCAGAATTGCTTTTGTTAACTTGGTCCTCTAATTAAGTTTCATATAGTATCTACTAAGAAAAGAACAAGGTGGAGTGGGATTGGACAAAATGAGAGAATTTTGGTCGCATTGCATTTGTTTTAATATGTATATATATATATGGTGTCCAAAAGAATATGTGTCACTAAGGAGACAATAAAAATTAAAATATAGCTTTAAATTTTAGTACAAAGAGGAACCAATTAATATGATATACTCATGTATAGGTTCCTTGTTTACTTGCTAGAAGTTTATATAGGATCGATGAATTTGAAGTTACAATATAGTAAATCACAAGAGTATAAGTTAGGTCCAGATATTGACGGACCCATCTGAAAATTCAAATTGAAAATTGAAACGTTACTTATATAAAGTTACTTTAAAAGTTAGATAAAAAAAGGTAGTTGTACATTATTTGTCCTTGGATAATTTCATATGTATGTTCTTGTCAAGTGGTGGTTTGTAGCCACCATAATTTTTTTTTTCAAAGGATAAGAGATGTAATATTATGCGCATTATTGCAGTACAATAAGTGTTAACGAGTCGATTCCTATGACTAAGTTCATAGTGCCTTGAGATCATAGTAATCAACTCATGCTTAATGTGCTTTACATGCTCAAATAAGAGTTTGGCCCCAAAACACATGGTTTGTTTGTGATTGTGAATGCTCGACTCGTTGAAACTCATGTATAGATTTTTCTCAAAATTAAATAGAATTTTTATGTGATCATATTTGAAATATTTGAATTCAATTGCTAGATTTTTCAGGAGGCCAATGGGGGGTGGGGCCGTGGGGGTGGGGTTGAACAACTCCAGGCAAGACGGAGTGGTCTCTAATACACGATCTACCCATACAACCATTACGCCACAAGGCATGATTACTTGCTTGTTATACAAAGAAGAATTAGATTATAATGGATGCTACAACTAGTATGTATTAACTACAAATTACTTGAAATGTTAGGACAAGTAATCCTAGTGTCCCCATATGGGCCTATCCCAGAGAGCCCACCTATCTCCTTTACCTACCCAATTGTCAGCCCTGTTGAGTTGAGTTGACCCCAGTCCATGATCTTGACGTTCATCAAACATCGCATAGGCCAGCTCGCGAATCTAGAGAAACCTTGACCGGTCATTCATTTATTTTACGTTTTACCCCATTTTACATTCGTCCTAGTAACTTTTTATATTTTTTTACTGTACACTTTTTTTACTACTCACATATTAAGAAAAGAAACATTATCCATTTTCTTAGGCAATTATAATGGATGATAGACCCATTAATTTAAAATAATCTCAAAAATCTAACTGTATTAATAGTGATTTGGTAGTAGTAAATGGAGGGACAATAGAGAGAGAAAAGGCTATTATTAGTAACAACACTTATTTGTTAGATATAAAATATAAAAGAGTTAATTATAAATTAGTGATAATTGTAATAGTTTCTATCACATTTAGTGTTACATGGAAAATTTCCTACTATTTAGTGTCTATATATGGTTAGACTAAATTAACCTTACCTAAATAAAGAAAATTCATTAGTAAATAATACTTTATTCCTAATATTAAGTTAATTAGTTACATGGTTAGATTTTGCCTGCATCTAAATATTACTTTTGTCTATTATTAAACATCTGAATTTATTTCTTTCTTATTAGCCGTTCCCATATATATCTCTGTCTATTCTATATTCAAGCATCTAGGTTAATCAAGCATCCCAAATTCAAGCATCCTCACTCAACCCTTTATAAGATTTTGTTGTAGACAAATAATCCAATTCAAGCATCAACGAAATTTTCGATCCCAAGCATCAACGGAATTTTGCCATACTATGACTGATGCTTGTTACATTTTAGTATTTATATTTGAGGGTATCGTTGATGGTGCTTGTATTAGCATTGGCAATGGTTGGTTGCTGGTTGTTAATTTTCCATAATGTTGGATTGAGAAATTTTTTATTTTGATGCTTTTGTAGATTTAATTAGTTCATAATCTGTACTTTTGCAAAACAAAATTCTCGGCAGACAGGTTGCTTAGTCTTCTTAAATTTTTATTGTGGTTATTTTGTAGATTGTGTGGTTAGTTGGAAAAAAATATAGGAATCTAATTAATCTTATTAATGCTAAAATTATTAGTATCATTTGCAATTTGTAAAAAAGGTAAAACTAAATTGAAAGAAAGTATTTACGTTAAACTAATTTGATATAAAGTATTAAAAGTATAACCAATTCGTAATTATTCTGATATAAAATTTTCTAAAACGGTACTTATAAAACATAGGGAGTATATAAACATTGTGTAAAAAACTAATGTAGAACATTCATATTGAAACGAAATGAATAACCCCTATCATTTACATACAAAATAAAAGTAAGGAAAAATTACAAATTGATGATACTTTCGAGAGTTATTATCAAATTAGTGTAAACTAAATACTTTCTAACAATTTAGTCGATACTTTCTTTCAAATTGGTGATTTTACTAATTTTAGTATTAATTAGGTTAACTAAAATTCCTATTTTTTCTGCCATTAACCATGTTTCTTGTTAATCCGTAAAATACTGATTAATATGTCAAACATCTCTCTCAAATAACCCACGTTTCATATTCATCAAACTCATTTTTTTTTACGATGCTTGGGCTTAATACTCATAGGATGCTTGTATAGATTAGATGCTTGATCAATTGGGGTATTTTTCTACCAACAAAGTCTTTGAAGGGGTTGGGGTCTGATGATTTAATTGGGGGTGCTTGAATTAACCAAGATGTCTAATATACAGAAAGATTGGAACGACTAATAACCAAGAAGCTTGACTAGACAAAAGTAAAAGTATTGGAAAGAAATAATTGAAAGATGCTTGATAAATAATCAAAAATCTTGAATATATACACAAAATATTGGAACAACAAGAATGAAAAAAAGTGCTTCATAAATAATCATAATCAAGAAGCTTGAATACACAAAAATATTGGAACGACAAGAATGAAAAAAAAAAATGGACGGCTAATAATAGTATAATAATATACATAATTTAATATTCAGATCCATTTAAAAATCTAACCATGTAACTAATTAACTACATATTAAGAATATAATATTATTTATTAGTTGAGTTTCTCTAATTAGGTAAGGCTAATTTAGTCCACACATATAAAAACACTAATTTGTAGTAAGTTTCCCATGTATCACTAATTTAAGGGGCTTGTTAAACGTAGTAGCAATTTTACTAAACGTTGGAAATTTATTAGTAATTTGCAAGAAACACCTTATTTTTAATATTTTACAAATAAATCACAAATTTATTAAATACACACAAATTACAACTAACACAATTTCATACGTTCATTACTTCCTTCTCCACAACAAATTCTTCAGAAACAATCTCTTCTGAATACAAATTTTCAACATGGAATGGCCACCTTGGACTGAAGAATGGTCGAAGTATGAAAATTATGAGGTAAAGATTACTGATTTTATGTGTATTAAGCCTCTTTTTTTTTTTTTTTTTAAACCGCAGCAGGCAAGCTAGCCTGCTGCTAATCGCTAGCAGCAGGCCGCGGCCTGCTGCTCGCGCAGAAACAAAACATGTTACAACAATATTAAATATTATGTGACCAACATAATAATTCAAGTCTCACAAACATAAAATTGACTGACCTCCCCCTTATGCCATATTTGGTATGCAATATGGTGTTTGAACGAAGGCAATAACTCCTTTAGTACTGGCCCTCCATCAACTCCCAAACTCATCGGGCTACCATGCACATTACCCTCCATGTCACCATGAATATGTTCTCTCGGCCCTAAATAAAGTAAAAATTAAAAAGAAGAACCTAAACAATATTAACTGATAAAATCACAAGAAATTGAATTACCTTGCAAATTATCATAAGTTTCTTCATCGACTTCCTCATCACTAGCAATCTCATGGTGATTAATCCATTTACCTTTACTGCGAAGGTTATCAAGATATGCATCTCTCTCCATATCTTTAAGTGTACCACTAGATATCGAAGTATCATCATCATCGGAACTATCCACCATGGTCTCAGTTGCACGTGCAGACTGTTCATGCACTTGGGTACTCTCACTTTCCTGCTCCATGTCATCCCTCGTAGCCCTTGCTTTGGCCTCAACAGGAAGCCTACGTCCTTCTTCTGCACGCTTACGGTTTGATTGAGTAACAACCCTTCCTTGCAAGCGTCCAACACCAACATCTTCCCAATATCCTTTCTTTCCACCCTTATCCATCTATAAATACAACAAAGTAAGATTAGAATGAACAATCAATATCTCTACAACTACGTATATATACAACAAGTCATTAATTTATTATCAAATTTTAAGGGGACAATAGAAACACATATATCATAAGTGAAAATTAAATGTGTGCATCAATAAAATATGAAGATCAATTAATATAACAAGTTGAAGTTTGATGTAATTGGATATATATATATATAGCAAAAAAAAAATTAAAAAATTAAAAAAAAATTAAAAAAAAAAAAAGCCAGCAGGCCGCTGGCCTGCTGTTCGGTCGGAACAGCAGGCCGCGTGGCCTGCTGTTTCGGCCGAGCAGCCGTAGCGGCTGCTCGCCCTGAATATGGGCGGCGGTGGTTTTCCGCCGCCCATATACGCCACTCAATTCGATTAAAATTAAAGAAAAATTAAAGAACTAACCTTGATTTGAGTTTGATGATATCTCTTGGTGTGTTCTTCAAATTGAATTGAAATATGTTGATTAGGTTATTGATTTAGGGGCTTGATTTATTTAAGGTGGAATTGTGATGAGTTTAAAAGTATTGTGTTAATTTGTAAAATTATAAATTTATAGATACTTTATGTAATTTATAATAAATTTCCAACATTTAGTAAATTTATGTTCCGACTTTTAATATTTGCCCTAATTTAATAGAAACTATTTTGTAATTAACCCTAAAAGTAATTAGCTTAATTACGACAAAATCCCACCCAACCAACCGTGACGTTGCTTATGCGGGTAAAATCATCATATTTTACTCAACGTTGTTCATGTTTTACCAGATAATTCTGAATCAATCAATCGGTAACTAATTGTCAACTTGTATATAGTAAATTAATGTGCTAAACGATTAAAACTAATTGTTCGCTTAATCAAGATTAACTAATTTTCAACCAGGAGTAGGAGGAACAACGTTTTAATTAGTCCACTAGTGTGTTTTTTTCCTCCTTTTTTCCTCGTTTGTTCTTTTTGGTTCGATCATATTATGCTTCATATCCAAGCGCACTTTTTAGTTTACAAGTCAGAAAAGAAACGTGTTTTGACCACACTTCAGGTCATATAAGACTCCACGTGTTTTAATTAAATATTACACAAATTAATATATGAAATTAATTTTCGTTATATCAACAATTGCAATTTTAACGGATGAACGCTTTCCAAAATGTTCTTAAACATGTAAGTGTGAACTAGATGAAGTATTGTTGACATGTCGGGTTGGGTCCGGCTATGCTTTTTACGAGTATGCAATGGGTTTGGATTTGAATTCTACCCATATTAAATAATAGTACAGTATTGAAAATTGAGTATTAAATAGATTCAAGATTGGTAGGATAGAATACAACCTATTTAGAAGCCTAGACATGAGGATTGAGGACAAGGTCTTCAAGGGCGTGGGTTGCAAAAGCCCCACCTCAACAGCCTATTAGGCTTGGTGTTCAGGAGGTTCCTCGAGGTGGACATTACATACATAGTTCATGACTCTACCGAGGGAAAAATATCCAGGTGATCATCCACATCATCACAACAATCATCCACTAAGATGTTGGAATGTTAGAAATCTTATCCCTCAAGTCTCCTATAAAAACCTTAAATTAATTCGGGTTCATTTATAGGGTACAATTTTATTACATATGAGTACCAAGGCCTAACTCTCAGGCCACTGTTAAATACTTAAATCACTACTCGGCTTGTCTTGAATAAGCCAATAAAATTATCTAACCCCCTCTCTCTTTAGTCGTATGGACCTTGCATAAGAGGGAATTTACGCTGGACAAAAATTAACACTATATAAATTTTTTCCGCAAGATCATGATAAGAATCATAAATAAAATGAAATGCAAATACACTTGATTGAAATTTATCGCATATAGAATTTTCTCTCAACGTCATAATAATAATAAAATAAAATGAAATTGATTAATACAATACTCACGACTAAAAATAAGTATGAAACATTTTGCTATTTTTGTCTTGATGAATGAATATTGAATGCTTCATGTACGTACACATAAACAATGACGATGCAAAAGGTCACTATATACATATTAATTACATCACGCGCATAAATTTAATAAAAAATATACTCTATAAAAGGTGATACTATTCTTTAGGGCACCCAAAGGGGCAAACCATCCCTCGATGGGAACAGAGTCAAATTGGTGTGTGAACGCCAAATACAATCCAGTCGGTACCAAAGCAAGTTCATCTTTGTATTGTACTTTCCATGTCCTTGTTTTTATTTGTCATCACCACCACTTTTCCTTTCTTCTTCTTCGTCACAATTTGATTTTTTAAATACTTCACAGAGAAAAAGATACTCATCCTTTATTTTCTTCTTTTTTTAAATATTATTTACATATTTCTTGCATGTTTTAATACATTTCTTATGTTTTCATTTTTTACAAATTTTAGCACACAATTTAACCATTAAATTAAACACCATACGCATTAGACCATCCCGAGCAGAGTTCCATCAGATTTGGTAGAACTCTACCGAAACCTCGCTATAATACCCCAACAGTGTTCGACATAACCCAATGGTGGAACCGGTTCCAAAATCTGGAACAAATTTCACCACTATTTTCCTTTATTTTTTTCCTTTTATTTTTTATTTACTTTTTAAAAATAATTTTATTTTTCTTTTCTTTATTTGTTTGTATTAAAAGAAAATGATTAAACAAAATGAAAATATGGTTCTACTAGTGAATATAAATTTTGATGTTTTAGTTTCAGTGAGCGGAAGACAGACGTGGCAGGAGAAAGAGGTTTCCATAAAGTTTCACTATTACAGATGGTCTTATATAAACTTCCTATAAAACTATTCTAAAATTAAATATAAACAATTCAAAAGATCAATGTCATATTATCAGTCATGTTTGAGATAATTTCACCTATATTATTTAATTACCATTTGACCACAATAAGTTTGTTTAGTGAATATCGACAATAAGGTGATCGATTTGAGAAAATACTCTATGTATTTTGTTAAAATATAAGGTGCTAATGACCTAACAATCACCTTATCACCTTTCCATCAACTTTCGGTCAGTTTATTAGTTTGTTTTGCCAAATAGACGTCAAAGTGATTATCATCGTCAATTTATCATATAATTAAAAAAATACTACTTTTCTTATACTCTTTTTCTTTTTCTTTTTTTGGATTTTAATAGTATACTAATTTTGTATGAATTGAGGCCTATAAATAGGTAATTATGAACATTTCTGCAAAGAGAGAGAGGTGATATTATTTTCTACTTCTGTTCCATTGACTGCTCTTGGCACAACTTGTTTGATTTTACTTCCTCTTGCACTTGCTTCCCATATCTATATATAAAACGCTCTCCTGCAAATACCTTCAGATATCAAATTCTTGGTAACTTTTCGACTCAAACATAGTCAAGAGCGGTGATTTCAGGTTCCACAGATTAATTGACTCAGCACATGTGTGTATTCACGGTGGCGAATAGAAAGGATCCATCTGATTATGCGGCGGCGCGTAATACAGAAACACCAACAACAACCACAACCACAACAACGACAACAACAACGACTCATATTCCGTACTTCAGCATGCAAACAGAGCAACCGGACTACTTACTATCAGCTGTAGTGTCCCCGCAGGCACTGTCTGGGTACAACCAAGCCCGCGAGATGTCGGCGATGGTGACTGCTCTGACACATGTGGTGTCAGGTGGTAGTTCGCCGCCGTACTTTGATGTGAATAATTCGCCATCCTCTGCTTATTCATCTTCGAGTTCAGGTTCGTGGGCAGGGCAGAAGAGGAGGCGTGAGCAAGAAGATACACAGTTTTCGGAGAGTCAGAGGAGCTATGTGCAGGCTTCTTCGTCTTCATCTGTTGTTGTTAAAGCAGGTTAGTTCTGTTTTGCTCTGTTTTATTAGGCTACATGGAAACAGAGTTTTATTCCTCTGTTTTTATTCTATTTTAGTACTTCGTACTACTTATTTCCTAATTGGGATCTTGATGAGTAGCTTTATATTCTATTCAATTTTTATTTGGGAATTGCAATTCAATGCAAATTTGTATGAGAATGAGATGAATGTTGTGCTTTGAGTATTGCAATTCAAATGTTGTGCATGTAAGTCACATCCTCACATTATACTTGATGAAATATGGAAAAATTTCTAATGGAGTTTTTTTTTTTTTTTTTTTTTTGCAAATCGTGTTTATATAATACTTACCTAAATTAAACGTGTTTCAATGTTGACTTAATCCCATTACTTGAGATCATATGATACGTATAAGTTGTTCATAACCCTCTATCAAACAAAGTGTTAAACTTGAATATTGTGTTGTTATCCACCGCCAATTTTTAATATACTAGATTTTTTCATCCTTAACTTTTTTTTAGACATACTTTATCTAATAAGTTAAGTTAGAAGTTGTGACAAGTGGATGATCATCCCTTTTGTCTCTTGATGAAAAGTCTTTTAAAGTTTAAAATCAAGTAGTTTGATAATTGTGTCACCTCAACTTGAAGATTTCGTAAGCTTCCCTCCCAAGTTGGAGTTTTAGACAATATTCAATACAGTATATAGTTAATATTAGTGGTTAAGGAATTTTTTTAATTAGTTAAAGGTTTACTATGTTCTCTGGAAACTTGTAAAGCTATTTTGTAAAGTGTACTAATATATCCATTTACTTTAATCCATTTTAGAAACATTAGACTACACTTCCATTAAAATAATTAGTTTTTATTATCGCAGAGCCAATAGATGCTGGAACACCACCTCCAGCGTCCACGCCACCCCAACCCTCCGCCGAACAGTCACCACAAGAAGAGGAAACCGGTGGCGAAAGAAGACGAAGATATAGGGGAGTCCGCCAGAGACCATGGGGAAAATGGGCCGCCGAGATACGGGACCCACACAAAGCCGCACGTGTCTGGCTTGGAACATTCGACACGGCGGAAGCTGCAGCACAGGCTTACGATGAGGCGGCGCTTCGCTTTCGAGGAAATCGAGCAAAACTAAATTTTCCAGAAAATGTCAGAATGGTACCTCCTTCACAATCCCAACCTGTCGCCACCCAGCAGCCGCTACTCGCGGCAGCGCCACCTAACCTACAGGATTATTGGCAATACTCGCAGTTGCTAGAAAATGCGCCAGATTTAAGGCCGCAGCAAATGTTAAATCAAATGTTTTACGCTTCGACTATGGCTGGTTTGTATTCTCAAAGCTTTAGCACAACAATGCCTTCAAGTTCTTCTTCTACAAATTTCCCGCCAGTTTCCACCACTACGACTTCATATCCGTTGTTGTTTACGAGCGGCCAAACAATACATTTTTCGCAGCAAGAGAGTGATCAACGAATGCGTCAACGTGGTCGTGGTGGAGGTGGAAGCAGTACGGCTGGGTTTCCGGTGTTTACATGGAGTTCCGGCCAATATCCACCGCCGTCGTCTTCTTGATCACCTTGTGACTCCTTTATATTTTTGTTAATAGAGCATACCCGTGGTTTTTTTTTTCTATTTATCTTTTTCAATTTATTGTTATTATGAATAAGTATATATACAAGCTTTTTCATAGATTTATATCGTATCTTCGTATCTCGAAATTTAATAACATACATCACAAACATCACAAAGTTGAATATATGATGATTGAAACTAAACATATCACAAACAGATGTTCTTCGTAGTATTAGATAATACTCATTTAGCGGTTATCCCGATCAGGTAGAGATATTGATGAACAACATTACTGATTTTAGTAATATATCCGCCCTACATCTATTGAGAGCAAATAATATATCATACAACATTGTTTTTCAAAAGCTATTACAATACTAATACTTTTATTTTTCCTTATGCATACCACTTCAATTCATTATCACCAAAGTACCTTATGACTCCGTGTTATACCGAAATTAAATGGACAAATAAAGTCATAGTAGCGACTGGGGAGTTTGTGACTCGATCAGGCACGTGACAAGAAGATACGCACAAAAATTGATTTACAATTCGTGCTGCTAAGTGCTAACACAACCATATATATTCAAGCTAGACAAGACAATATTATAGTACTTCCTCCGGAAACTTAATAGTTTTACACTTTGTTTTTGTTGACTTTTTTATATCCGGTTTGACCTCAAAATAATCATAATTGATTACGAAAAAATTAATTTTAAAAGTTATATTATACGAATATAAGAAGTATACTTTTATAATATAATTTTTTAAATTATTTTTTTTAAACGAGTTATTATTAGTTTGAGGTCAAACCGGATATCGAAAAGTCAACAAAAATAAAGTGTAAAACTATAAAGTTTCCGGAGGAAGTATATAAACTTGCAAATTACTGTATAACGTTGTAGTAGTATGTGTAAGAGTAATATTGGAAAGTACAAAAACAGCAGTTCCTTAAGACTAAGGTTTTGTTGTCTGACGTAAAAGTTCTGGAAATCTAGAACAAGCTAGAATGTCAATACGTAGATATATCTGTTCTTGCTTAGATCACCATCCGCGTGACAAAACACAGAGACATCCGCTTGGAATTTTGGCTTTGTTTGGTTATATATAGACCAAGTGACATAGCCCGCTCAAAAATTTAAAAAATAAATATTTGATTTCTCTCTTTCATCTTGTAAATTTTAGGTTCGCTCAATGAAGAGTAAACCTGACATTATTGGGGAATTTCCCGCGCATAGCTCAAGAGTCTGTCTATAATCGTATTCCAACTCCATTTACAAAGTTTCCAAGATGGAGTTGAGCGATTTCGTTTCGACCTATCTAGGTCAAAAGCATTGAAGCCTACTTTGGGAGGGACATTCTATTGTGTCGAAATTAAAGTCCTTACTTTATTGTAATCCCAGTCCCCCTCTAAATAGAGTTTAGGGAAATCCACGTCTTCATTTATCTTCATTTATTGTCCTCCAAACTCCAAACTATAAACTTATTAAATCTTGGTACGACATGTTCAGACAATGTGTTATTTTCTCTCATTCTTTCTACAATATTGAATACAACTCAAGTCGAGCTCATTCAATCTAAGTGACTTAAACTCGTCGAACTCGTGCTCACATATAAGAAAGTTTCATTAACAAGTTGAGCCGAGCAGCCCGAGCTCCTGCTCACATACATGTTCGAGTTGAACTCTAGGTATGAGTTCTTCAGTTCAATATGAATAACATCGCCAAGATAAATAGTACTAAAACCAAAACATGGAGATTTCAGCACATTGATTGTTAGTAGTGCGTTTGGCTCACCAACTACAAAAATCCAACCCAGCACTACACATGGAACTTGACCCATTCCGACCATTTCCTTTGCTACCAAATCCTAAAGCCTAATATAATAAATATTGGCAAGACCAAGGAAAAGAAAATAAATAGTCCATATTTACATGTTTTTTATGCTTTGGGTAAGGATCGTAAATAATAATTATAAAGCCAGATCCAATGGACATGAAAGTTTCCACAAGGACGGTGAGATTCTGGGCATGTAACATGAGGCAACAACAATATTTCTTTTGGTTTGCCTTTTTTTCAACAAGGCAAAGGAAACAAGATGATACATATTCAATGTTACTAACCTCCATGTACCATGTTCAATGTACTTAATCGACTCGAGCACATTTGATTTGGCTTCTGTTACACAAACAAGACTGTTGCCAAACTTCCTGATGGAACCATGGAATAATCTTTGGAGGACATGATACATGGAGTATAATTTACTGTACTGCTTTACTAATAATGAAGTATGGCAACAGAAAATTCACTCTTAAACACCCGGTTAGTTTTCATTTTATTTTTTATTTTTATTTATTATTTAACGGTTAGTCCTCAATTTTAGAAACTTGGTATGTTAAGTTCTCACTTGCCTTCATTGTTAGATGTTTTAGTTCTTAAATCCCATGCTTTTTGTCTGCTAAAATACGTTAGTGTATGGGTGGAATTCAAAGTAAAGAATAGTGTACTTCACTCATACATGTACTATTAGGGGCGAAGTCGGTATTTTATATGAACCCGTATGTCGACCGTAACTAAGTCAAAAAAAAGTCGCATGATATTTATCGATATACTTTTTTCAAACAAACAGTCGAATTCCATTACATCTTCCTTCTTCTGTAAAAAAGTTGAACGCTTTATTTTTATTGATTTTTTAGGAATTATCCAAATTAATTATAAATCATAATAGAATAGTATTTTTAAAACTATTGTGAGAGTAGAAGGATTATATTTATAATACTATTATAATTTATAGTCAAATGAACTATAAAATGATTAACTAAAACGAAACTTACAAATTATTAAGCTTTGAACTCAAAAACAAAAAGGTAAAAGGAATAAGATGAATGTTAGCGAGGTTGGAATTTAAACTCATGTATTTATTTAATATGAAAATGAAACCATACTATACTATATAATGGTTGTATTTTTTTTTTCCAAATCAAACTCATGTGCCGCACAGGGTAGAAGGTAACGGAAAATTAATTATTAGCTACACCAGGTCTAGCAATAAATGCTTAGATATTGTGTTCATTATTGTGCCACATCACTTAGTAGATAATAAATGAATTAATAATAATCAAAGAAAGTAGATAATAAATGAAGTAAATGAATTAATAACAATTAAAGAGATTATTAACCTTTTAACTATAAAAAATCGATAAATGATTTCTCCAACACTACGTACCATATTCATTTTGTTTTTTTAGTGGCCTGAATCTCAATTACATATTTATGAATCATGAGAGCAAGAGATCCAGATCATGGCTCTGTTTTGCTCCTGTAAGTTTAGCTGCTGCTTTTTTTTTTTTTTTTTTTTTAATTTTATTTCTTAAATGCTAATTAAACTAACTAAATTAATCGAGAAAAGGTTATGAAAGAATAAAGTTCTGGAGAAATTAACGTGTAAATTAATGTAAATGAGTTCATTTATCGATGATTATAATTTGTGATGAATGTAATTAATTGTGTTTTGATGGTTAATATATTTTTTCTTTTTAATGAGCAAAATTTTATTAATCACAAAAAATGTAACAATTACAACAAAAATGAATTTATTTATGGTTAATATTTGAATTAATAATTTTCTTTAATTGTTATTAATTCATTTATTATCTAACAAGTGATGTGGCACAATAATGACCACAAGGTCTAAGCATTTATTGGTAGACCTGGTCTAGCTAATAATTTTCCGCTTATTGGATTAGTTTCCACAAGTACCGCTAGTATCGAGGTGTATTCTTTATTCCCAAAAAGTACAGCTAGTACGTTTCCCCAAGTTCTGGAAGGATTGTTTATGCAGTTCTTCCAAAGCAGGATGTCAATATATTAAGTAGCATATCAACACTACCACTTTGGATCCTACTGTAACGACCCGACCCACTAACGGGCCGAGACCCAGTCCAACGGGCCGACAAGGTTACTCATGGACGCTCTACGGGGTGATATGCTGGCCCCACAGACCAACACGGGTTCTAATCCGTGCACTTTGTCCTCACTCGTGCGCGCACCGAGAACTTCCCAGTGGGTCACCCATCCTAGAATTGCTCCAGAGCAAGCACGCTTAACTCTGAAGTTCTTCTAGTTGAATTCCCAAAAAGAAAGGTGCACCTTATTGGTATGAGTAGCATTCTCAACCCTTTTAAGCTTCTGAAATCTGGGGCGTTACAATCACCCCCTCTTAAATTGCGCAACGTCCTCGTTGCGCGCTGTCCCGAGACCAACCATCAGTGCAGGATTCTAGAGGTGGCCCCTCCAGGCTCAAGAGGTGGCTCCCATCGTCGATGCGGTGTAGCACTTTGCCCCGGATGGCACTTAGTTCCTGCAGTTCCGGATAGTCCCGCTCTGATACCACTTGTAACGACCCGGCCCACTAACGGGCCGAGACCCAGCCCAACGGGCCGGCAAGGTTACTCATGGGCGCTCTCCGGGTTGATATGCTGGCCCCACAGACCAACACGGGTTCTGATCCGCGCACTTTGTCCTCACTCGTGCGGGCACCGAGAACTTCCCAGTGGGTCACCCATCCTAGAATTGCTCCAGAGCAAGCACGCTTAACTCTGAAGTTCTTCTAGTTGAATTCTCGAAAAGAAAGTTGCACCTTGTTGGTATGAGTAGCGTTCTCAACCCTTTTAAGCTTCTGAAATCTGGGGCGTTACACCTACAGAGTTCCAAAATCCTAAAAATGGTGAACAAAGAGTCCTATCTTACTAGGTGATTCAAGTAAACTGAAAAACCTGGAACAAACAAACACCAAATGCAAATTCCTGATTGAATCAATTCAAGTGATATATTACAGATTCATTCATGTTGATTATAGAATCAGGCAGATTAAATAAATGATTAACAACTAGCCTAGCCTATGTTACCTGGACCATGCATTCCGGTGACCGTACCGGTGTCGACACGGTATGACACCGGAGCGGGTATGAAATCCGACTAGGATCTGGCAAGTGAACTTCCGACACTGCCTCCAATCCATCCCGCAGCAGCTCCACTCCATCGAAGTCCCGGCAGCGACTAGTCGACTATTAGGCTTACAAAAACAGAAGACATGGAAGAAAGGGGGAAGAAACAGAAGTTTTAGCGAATGGGAAGAAGACGGGAATGGATCTGATGGCGATGGGAAGTTGAAGAGAAGCGGCACTACGGCAGATGGGATGGGAGATTAATCAGATTATTAGGTTTTGACTTTTGAGTCTTTTGACTTTCTTGGGTTGGATTTTAAATTTTAATGGGTTGGCAAGCCCATTAATACATTTATGGCAGATACATTTTTGATAGAATATTTGTCTAATGGGTTGGGCCAAGGTTTATTTATTATATTCTAGATTAATACTTATAAATATATTACATATTTTTATATTGATATTCGTACCCACGTACCCGTGTCCAACTGTGGGTACGTGTCCCCGTATCATAACTTTTAGAAAAACATACACCCGACACCTAGATATGCACCGTATCGGACACCCGTACTCAGGGTCCAGGTAACATAGCAACTAGCTAGAGTCGAATACTTGAAAATTATTCCATTCCACCATTCCATTTCAGTAAACTGAAATCACTACAACAAATAAAAATCAACAATCAATGACATATTTACTAACGGTTTGATAAAACGGCCATAGTAAATTACGAATTTATACAAAAAAAAGACATAATTACGTTTGGTACCCCCACTAAACACGAACTTTGCATCTGGACCCAACTATCACAAATAATTACAAATAAACCCAGGTATACTCTATCTCCGGTATACTCTATCTCCTCACGTATTCACATCCAAACAACCTTTAACCATTTTCCTATTTTCCCTTTTTCTTTTCTTTTCTTTTCTTTTCTTTTCTTTTCTTTTTTCTTTTGTTCTTTTTTCTGTTGTCCTTTTCTTTTTTACTTTTAACATTTCTTTACTTATTTTTATAAAAAAAAAATAAAAATTAAAAAATAAAAATAAAAATAAAAGAAACAGAAGTTCCGATGGGAACTTCCAGGAGCTGCCGGCAACTTCCGTTGTAGCTTCCGATCGGAAGCGATCCGGAAGCTGCCATGGCAGCAGCTCCGATATCGGAACTCTTCATCTTCTTCCTCTTTTTTTTTTTTTAAATTTTTATTTAGTATTATTTATTTTTCTTTAATAAAGAAAAAAATAAAAGGAAAAAAAAAATTGAGACTCATTTCGAAATTCGATTTTGGTAGGGGTTTGTTTTAAAATAATTTTGTAGACTATTTTGAAGTATAGCTAAATTTTGTGGGTTATTTTCTAAATTGTTTGTGTTAATATTGCAAAAATTAAAATATTTGGGGTGAATTTGTAATAAACAAAACTTCATGTTGTCTGGCCTTTTTCAGAATCCGAAATTTCGGCAGGGGCGAAATAGTCATTTCCAGGACTTAGAGCGCAGAAAGTCAAATTTGTGGGTTCATCTGTAATTAGGTTTATTTAGTAAGGGTGGTTTATGTAATAAATGGTATAGGTGGACTAATCTGTAATTGATGAAAATAGAAGGGGTACCAAATGTAATAGCCGCTACAAATAATCACCAAATCACGGACTAAATCAACCTCACGTTAAGCACACAAAGTCTACATATACAAACACCTCTTATCATGTCAAGTTCCAGTCCACAGCAGTATATAAGTCAAAAGCTCGTTTACTTACAAGTTTGTCTCAAGTTGCTGAACATGCAAGACCACGGCTGTTTTACACAGTCAACTGAGTAATCGAGTCATTGTTTCACCAGCGATAACTTGGACCAACTTTGAAGCAGGTTATTAATAATTTTCCCCTGTGATGATGATCAATATATATAAGCCACTGTATGAGAACATGAAAGAACAAAGTTATACATTACATATAGCATACATGTACTGTTTTTTCACTAGACGAATATTGCTGGTCTGAACTTGAGCTGCAATCTCATCTCAACAAAGGGAACCTGAACTCCAGAGTTTGCTTCCACATAAACAGCTCCAGGCTGCCCTTAGCAAGAAACATCACTGTCATTTGCTATCAGTGGTATATAATCAGCCGCTTATAGGAATACTTACGGAATGGGAAGTGATGATTCAAGAAAAAGGTTAAAAAAAAAAAAAAAAGAATCTTGGATATGGTCAATGCCGGCTCCATATCAAGGCAATACTAAGGTGGAAAACTTTCATTCTTAATGCAATCTACACAAACAAGAATATACACATAAATTGGGAGTAAATTTAAGATATAGAATCAAGGAAGGAGAAAATTAGTTGATGAGCACAACTTCGTACTTGCAATATCACCAAAAGGCACTATTCAACCAATACACATCTTATCCTTGAATCAAATTAACCACTTAGTTTTGTATACCATTCAAGTGTACAGCAGATACATATGACAATTAAGCACATCAATCAATGATTAGGAAACACACATGACAATATCCCTGATTCTTTGTATCAATTGGATATGCACGGCAAACTAGTGTCAAACAGAACATGCCTAAGCCTAACATATCGTACAGAATCTGTTTCTCCAGCAGGAATTTATTTGGCCAACAAACCATAATCCACATACAAAAACTCCAAAGGCAATTAATCTGTTCTATACTAACTGTCTTTAATGGATGTACTAATCCAAGCTGAGTTTTGTTATTATTTCGAATTTACATTCTTTATCATGTAAGGACTTCAGAATAAAACTTCAAGTGCAACTATTTCTTCAGCCAATAGATTAGAAAGTAGCACATCACGGAATGCAAGAAAGCACTTGCATGTCTCATATAAAATCGAAAGATAAGAGAAGCACTTAGAACATGCTTATAGAAGATACACATGAAAGCATCAGTTAGTCAATTTGCCAGTGGTATGAAAAAGAACGGATGATAGCATATACTTACAGAATACAATGAGCAAGGTAAACATGATGCCTGTCAAATTACAACTATTGAGAAGTGATTCTTTGGTAAATACTGCATCAAACATTAAAAAGAGTCAGTACAAACTAATAGATTGACCAAACAGCAAATTAAATACACCACAAAAAGTGTTTCTCGGAACTAAACGTATACCGCTTCAGTTCAATGAGGTCATACCAATTTTCAGAAACTGGATTTCATCTATGCTCTAGGGAAATCACAGCTTTAATATGAATGACCACCAGTATCACGAACAAAATTTGCACACTTCACTACCCTTACTGCTGTCAAGACAACCTATTCCAACTTAATAATGCACAATAAGAAAGCATGTCAAGATACCATTAAAGAACTTCAACACTGGTTAGGAATCAGAGCTATCAACCAGAGTAAAAGTTACACTAACCTTCCTGTTTTTAACTATTCCTCTATGCTTCCCGGAGTGCAGCCAAGTTAAATGAAGGGCCCTGTTAGTTGAAAGTGTTTTGTAATTTCCCAAGTGAATCAAAATGAACATTTACATACATTGGAGAGGCAAGATTCAGCAAGTGAAATACTCTGATAATCCCAGTTAACAGGATTTCAAATTGACAAACTTGTAAAAAAAAACTATCCCCATAATTAATACTTAATCCTTTTCTCATAAATTATCTGCAAAAGGCCATCTATCCAATACTGGTTGATATGATGACATGATAATGAGAAAAACTTTTTATTTGAAGAAGACGAAATATTAAATGAAATCAAATAATAGAGAGACTTACATCCTATTCTAACTTGTTTGATATGGGAAATCTTGGGCCACTCAGAAGCATCTCCAAAGCACCTCGCCTCCAGTAATGGACAGTTACTAATCGATAATTCTTGTAATTTGGTGAGTCTTTGGATGGCTTCCTTAGAGGGCAGATACCTTAATCTTTTGCAATCGTAGATTCCCAACTTGTTTAAAGAAGAGAAATTCCCAATCCATTCTGGCAAATCCACAATTGTTCCAAAATCATTTAACCTCAATTCTTCTAGAGAAGTGAGATGCTGAATTTGTTCCCACTCCTCCATTCCGTATAAATTTAAATATTTAAGAGAGTGGAGGCGTTGATTGAGATGTTGGTTGAATGAAATCCACCAATTTCGTCGAAAATCCACCAAATTTGGGAAGGAAATTTCTCTGCTTGCGAAATTCATCAATTTCGTCCGTGTCAAATCCTTGAGGGAAGAAGAGCAAGACTGAAATAATTCAATTGGCAATTCACCTAATCCTGGACAGTCCCTGATAACCAATCGTCGGAGTGATGGATAATTTATTCCTGTTGCATATGGAACTGACTCCAATATTGGGCAATTAGATATGTATAATACCTCAAGAGACCGATGACTGTTTAGATCAAGTGGCAACTCTCTCAATCTGTAACAATACTCGATTTCCAACTTCCCAAGTGAGGTGACAGATGCAATCGATTCCAATACTAGGCATTTGGATATGACTAATTCCTCAACATCACCACCAAGGAAGCACACAACAAGGGGGCATTTGGATATACTCATTTTTGCCAAAATATCATCCGTAATACAAGTCAACCCACGCAAATATGCGATGTTAATTGAACCGAGATGGATGCTGCTACATACATCTGTCAAACAAAGCTCAGAACCACTTCCAATTCTACAAGGTGCGGCAAATGACTCGGACCACTCTTTAACTTGTCGCAGGATTTTATCTTCAACCGTTCAAGGCATGGGAAACTCCTCGGAAAACTACTCAACTTGGGGCAGGATTGAATCGCCAAGTCTTTAAGGCATGGAAACACTCTTGTTATTGCACTCAACTAACTCTGACATCTTAAACAACTCTAGCTTCTTCAGTGCCGGGAATGCATCGGTTGCTTCTCCATAAAATGAATGACCTATAGTTTTCACATTGGATCGATAGGCCATCCAACACCAGGAACTGCAGGACTGGGAGGTGGCCAAACATCGGGACTTCTTCACATTCGGTGCAATTCTTTAGTGTTACCTCAATCAAATTACGCAGCACTACCTCCATCTTCATTGTCCATGATGGGAAGTTTTTGCTCTTGTAGCCAACAATCTTTAAAGACTCTAAACTTGAATGCGGTTGGAGTTTGTCCAATATATTTTCATCATTTACTTCACATTCTCTTGACTCACTCCACTCCAAGACTAACCCAAATAAATTTGATTTTCTGGACAAATTTGCACCATGTGCCTCTTCTCTGTCTTTCACCTTCTCCAGATTTCGAATATGTAGAAATCCTTTAAGATTATTCAAGTCCCGCAGATCTCGAATTTTATAGCCCTGCTCATGGCCCACTTTGTAGGGTGGAAGTGTTTGAAGACAAGTTAACTTACCCATCCAAGGCCGCAATTCTATATCTTTACCACCGTGGAGCCGAGGCAGCAATTTCTTCATATCTATATCAGAGTGGAGATGTCTTAAATTGATTAAGTCAACAACTGTCTTTGGAATAAGACAATACGAATTAGTAATCAGTGTCTGTAATTGTAGAGTTTACCAATTGAATTCGGTAAACAACTAATTAATGTCAGTGAGATGTCAAGAAGCCTCAAGTGTATTAGCTCTCCAATCACTTCTGGTAGCTCCTTGATTCCAACACCAATTAGCTTCAAAACATGAAGTTTCTTAAATCCCACAAACATATCCATAATTTCGCCTCTGTAGAAAATTGTGCGTGCGGATTTGGCGTGCTTCCTCGATGTGGGAAATGATTCCTCTCCAATAGACTCTATTGCAAGATACCGAGGTTGATGCAGTCTATCAGGTCTTCCATTCTCATTCTCCACAGTAACAGTTCTACGTCCTGAAACAAAACGTGCAAGATCATGCACAATGTAATGCATACGGCAATACATAACATTGTCGTACTCATCCTTATGTGCATCTTGGAATAACGAATTTTCCAAGAGATTTTGAAAAATTTCATTACCAACTGTCTCCATATCTTTTCCGCTACAAGCTTGCAGAAATCCTTCCGCCATCCAAAGCTCAATTACTGCTCTCCTTCGAATTCTATAATCTTGTGGGAAGATTGAACAATATGCAAAGCACTTTTTGAGGGCTGATGTTGGCAAGGAATCGTAGCTTAACTTTAGAATGTACATGACGACACCATCATCTAGACTGGATCTCAATAGTCGGTCTTCGAGAATAGACTGCCACTCTTTTCTCGACTTCCCACGTAATACTCCCCCAACAATATTGGCAACTAGAGGTAGACCACCACATCTTTGTGCGATGCGTTGACCGATTTCTTCTAATCCCGTACGATCTTCTGCACTCCGAAAGGCCTTCGATTCAATAATGGACCAACAATCATCGTCAGATAAGCCATGTAGTTGGTACTTGGGTAGCGTTCCTACAACAAGAGCAACAGATTCTTTCCTTGTTAGTAACAAGGATGCAATTTTCTTTGGCAGGGTCACTTACTCCCCGTAGAGAGCTCATAAAATCATCCCACTTTGTTTTATCCTCGTTCCAAACATCATCAAGAACAAGAAAGTACCTTTTACTTGCCAACTTCTCTCCAATCTTTTTCAACACAGCCTCTTTGGTTAGAATGACTTGAACGTTCTCCCAGATAGTGATTCAAGAATCATCTTGAATAAAGTTGTTGAATCAAAATTAGTTGAAACACAGACCCAATCCTTTTCTCAAAATGAGCTCCAATTTTTGCATTATGGAAAACTTTTCGAGCAAGGGTGGTTTTGCCAAGTCCACCCATGCCCACAATAGGAAGCCCATAAATTTGTTGATCTTTTGGAGCAGAAAGTAGCATTTCAACTAGTTTTGATTCATCTTTGTCCCTTCCTAAAATATGAGACTCAATTGAATATGAGTTAGTTGGAGGCAAGACAGAACCAGCAGCACTACTACTAGCATGATCTGAGCTCATGGCTATCATTTGAAGGCCAAAGCTTGTTGCCTCCTTAGCAATTGCATCCAAGTTATTGTTAACTTGTTCAATCTTATGAGCCATTTTTATACGAAAATACAATTTTTTGGGACCAGATGGTAAGAAATTGAGTACCTTGTCTAATGCTGGTTTTTGTTTCATAACCTTTTGCCGAAGAACTTGGTAGTTGCACTCATCCAACACTGCATACGCTTCAAAAGCCACATCTTCAAGCCTCTCCAGCCAGAGCTGGACAGCTTCCTTGTCGACTTGCTTCTTCTCAACATCATGGAGGAAACATTGAATCATGAGCAGGGAACTTCTGAGATTTTCCAGATCTTTCTTGAAGCCGGAAACGAGTATAATCTCGTCAATGGATGAGGAAAGAAGAGTCTGCAGCAAAACTTGAATGGTGGCACCTACAACAGCTTGATCCATTGCTGAAAGACTTTTATCAGTTTTATGACTAGTTGTCTGTTCTTTAATCACTTTGGAGTTTGGAGCCGTTTGCTTTTGGTTTTTCCCAGATAATTAAAGGGAAAAAAAGTACCAGAACCAGCGGATTAGATAATGAATGGGCTTGGATCAAATCCCCATTTTGGTCAATTAAAACTCGGAGAATCTGTTGGACAATTACAGGAAGTTTGGTCCATTATCTAGATAATGTCCAATAAAGAGCATTTGGACTGTTAATTCCCTGAAAAAAACTCAACTACCTATATATATTTAAATTCACAAGTGCACAGAAAATTCCCACACAACTTAGCTCAGCTTTTCCAGGCCGCGGAATTGTCTGCACGACTGCACGTCATTGACGCGGACGGAAAGTCGGAAACTAACCGTTCCGCTAGTACGCGTCGATTAGTTTCTGGCAGTTTGTTTGATGTTCTCTCTTTCTCTATTATGTACGCGAAGAGTTGAAGTGCTTTTTTATGAACTGTCATTTTCTGCCATTTACTAGTATATGAATTAGACTGGTTGATTATGACTCTTAATAAGAAGTGATTCTGCCTCAGGACTAGTACTTTATTTCATTGTGAATGAAGTACTCTGTTGAACTATATATGTACGTTATTGTATGTCTGTTGTCTTTACTTTCCTCAAATAGCCTTTCTGTGATTACTTTGATGTATTTCAGCCATTTACGAACTCCATTCGTATAGATTTGCTTGCAATTGATTCTTGCTCATTTTCCATGGTGTGTAGGTTTGAGATAACAAGTATATAGTTTTCCGTTAGATTTTATTTAATCTTCCTGCTATTAGATGCGTGGTTAGAGTATTGTGCCTGGGAAAGTGATTTTTCTTCGATACAGGATGTTGAACACATGATGCTTGAAGTGCAACACAATAGCATATTACAGTAAAGAAAAAACACGGAAATAAAAATAAAACAGTACTATATGCTTTCATAGAAATGACTTGTTTGGCAAAAATATGCACACGTTAAATGGCATGAAGATGAAGAGAGTCGATATAGAGACCAAGTTGGATAAGATCGTCAGATCCGTGAAGAAGGCAATGATGGCTGTCGCGACAAGCATGGCAACAGTTGCAATAATAGTCGTGCCAGCCTGATCTGTGCGTTTGGTACTAAAACAAGAAGACTCAACAAAACCTTTCTCGTTCGTTATCTTGATTCAGGCATTTCATCAAACACCTTGAAGACATGTAATGGAAACATTAAAATTAGCATATATTAGCTGCAAGAGGCAGATTATGAAACACCTACCTATAGGCTATATGCATGCAATTGTAGTTGAAGGCCAGAGTAAAAGTACTAAAAGTGTATAGATAAACCAGAAACAACAAACGGATCATCATCACCAGGATTTGAACCCAAGTCAATTTCATCCATGTATCTATCTTAGAGTTAGTGCTTTATCTGATCATCATTTGTTGTTGTTCAAAAGGAAGCCTATCATCAAACCCAATTCCGGTAACCCAAAAATATTAAGTAAAATCAGAGGAATCTAATCAATCAAATCAGAACACGTTGTTCAATCGAATGTACTGAATATGAAAATAAATGAAAAAATTCGCAATTTTGACTTATGCCTCTAACCCAAGCAGAAAAAAACAAAGCAGGGACTGGATTGCACAAAGTAAACATGTTGGTGGACTTATATTTGCTAACATAAGAAGAGTTGCTACTGCACTTATAGAAACGCATTCTTTTATTTCTTTTATTTTAAACTAGAAGTAATTCCTTATAATTTAGGTTGTACTCTGGCCTTTATGATCTGTACTTCCTCTTTATTAGGTCAATTTAAAGTTGTTAACATTTTACCCTTATTTCTGTTCTGTTTAAATAGGTAGAATTGTAGACTAGTATAGAATTTACTATGTTCAATTATTCTTCCTAACTTTTCCCTGTAATATTCTCTCTACAAATCCTTCTATTATATGTACAAAATTGGGTAGTAATTCCTGTGATACCAATTTAGATAACTCATACGAATGAATTTCACGAGTCCTTAAAATTATGAAACTGTAGGTGAAACAAATTTTTTTTATGACTTGTGTGCAAATCTTCACAATAAGCAGAGATGCAAATCTTCACAATGTAACCCGTAACACAATATACATAACCGACTAGGCCTAACGTGATAAACATTTTCACGTTAATTAGAGAAAACAAGCACAATTGTTCAGTTCAGAAAATAGAAGCCATATTGTTTTCACTTCAGTAAATAAAAGCTAGCTAAAAGAAGAAGGTTAACACTCAGCCTATATAGACTACAACAGAGGGAGATACATTACTCTCTATGAACAATTGAATAATACAATAGTTTGAAGTCGATGCGGATTTAAGGGAGGAACCCGCGTCCGCATGTTTAGTGAAATTCTCATCGTATATACAAAATTTGATCAACAAAACGTGGACCCTAGCTAACACCTAGGAAGGTCACACACCGTCACCACTTCCGAGTTCCGACTTCACCAATGCAGTAGGCTCCATGAGCTTCCCCGGGTGTTCTTAGAGCAGCCTTTGGGCTCACAACGAGCACCATTCCGATCCCCATGTTAAGGTCGTCTCATCTCAATGTCTTCTATACTTTCTGCCTTTACAGTTTTGACATAAGAACACAATTAATATATATAGTTTTCTTGAAATGCACAAAACATACATAATGTACTATGCAAAACAAATAATACAGAATTTGTCAACAAAACATACATAATGTACTATGAAACACCTATATGCAATTCAATTTACTAAAAACAACAACGGATCATCAGCAGAATTTCATCGATCTATCTTAGAGTGGAGAGAATTTTAGCACAATCAATCCTCACGAATTTGAGTTTAAACCATTTACTGTTCAAACGGAAGCCCTGAATCAATCACAGTGCTTTATCTCTGATCATTTGTTGCTTGTTCAAAAGGAAGGCGATCAAGTCCAATTCCGGTAAAATAAGTAAATAAGTTGGTTGACTTTTTTGCTAACAGAAGAAGAGTTGCTACTACACTTATAGAAACGCAGTTTCATTATCTTCATACCTTCGCCTCTGACTGTACTGTACATGTACTACCATTCAACCCCCCTCCCCCTCTTTCTTCTCTAAAGTAACCAATCTTATTCTTCTTTAAAAGAAAAGAAGCTACCATTCAACCCCCCTCCCCCTCTTTCTTCTCTAAAGTAACCAATCTTATTCTTCTTTAAAAGAAAAGAAGATACAATAACTATTCCAATCATATCAATCACCTAACCTGAATGCACAAAAAGTTGCTCAGGGCAGATCCGGTTAGCGCTTCTCACTCGAGAACCGTATATCCGTATTATCAATCGCAATCCTTGCTCAGGGGCTCTCATTGTCGCTACACACACAACTTTTTAGCCGCTTAGAAAAGAATAAAAAAAAAAATCGGGGGCTCTCTTTCAGGTTCCATTTATAGGAAGCCAGTAGTATTGGAACTTGGAAGAACATTGTCAATCTATCATTTACAGGTTAGCTATTAGCGCAAAATGAAACAGCCGATAAAAAACCACAATATCAGAATCAGCAATTTTCCAGATCTAACATGGTGTTAGTTACAAAGAATGCCAAGCCATGAACCCACAAAATCTACACAAACCAACAAGGAGCATGTTAGATGAAACACCTTTTCCTGCACAAGATTACACCGCCACTTTTACTAGTCTAACTTCTACTCTGATGAAATAATAAAAGAAACAACAATTCGATCGATCAGCATCTGTATCTTTATCTCCAGATCATGATCATGCACAAATTGTTACCCCTCTCTTGGAGTCGCATAGCTTCCTTCTGTTGTGATCTCCCAGCTACCACTTCTTCTCCCCCTACCCGAGCGCCTGTTTTCTGACTGAACAGCATGGGGTCGTCTATCAGAACCTAGAACCAAATCCGCTTCAGAGGAGTTACGTCGATGCACATCACCCCCCATACTACGAATATCAGCTTCAATATCGTCAACATTATGACGTTGTGAGATCTTTAGAAGATCACCACCAATGTCCAAATCATCTTCCACTTTCACTCGTCGATCATCATCAGGTTGCTCCTCCCCGTCGACTTCTCGAGTGGTGAGGGGAATAGGAGGAGGTCTTTGGGCTTCCTCTTGCACAACATCTCGAAATTTGTTCCTCGAGGGCTTCACCTTTGTACAAAATACTTCGTCAAAATTATTAGGGCAGCCCCGATTATAAACATTGATTCTGTTATCAGATCTGTAACGGAAGTTTTCATAGGTTGTCTGCACAAAGATCACAAGATGGTAAAGTTTTGACTGTAACTTAAATACTTAATAGGTTAAGTGTAAGCTATACTACAACATGATATCATCTACATGCCAAAATGGCAGATCACTTTACTACAACCATTTCATGTATATAAATATGCATTCTTATCAGTTATCAGACCTTCAAATGGGTGATGGGTGTCACAGAATAGAATATGCAGTAAACACAGGGAAAGAGAAAACAAACACTTATCAGTTAATCCCATCTCAAATGCTAGCTGCCCATAAGGCAAACATCAATACCTTGTTTTCAAGTAGCAGGAAAACAATACAACAATTGCTATTTGCAGCATTGCTATACTAGGTGACCATTTGGTTATTTATATAGACTATATATATAAACTCCATTATACATAATCGTTGTAAAATTAATAAAAAACACCAAAGTACCATGTGATGTGATGCAGGTCAAGTCATAAAGCCAAACATGAAAGTTAATCTGGACGAGAATAGAACCTGACCTGATTTGTGGATATCAGATAAAGATGAAAGCCAGTAAGACCACCGACGAACCATAAGGATATAAAACAATAGACCATCAAAGCCACAGAAGCAGGAGATTCTCTCATAGCCCTCAATACAGTGCCATGATAGTCATCCATCAGAATCTTGATATACAACGCACACATTGCGAACACATAGATGCAAAGTAGTGTGGAGGAAGAAACAAAACAAAAGAAGTACCGATAATTCCTCTGCAAAAGAAGAAAGTTACAGTGGATCAGCCGTGTTTATAAATCACCAAGAGCAGCATGACAGAGTGAATGATAAAACTGTTATCTGTTAAGAAAAGGAGAGCAAGGAGACTCATTAAGGATAAAACTTGCTAATGAATATCATACCAATCCTATGCACTGACCCACCCAGGGGCAGTGATGATCAAAACGCTCCACACAATTATTGCAAATGGAACAGTGCGAACAACGGGGAGGACGATATAGCATACAGGTATCACAATATTTGACTCGCACAGGAAGCCCATTAACCATCACTTCTTTGGTCCGAGGGAGCTGAAGGCTTGGTGTTTGCCTTCCACCCATGTCTGATGAAGTCTCATACCGAAATTCTTCTTCTGGGGGGTGTGCATTACGAGGCACGATTCCTGGATCTCGAGCTGAAGTCAGAAGCAGCAGCACCAGGACCTATCGAAGAGAATTACAATAAGCCACCATATGAGTTTCAGAAAGAAAAAAAATGAGAAACAGAAAACAAAGCAAGAATTCAATGGGAACCACTGAAAGAAGTAAGAACAGATGAAAAACTGATACAAAAGTTAAGTGGTACTTGCATAATTTATCTTAAGTTTTTATCAACTCACATCAGCATTGTACGTGGGAAAAGAAGTTCAAGCACCTGACAAGGTACTTACGTACACAGATAACAGCATCTTGGAACTTATTTATGTGCACCTTAATTGAAGTTCACGAGGAAACAGTTCAAAACTGTTTTAGCATGAAAGAATTTAGAAAAATGCCCTTTATGGAATGAAGGTACAAGTTCAAACTTCATAACTATTTGCCCGTGTGTATTGGTCACCCAAGACATGCCAATAGTCGGAAATGCAGTTAGAATATTTGGGTGAGGCAAGAGAAATTGGCAGTTCAAAGTGTATCATTTACAATTGATCTTCCTAGCAAATAACTGAAATAACTCCAAGTACAACTACTGCACAACTTGGTGGCATCATTGGTGATATAGCAATAGTATATCCTTACCACTGCCCTGTCATGCTGCTATATAAACAGTCAGAACAGAGAACAATACTTGAGGAGCCAAATTAAAAAACTCAAGAGATCAAGATTATTTTCCTTTTCATTATTATTATTATTATTATTATTATTATTATTATTATTATTATTATTATTATTATTATTATTGTTGTTGTTGTTGTTGTTGTTGTTGTTGTTGTTGTTGTTGTTGAAAAATTTATCCTGTTTAAGGCATTTACGGCCAAACATATATGCTAATGTTTTCATGATAGCACCGCCAAAACCCGTGAAACTCAAGCAGTAACAGTATTTGAAGAACTCCAAAGTGGCAGGAGAGTTCTTTTACATATAGTTTGCAACAATATGCAAGCAGTATGTATACAAGACTTGCATATGATGTTGTTCATTATTCTGGAATGCCTTTTGGTAGGAGAATATGAGTCCTTTTATCATATGGTAGCATAATATCATCATATGAGTGCACAGAACATACATTATTCACTATATACGACCTCACAAGTGATTTAAGAAACACAAACTGTGCATTCCGAAGATTAGAAGCTAATCCAGATAAAGCAGAAACTACAAAAATTTAAGATGAGCAGATTATGTGGCCTCTACAGAATTACTGTAATTGGTTGTATGGAAATGCTAGAAAGTATGCATTCAGCAACAAAAATTAATAATAATAAAGTAAGGAATTTAAGAACTAACATATATAGTGAAGACAATAGCAACTACTGGAATTGCATATCCTGCATTATATGCGGAGAACTCATGAAGAAGATGCCTTGCAACAAGAGCACAAAATAAAATGACTGGGGTGAGGATTAACAACAAGGTGGCGAGCACTGATCTTGCATCAGGGCCAAAGATTAACCTCCCACTTAGAAGAAATATCTGCAAAAGATACATGTGAAGAAAGTTATTTGTACAATTAACATGTTTTTGTAATGAGAGACAAGAGAAAATAAACAGTAGTCAAGTTCAAGTATCACCGATGGAAATACAGAAAAGCATCAGAACAAAGCCAAAAACTATGACTATTAATACTACATATAGTACATCATATGTGCAAAACTGAAGCATCTGGTTTCCTTCCACTCATCCACGTCTCCATCTTAATTAGTTCCGCGGACAAAGCTAACTAACAATAAGAGAGTTATAAATGTTGGAAGCAAGGACACAAAGATAACTTCACCTACAGAACTCACACACTGATCACTCGAAAACGAAGACATAATCACATTAACTCATTCAAACTTGTCTGAAACTAATGCCATTTTCTACCTCATGTTTTCATCAAATCACATGCAGATACCTATTTGATACTAGTATAATTCCTGAGTTAAAACAGATGATGCAATGGTTATTCGTAAAAGGCGAAAGGCGAAACTGTACCCATCCAATCATGACCCTAACTAACACTCATCAATTTTACACAATCATCCCAAATCATTTCATACAGCAAAACACAAATAAACATTTTTCCAATTCAGTTAATCAATCATTGGAGTGGAATAGAATCTCACATTGTTTCCCTTCCACACTTCGTACACGCGCTTAGCCATTCAGAGAACAAACAAACGCAGAACAGAGAGTCGAAAAAAATAATAATTACAAAAAAATAAAAAAAGCGCCGCCGGTTGAATGAACTAGGCCGGAAACGAGTCGAAGATTTCAAACTTGGTGTCCATTTCGAAGGAAGAGTAAACTGAATTGAGTGAATTTTAGGGAAGCAAAGGTTTTTGAAGTGAATGACAGCGAAATTGGAAGAAACTGAATCTGAAATTGTTAGATTTGGGGATTTTGGAGAATTCTAATTTGTTTGTAAGGTGATCTGGAAAACTGAATTGACGATGAAATGGAATGGATTTATTTATTTCATCGATTTGTTTTTTGAGAATTCTCAGAATTCTGAACAAGACCAACACGAACAAGAAGAAGAAGAATAAAAATGTGTGAAAGTCAGTGACGAGGGTTTTTCTTTACTTGAGATTCATTTGGAATGTTTTTCACTTTTTTCCTTCACATTCTCTCATTTTATTAATCAATTCCATCCTACTCATTTTTCTACGTTTTACCTTTCTGCCCCTGCCATTCGTTATTTTACATTTTTCTTTCTTCCTTCTCCACTTCTTCTATTCTTCCACATAATATAATACATTTTTTATTAAATATCATATAAAAATCAAACGTAGATTATATTAATTGGGACGGATGAAGTGGATTATCATTAAACTAATAATTACATTTATTTATGAGTAAGTTTTAATCATATTTTATATCTTTTGTATTTTAGTGCATCATGCAAGCTAATGTTGTATACTCATTTACATCATTACCTCCGTTCTTTTCATTTGAAAATTGATAAAAATAAATTTAGTTCAGTTCAGATTTGGCTAATAATATTTTGTACTACAAATAAGTTCAGTTTAGTTCATATCCATTTAATCCAGTTCAGATCAAATCAATTCAGTTCAGTTCAGACTTTTTCAGACGAGGAGAACAGAGCCTTAGTGCACATCAGTGGTTTACAAATTAACAATACTTTACATTGTCTGTGGTATATCACTTGAGAGCAAATAACAAGACAAATCAAGAGCACCCATGCAAACACCCAGGTTTTTTTTTTTTTTTTTTAATACTCCATGGGATCAAAGAATTATACTTCATACGAGATTATACATGACAAATCCAGTCCAAGTTACATTTAACTTTAAGGAGGGAGAGATAGTTCATGGCAATTGAAATTTATCGTAGTATATACATTGTAGTATATATATTGGATGGGTATACATTGGATGGGTAGTTGATGCGGTACCTGAATTGTATGGTGACATTGTGGATTACTTATGTTACCAAAGTAACAAACAAACAAAAATTTACTCAAGGTTTATATGACTTAAACGTTTACCCCAATAATTGAATTTATGCATAATAAATTATGGATTGAGATAGTATCTACAATACAATAGTAAGAATTGCATGTACCATTTGTATAAAAAAAAATAATAATAATAAAAAAAGGTAGGGCGTTCACCATCAAAATTGTGAGCATTTTATTAAATGTGCATGATGATATTAGAATATGTCCAATCTATTGTAATACGAACTAAAACGTTTTAGCCTACAATTCGTGGGGGTTCAGAAGACCTTGGTACAAGTTAAGCTGGTCTCACTTCCGGACCTCTCAACATCACAAAAAAAGGAATTGGGCCTGATGGTAGGTCTTGGAGAAGGACCGCAATGAGCCTTGTCAAGAATCAAGAGCACCACTGTGATGGACACCGTACCAGATGTCTAGGTTCCACCCATCACGTCCTACTTACCTCCATTCCGACCTAAGAAGAATGACGCTACTCAACAAGTTGCAAGACCACGAATTGCATGCCTCAATCCTACCATGACCACGAGGCCCACCATCTCTACAAGTGAAGACCTGAAAGATGAAAGTCCAAAATCACCTCTGTTGGACAAATCTCAATTCAGGAGAAGGACCATGAAGAAATCCGAAAGGTGTACCACGAGTGGCATCAACACGCATATTCTAGAAAAAAAAAACGTAAAACTACCTCTAGTTAGGCATGGACCAAGCCCATCAAATGAATATTGGGCCTACTACCATCGCCTGACACATTTTTAAGTCTACACTTATCACGGTACAATTGGACCGACGTAATTATTAGAACCAATGCCCATAAATTAGTCCAAATCTCTAAATCAAGGTATCAAACATTAAAAGAGTGTTTGGAGCTAAGTTCATGAGCTCATTTAAGGAAAAGGTATGAGTTGATGAATAGTAACCTCAATTAAAGAATGGAGATGAAATTGTGTTTGGTGTTATTTTGGTTGATAAATAGGAGTGTAGAGTAGGGTAATAATGAGGTGTAAGAAGGATTTTTTTTTATATTTGTATTAGGTACGGAAATTGAGGAGAATGGAGGGTATGAATGATATGGATATGGAGATGGATGATATGGATATGGAGGTGGATGATATGAATATGGAGGATGAGTGGAAAAAAATGAAGGGTGGAGATTTTATGGGAGTTATAGGCTAGAGAGAGAAAATGAAAGAAAATGAAAAATGAGATGAGGGATGAAATGAGGAATAGTAGAGCTCTTTTGGAGAAAAGAAGTCATGTGCTAATAGAGGTTCTCCAACTTAGCTTCAAACACTCTCTAATTGTTGTCACACACTCTTCAAAACTAGTACACAAGGACAGGAAAGAACCTCCTTCGAGTGAAGTCCGATTTGACCATACGGCAAACCTATTATATTGCATTAAGTCATTAACCCCCATCCCACCCACCATGTTATTACATGAATAGAGAAAAAGGTCACCATCACTGCTTAGAAACGACCATCGACACTACTTAAGTAGAGCAATTACGCACTAACAAGATCATACCTATGTTTATGGAGTTGGGAGTGAACTAAAATGAAGCACCACCTAATGAGTTAAGAGTGTAAGAGTGATTTGATCACCCCATTTTAAAGCGCATCGATGATCTATTAAAAAAGCGCGCACTTGAGTCCTAATAAGGATGCTAACTGATAATGCAGTTGAAAGCCTATAGCAGTAAAGAAGATTGTGTAAATGTAATCGAACATAATAATCCAACGTAGTCCTAATAAAAAATGATAAAGAATAGTAATTGGATCCCACCGAAAACCTAATCCAAAATACATCCATTACATTGTTAATCCCAGACCCACCACTATATGGTTTTTGAACTCGTAGAATTCAGAGTTTTATTCTGTGTATTTTCGTTGTAATTGTTGTTTAAGCATTTCTTATGCTCGAGTACTAATAATTTTTCTTTTAGCTGTTTAAAAAAATGATTCGCGGCATGGGCACCAATGACATTCATTATATTATCTTCATTTACATATTTAATACTACTATAAATTTTATTATCGCAAAGATTATTTTGGAGTACATAATAATTCATTAAATTTTTAATTTTCTTTTAAAATTACAAGTTTACAACTATCATTGTATCGGTTCATATACTATAAATCATCGGTCATCACAGCCTATTGAGGAGACTCCAATCAAATGTATTTTTATTTTAAACAACAAATATTACAACTACCACCTTATTTATACACACTTAAACCAACCATATAACTCCGCTGCCACCGGGGATCGAACTTTGCACCTCTCCTTCACTATTCCAACTCCTAACTCCGCTGCACCACCTTATAACTCCCCAATCATAGGTAATAATTAATACTCATTCAAAGAAAATTACCACTTCATTTTAAACGGGGTTCAATATCCCGGACTATTCTTTACTAAATTAAGTTTCAATTACAAATGCCAATTCTATACTCCATAAAGTTGCCAAAGTGCAAGTCATAACTTGTAAAATGTGGTCTTAATTATATCATATTATTATGTCTAATAATAGTTTCTTTCGGCGCACTTGCATGTGTTACATAAGCAAATGGTATATATATAAGAGACACTAGACAAATTGTGAACACCTTTTGAAAAGTAACAATTTTAATAGCCATGCATATAACGATAATCTAGGCTTTCCCCATTTAGTGTGCTTAATTTCTTTCTCTTTCCACTTGTATAAAATCATAGCTCAAAACTAGCAAACTGTTCCCAATTCACAGCCACTTCACCAAATCCGAGTTAAGATGGAGAAGAGCAGATCATGTCCAGGTTACTCATCGGTCTTCGGATGCGAAGACGGGCCAAACACGTACACGTTTAATGGCCCGAGTGCAAAGGGCGAAGCCTTTGGGACATCAAATGAAGCGGAGACAAAGAGAAGGAAGAGAATTGCTGCCTACAATATGTTCCAAAGGGAAGGTAAAGTTAAAGCATCTGTTAGAGACAGCTTCAAGTGGATCAAGAACAAGCTCATTGACATGCGTTACCGTATCTAGTAATATATTTCAGACATGTACAAATTGTTTCTTTACTCTGGTTTGTTTACCGTTTGTGTGAAGTTACTTTGTTGTAGTGTTTCTCAAGACAAAATGCCTCCGTTGAGTATGTATTAATGGCAAACACAAACATGCATACTCCGAAATCATACAGGACCAAAATGATCAGTGATCACGGCAAAACACTAGAGTAGTTTCTATCATACAGGATCAAAATCAACTCTCTCTCTCTCATACCAAAACAACAAGTAGTAATAGTAACTGCTAACCAAAATCAATCATTTCATCCTACCGATACACCGAAATCAACACCAACAATTAAAAAAGACGCCCCTTACTGCCATGTCCACCCACCTCCACCTCGATCTGCTTACAAATCACAACTAGATCGCCCTAATTTAATTTATTAGGTTGTAACTTGGTAAGATATGGGAGGATTAATGGGGTCACTGGAACCCCTGAACTCTGACCTAGTAGTAAATATGTAGTAGAATTTACTATAATTAGCTTTAGCTCAGTGGTAATAAACCCCTCTCAGTTTCAAAATGTCCAAGTTCGATCCCTATAGGACCAGTTTACTCTCAAATTTTGTAAGTTCCACAAATTTTTCAAAAAAAAGATGTATTTGACTAAATTGAAGGTGTAAATTTATAAGGGAAAAATATATAAATAAATCAATAACCAACATTAATTACAAAAAAAGCCATCTTAATAAGTCAATTACCAAATGCTCGCTAGCTCCATACGGCTCAGTGCTGCCTTTGTAAGCATAAACCCCTTCATTACTAGTAATCCCATAACCACCATCATCATTCCCACCGTATCCACCAACACTAATATTATTACTATTATTATTATTATTATTCCCACCATAACCAGTATCCGCCCGTTTCCCATATAATTCCGACCCCAAATCCGACCTACTCCGAAATAGTTTCAGCGGTTGTTAATTTGATTTCGGCTAGTTTCGGTGCTTGATACTTTCATTTCGCCTAGTTTCGGTGCTCGAACCTTTCATTTCGACTAGTTTCGGTGCATGATACTTTCATTTCACCTAGTTTCGGTCCATGATCGTTTGTTCTATGCTAGTTTCGGTGCTTGAAACTTTGATTTCGACTAGTTTCGGTCCATGATCATTTGTTCTATGCTAGTTTCGGTGGTTGATCATTTGATTTCGCCTAGTTTCATTCCATTTCTGCTAGTTTCATTTCATTTCTTGCTAGTTTCATTCCATTTTCTGCTAGTTTCAGTGCTAGTTTCAGCAACAATTAAAGCTAGTTTCAGCAACAAAATGCTAGTTTCAATACACGTGCTAGTTTTATTAGTTTCAGCAACAAAATGCTAGTTTCAGCAACATAAATGTTAGTTTCATTAGTTTCGGCAACGCAAATGCTAGTTTCAGCATCACAAGTGCTAGTTTCATCAACACAAAATGCTAGTTTCATTAGTGTTAGCATCACGTGTGCTAGTTTCAGCAACACAAATGCTAGTTTCATATTAGTTTCAACACATAAAATCTAGTATCATAAACTAGTTTCAGACAAAAAGCTAGTTTCATAAACTAGCTGAAACTATATGAAATTAACTGTTAATGCTAGTTTCAACATCATACAAAAAAAAATTCATTAGTTTCAACAACAAAAATGATATTTTCAATAGTTTGAACATTATAAGTGCTGGTTTCCGCAACAAAAAAGCTAGTTTCATCAGCACAAATGCTAGTTTCATTAGTTTCAGCATCACAAGTGCTAGTTTCAACAGCAAAAATGCTAGTTTCATTAGTTTTCAGCATAATAAATGCTAGTTTCAATAATTTGAGCATCATAATTGTTGGTTTCAGCAACAAAAAAGCTAGTTTCATCAACACAAATGCTAGTTTCATTAGTTTCAGCATCACAACTGCTAGTTTCAACGACAAAATGCTAGTTTCATTAGTTTTCAACATTACAAGTGTTAGTTTCAATAGTTTGATGCTAGTTTCATTAACAAAAATGCTAGTTACATCATCACTCCATTGTTAGTTTTATTAATGCAACTACAAAAATGTTAGTTTTATTAGTTTCAACAACACAAATACTAGTTTCATCAACAAAAATGCTAGTTTCATTAGTTTCACCATCATAATTGCTAGTTTCATTAATTTCACCATCATAATTGCTAGTTTCATCAACAAAAATGCTACTTTCATTAATTTCACTATCATAATTGCTAGTTTCATCAATAAAAATACTAGTTTCATTAGTTTCAACATCACAACTGTTAGTTTGCAACAACAAAAAGTTAATTTTATTAGTTTCAACATCATGAGTGCTAATTTCAGCAAAAAAATGCCAGTTTCGGCAAAAAAAAAATGCTAGTTTCATTAATTTTGGCAAGTCAAAAAGCTATTTGCGTTATTGTCAGCATCACAACTTCTAGTTTCAACGACAAAATGCTAGTTTCATTAGATTTCAGCATCATAAGTGCTAGTTTCAGCAACAAAATGCTAGTTTCAATACAAGTGCTAGTTTTATTAGTTTCGGCAAACACGAATGCTAGTTTCATTAGTTTCGGCATCACGAGTGCCACACAAAATGTTAGTTCATTAGATTGATGCTAGTTTAATTAGTTTCGGCAACACAAATGCTAGTTTCAATGGCAAAATACTAGTTTCATTAGATTCTAGGGCACCAAAAAATAGAATGGCCTTTTTTGTAAGACTACTTGTATTTTAGGGCACCATAAAAATAGAATGGTCTTTTTTGTAAGACTACTTGTATTTTAGGGCACCATAAAAATAGAATGACCTTTTTTGTAAGACTACTTGTATTTTAGGGCACCATAAAAAATAGAATGGCCTTTTTTGTAAGATGTTTTTTAAAGTGGTTGTTTTAGCAATTAGGTGCTCTAGAGTGGTTCTTTTATGTAATTTTCTGAATTTATAATTGTCGTCGCTGGAGGATACCTATAATTAGTTGGTTGAAAATGTTTGAGAATTGAGATTAGTGACATTGACTAAGGACTAAGGGTGTGTTCAGTGTCAATTTATAAACTAGATAAACTTATCGTGAATGCCTATGTTAACTCAGGTATGTAACTTATCAAAATAAAAGCTACAGTAGGCAATTTATTTTATAAATCCGTATTTCACAAATTAACAATTAACAACTGCATTCAATTCTCTAAAAAAAAAAACAACTCATTCAATTAATAACTTATGCTCTGTTCTTTTCATCTGAAAATTGATTAAGTTCAGTTTAGATCAGTTTAAATTTGCCTAATAATATTTTGTACTACAAATAAGTTCAGTTCAGTTCAAATCAGTCCAATTTAGACTTTTTTAGACGAAAATAACAAATCCTTACTAACCACTTTCATAAAAGCTAGATAGCCTTTTTTTTTTAGAACCAAACAAAGCTAGATAGCTTATCAAGTTTCAACCAACCTAACTAATGAGTGCTACCAGCAACACCTATTTTATAAAATTATTTTTTATTTTCAAACTTTCTTGTTCAATAAGAAATACGGAGAAAAAAAAAAAATACTAAAGAGATTAATGAGGTTTGTTTTTCTTTATTTTCCTAAAATTCACCACAATTCCTTTGATCTATTTTCTTACGAACTTCCCATTGCTAACACCATAACAATTAAAAAAGAAATTAAAAACAGATAAAACTCTTGAACAAATTTTTAGGGTCATAAAAGTGAGATCATTAACAACTAACAGTTTCTTTTACAAAGTCTTATCAATTTTTTAATATTATTCTAACTACTCTGGTAATAATAGTGAGAAGTTTTGCTAAAATAGAGCGGTTGTTTTATTATGTTCGTGCTGCCATTCTAGTCGTGGTTAGTTCATAGGTCGACAAGTTCATCAATGGGGAAGCATCTAGAATAGTTCTTTTATTACCTGTTCGTCTTTATTTATATTTGTCAACACATCGTTGATTAAGTTGTTCTTATCCGTTAGAGTCTAGGATGTTCTTGATTTTTTATTTTTTTTGTTAGGTTGAGCCCGTCTGACCAATGACACGTGAGATACCCTAAAAGGTTTATGGTTTGTTATATAAGCCATCAAACCTTAGCTATCACTCTCACCGATGAATAAACATATATTTTCTGAAAAGTCTTGATTCTCCCTCTATCTCTCATGATGCACCAACTCTCTCACTGTCTGGCATACCATATTCCTCTGTCGTTCTTCCGGAAAAAAACATGACTTATCTCCACTTTATGAGCCAGTCATGTCTAATAGACGTCCAATTCGTGCGTACCAATACGAATTATTGCCACGCGGTCTTGGGTCAATTTCAAGGTCCCAACATATTAATATTTCAAACTTCACATATGTCTTTGTTGGCTAAAAATCTATCTATTATGCACTTTTATATCCGCAATATTTAACATAGGTTTTCTTTTCAACATTTAAATCCATAAAATGCTAAAAATCTACTTTTATATTATAGACTCTTTATTAATATACTTTTGTATACATCTATTTATACACACACTCCATGTACTTCATGAAATGAATTGGAAGAAAGAATTTAGAGAAACACATCGTAAAATGGTTGAGATTTCACGAGCAATTATGTTGATGATTGTCATCGTCTCTCTTGCATCATGTGAGATTAAAATACTTATATGTTTGATCAAGATACACACACTAATTATAGGCGTTGTTCAATAATTTTAATACTACTAGCTAGCTATAGTTATATGATAAATGTTCACTAATACAAACTTAAAACTCTCATTGTGCAGGCACCCATTCCAAGGTTAATAAAACGAAATGTACCGAACGACTTCTTCAAGTTCATTGTGATTATCAACATACCTATATATGCGAAACCTCATGCCTAGCCAGATTTAAAACTCTCATTGATGCTAATTGCGAAGGTGAAGGGGGTCATCTGGCATGCGTATGTGTTTATTCCTGTTAATCTTGAAAAATATATGTAAAGCAGTGCCCTGAACGACCGTTAAAATCTCGATTTCGGGATATTTCTGGATTTCTAGAAAAAAAAAAGGCGATGTTTCGGTGTTTTTTGGAACATTTTGGAGCATTTTCGTAGTGTTTGGATAGTGATAATGGAGTTTTGTTACATTAATACTCCTAATAAACAACCGTTTCTTAAATAAGTACACGACATTTGAAAAATTATATTTAAGTCTTTGGAATATAAGTATCTTCTAATTACCTGTAGGTTCAGAAGTCAACACCTAATTTTGTTCATGGAATTCTAATATCTGAATACATATTTTGAACTAAAATAATGTAATTGCTTACTTTTAAAATTACAAACAAATAATGTATCTCGAATTGGAGCGGCAAACTGCTCCAAAACCGGAGTTATGGGAGCTATTTATCATTGAGTTTGAAAATAATACTAAGTATACATAATCGATGCCCTCATCTCTATTCTCCGATTCACCTGGTGTAAATCTAGACCCTTGCTGAACTGTTTGAGTCTAAATCAGCCTTTGGTATTTTGTTAAATTTAACAAAAGTCGAAATATATAGTAGCTGAATTAAGGGTTTTGTTAGTTGAGCTTTTGTTGGAGTGTTTGGATTAATTTAGGCAGAGTATTGAAGAGGTGGGGTAGGATTTTATAGTGAGAGAAGAGAGTGAAATGTCGTCACTGTTCAAAGGCTTTGGTATTTTTTTATTTAACAAAATCTAATTGAGACCCAAATACTACTACAATCCAAAATAACAAATATCAAAGGTCGATTTAGACACGAACAGCCTGAGCTCTTTAACTATTTTAATAATGCAAGAGCAATGTACCTTTTATAGAAACTAATCATTACTAAAAGTGTACAAATTAATTTGACATTAGTAATTTTAGCTCTAACTATGTCACTAGTCATATTACAAACTTAATTTAAACATTTCTTTTTTCTAGTTATTGACTTTGACTAGATATCCAAACATGTCAAACATCTATCTTTAATTCTATACACATACTGACATACATAACATGACACATAAAGTTTATTTTCATAATTGAAATCTATTGTGTCCTACCCGCCATGAAGTCATACGGGCTAAAGCCCCGTAAACTGGGCCTGACAACCCGATCCAATTTGCGAGCCCTAACTATGGTCTCATGTCTATATTCTCCTTGTGTGAAACTAGACCCTTTTTTAAATCTCTTTCATTAACTATTCTAATAAGAGTCCGTCGCCTCTGAGACGAGTATAATTATAATCTGTGAGATCAAATGAGATTCAAAGCAATTGAAATCCAGATCAAAGAAGCTCAAAACCGGATTACCAAGCTTCAAATTCTCGAGGGTCTTGTTCATAACCCGGTTTGAGAAACGGGTTGCTGGTATAACCCGTCAGAAGATTTTTCCCAAATCAGAAACGAAACGTAGGAAACCGGATAAGAACAGAACAGAAGAAGACGAGATGAAGAAGAGGAAGATCGAGAATACGAAGAAGATGAAGATCGAGTTGTTATTTGCGTCTCCAACCAGGTAAGAAGATGAAGATCGAGTTGCTCCGGCAAGTTTGGGTTTCGTTCCTGTTTCTACAGATCGATTCGATTGATTTAATGATTGGATTGATTGTTAGACCCCTGTGTAGAACCTTGATTCAATCAATGAATGGAGCAATCTAAGTTCGAAACTCCATTGATGTTACAAGGATCGATTTGCAAGCTTTTGGAGTATATAGGGACTTAACTGAAATGTTGCAGAAAGTATATGGGCTACCGGATGTAAAGGAAGCACAAATTTGGAGCCTCTGTTTTTTTTTTTGCTCTCACTCTTTTTGTTGCAGCAGTACAATAGTACTCTTGTACGTAGTGCACTTTGTGTTTGTGGGTTGTGTTATAAATTGGAGTCAACACTTCTTTTTTTTTTTGATAACAACATATATTTGATACAGAATATGGCCAAGTAGCTTCAGCCTTGCTTTTAGTGTCAAGTTATGAAATCATGTGGTCTTAAAATGTGATCCAATTTTTCTTAAACACTGTTGTATTTCATTCTTTCATTTGTGAATATTATATCTCGAGCTAGAACTCAGCGTTATGCATTGTCTGTATATTGATACAAGATTATCCTACCCATTCTGAGTGACTTTAATGGCATGTTAATGTGATATTGTTTTTTGCCAAGTTCATTAGTCTTGGAACTGATCTTTCTTTTTTCTGCAATTGGACTTGAGCCATTATGCAAAACGAACTTTCAAATGGAATAATTTTTACAACTGTTCTACTTTTATTTTGTCTATTTATTATTCTCGTTTTATTTAGCCAAGAAATCTACATTCTATTTATTTTTGTAGCAGCCCAACTTTTCAAATAATTTTAGACAAAAATACTTTTATTACTTGACAAATTTCAGAGACTCGAAATTGAGTTACATGCTAACAAAAGCTGCGGAATCAAACACCAACAGTTGAACTTGACTAATTTTAAAAGAAACAAATCTTGTAAAGCAAACTAATAAAACCCCATTTTTCCCCACTCTCTGAGACTTGCTAAACTTCTAGTACTTGGAAACATCGGCGGTGTTTCATCTACAAGGAAGGAAACAAAACAAGTGTGAGAAAAACCTCAATGAATGTTCAGTGCTTTTCGTATGTGACTTTCATTAAAATAACAATATTGAAATCGAGAAGACATAATTGAAATAACATACAACATTAAACATTCAATAACTTGTAGTACTTTTCAGAAAAAACAGTATTTCATGTCGCTCCTTATAACCCCACAGTAAACAGTCCTTATATCTCCCTGATAATCGTTCAAACCATCCTTTCAGAACCCTGCCATGGTACAGGGGTGGAATCCTACGACCCAACTAAATCAGTGAAGGCTTCTATCACCCGATTTAGAGGGAATGGGCGAAGGAAATTACCAAGTAGTTCGTTAGGTACAACTAACCAAACTACAAGCTAATTAAACTTAACCAAACGTTCATATCTTTCTTTCAGAACTGTCATTAAAACAAAACAAGAACATTCCATGCATATATAATAATATACTTTCACAATTTGCGGAAGCGTGCTAACTAAGGTCACAAACCTGTCAACAAACACTAATCAATTCTAACTTAACCAGAGACAGTACAATAAACTATCCTATTCCTCAAACTCGAGAGTAGAAATACCGTGATTGATAAATGATGGCACAAAAGGCGGTGAGAATACTTTCAAGAGAATGTTTGGGACTGAGATGAAAAGTTTCCAAAAGTTAGGAGTCTTCAATCAAGATGGATCCAACAATGATTTATAAGACTTGAGAGCTTAATCTGTCACTTAGAAAGGTTAAGTGACCGCAGTGACATTTACAATAAGTTCAGGGACTAGAACGCACATTTATAGGTGTGTGGGGCTACAATGGAATTGTGTAAAACTTGAGAGCTGAAAATGTAATAGTTGTAACTTTTGGTGTTGAATTGCAAGAAACCGGAACTAGTGACTGGAACAAAATAAATTAGAAGTTTCAGGGCTTATTTGTAAGAAATATAAAGTATATTGCTGATTCTAAAAGTAAGGTTTATAACAGGGACCTAAAAGAGAATTTCAGTACTATATAGCTCACTTTGAAACAGAATTGGCGCAAGATGGGTAAACATGGCTAATGGATGGGTTGTTTCGGGGACATTTTCGAGGTTGTATACATGTTCGATTGGATGGAAACAAAACGTAGAACTCATCTACTCTGAAAGGGGAATTCGTACGTAAAAAGGACAACTGAAACCGAATAGTAACGAAAGAATACGAGCGAGACGAACTCACCTCACGCGTGCAGTTTTCTTCATGGACAGCCCCTGTTGCAGGCAAGATACAGGGAAGAATACTAACTGAAATTCATGATTTACAGATCCTAAATTAAACTACACAGAAAGGCGAACAAGATGGTATAAATTACAAGGCATATCAATGCATAACGAATAAGATATGAACCGATGAAGTTACGTAACTGAAACAGCAATTTTGATTTAACTGTTTGACAGCTGCTTCAACCGGCGTTTCTGGAATCAAAACGTAATTAAATTAGAAGATTCCAAATCCTAAAGAATGTGGTACGCGTGAGTATGAGATTCGTATAAATCCGAATTGTAATGAAGGAATTATAGGCTGATGAACTTACCCCATGCGTGCAGTTTCCTGCACGAACAGAACCTGTTGCAGGTTTGTTTCAGGGATGTAAACATGATGGAATTGTGGATTTCAAAATGGCAAACTGTTCTACACAGAAAAGGCAACACGTGGATATAAAATACAAGATTTCATGTTGGATAACGAAGAAGTTATGGACTGATGAACTTACATTGTAAGAACCGGTATTTTAGGCATCTGCCGAGGGGGGACAGAGCAACGAAACAGCTGGAAGATCAATTGGAACGATCCATGTTTCATAAGAGTTTTGATTATATGAACTGGGCAATGTTTTACGGCTGTTTGATGAGGCTACGAATGCGAGAGTGTGTTTGGGAGAGCTAGAATGGAGATTCAACCAATAGAACCACAAGTTGATTCCTTGATGTTCATAATCATGTACAGGTTACTATACTCGGGAGATAATCCAATGATCATGAGTTTGAGCAGATTGAACCATATATATAGTGATGATGGAAAGATGAACCATCACCAAACATTGAAGCCGAGAGTTAAGGCTCGAATAATTATAGTCTTAAAGGAACTAATAAATCACAGGTAATAAAGATAAGAGTTAATCCAAATGTAGAGTGATTGAATAATCTGAAACTGAAATTGATCATTCACTTCGGATAGCAGGATGATCAAATGCCACCGGCTTCCACCAGCCACTTGTATTGTACATGTTCTGGTAATGCTTGTAAAAATCTCGACTGTTCTTTGCTCCTGTTTCTTCGTTTTAGCCTAATTCATTTGCGATATATGGCAGGTAAGAGCTAGTTAATAACCAAATCTCTGTTTCTGTCATGAGAGATGTCAGCTCGAACGACCTTATCTCCGACCTCCCACTCAACATTAATAAAAAGAATAGAATGCAGAAATCTTTATTACATGCTAGATGTTACATCCTCAAGCACAACAGTGAACTTAAGTTTGTTGCGTGGACGTGAACCAAGAGTGAACAAACTCTTTTTACCATCATAAGCAAACACTTTACCATCCAACTCAGTACTGCATGGCTCATACACTATCAAGCACCTTCCTAATTCCAGATCACAAGGACCAGATTCAAATGCTAACCTCACTGATCATCGAGTTGCAATCAAGTCTTCGCCAGAAATCCAAACAGCACGGAGATCCTAAGCTAGACGAGCCAAACAATATGAATCATTTTGGGACAAGAATGTCATCAGGTAAATCACTAATCCTCCGGTGCACGCCTAACATACAAAAAGAGACAGGTGTTAGTTAGTTCTATGAGCAAACAATCAGTTGGAAAAATCTGAAAAGAGTTCAGTTAGAAATCAAATCACATATCACCCACCATCGAAATCTTAGCTTGACTGTCGTCGTGAAGAAGAGAAATCGACATGATAACTTGTAGTACTATATTTTGCTGATGGCTAATTACTAGTACCAATCTGAACAGCATGAAACAAAGCATCATTAATGAACTGACAATGGAATCGAAAAGTAATAGAAGACGAAGAACAGACAGAGTACATAAATAATCAAATGAAATGTGCAGCATACAATACAACTCTAATCACATATCACCCCCTTTGAAATCTCAGCTTCACTATCATGAAGAGAAAGATACTTTATCTACATGATAATTTGTTTATTTTGCTGCTAGCTAATTACCAATCTGAAGAACATGAAACAAATTAACAAAACATCATTCAACAAATTGGTAAAGGAATCGAAAAGTATAGAAGACAAAGATGAATAAGAAACACACTACATATCAAATCAAATCAAAACGAATAAAATGAGCATACAATACAGCTCTATTAACCGAATCAAAGGACCATACCACCTTCGCCGCCTGGTTTCACCAGAGACTCACTTCTAACATTCAAATCCGTCTGCTGTAATAGAAACAGAAAAACGAGTCAAAATAAGGCAACAATCGATCAAACACCAGCGAAAATTCACCTGAAATGCGTTGATTCTAGGGTTTTCAGATGATGAAATGGTAGGTTAGGGTTTTCAGATGACGAATGAACGAAATCTCTTTCTTAAATGCGTCAATAAGAACAACAATGGTTGAAATACTTACCGTGAAAGAGTGGAGAAGACGGCGACGACGATTCAGGTGGCGGCGACGACGATTCAGACCTTTCTCTCACTAAAAACTCAGCGTCATCTTTCTCTCTCTAAAACGCGATTGAAGACGAAGAAGAAGAAATGGGCTTCTAATCGGGTTTTAACGTATTTATACCAAAGCCAATAACTCAGACCCGCTTCTACGACCCGAAGAGGATCCGCGAGATTAGACTAAATTGGATGGATTAAACTGGATAAATCCATGTAGAAGAATCTTAGTTGGTCTCATGGTCTTATCTTATCTTAGAAGGTAGAATTTGTATTCTAATCATATTGCAAACTTCAATTATTTATTCTTCTACATATTATTGACTTCGGCTAAATATCTAATACACATAAAGTTTATTTTCATAACTTTCGAAAAAAAAAAAAGTTTATTTTCATAAATGAAAGCTATGAAATCTTTAACTACATGACAAACTTTTTATTATTTGGGCAAAATTTTAATTTTTGTAGTATATAAAGGACTCGAGAGTGTGAAAATTAATTTTAAAAAAAACATATAGGAAATCTAGGAAATGGCGGAGATCTCACGAGCAATTGTCATGATAGTTGTTATTGTTTCTCTCGTGTCATGTAAAATGCAAACCGATGATTAGTCCATGAATACATATACTTACATTCTTAGTTAACCCATAGTTAAGCTCTTTTTTTTTGTTAATTTTATTACATTACATATATTTTATACTATATGATTTATTACGCAGGTGCACATTGTTATGAGCATGACAAACTTTGCTACCAAGACCTTAAAGATCTCTGTCGGGATCATGGAGGAGACCATGCGTGTACAAGCCCATGCCTACAACAATTGGAACAGGGACGTTATTTGGTTGAAGCCGTATGTGAGGGTGGCGGAGCCGGGTATTGCAGATGCGGTTATTATTGTTGATTACAAAATCATGATTACTATATCGTTAGAATATGTGTGTGTGTTCGATATATAACAAATTATTGTAATTTGATATTGAGGAAAACAAAAGATAATCATAATAATGGTAACTAAGTCTAAACTATTCTATTTTCTTGACGCAAAGGGAAGAAATTGTTGGCGGAAGCCTTCACCATTTATTTTAACGTGCTACAAAAAGTTGTCCAAAAATAGTCTGTTAGTTTTTTTTTTTTTTTTTTTACAAAAAATAAATTTATTAAACATTAAAAGAAAAGACCGTATTACAAAAGGAGAAAGGTCCGGCTCCATTTTACGATCCCTAATTATGAATTCATGTCTATATCATGGTGTAAAACGTACTAGACCCTTTTCTAAATCTCTTAAACTATTCTAATAATATTGCAGACTTTATTATTTCTTTTTTCTACATATTGCCCTTGACTAATATCTATACACTTAAAATTCATCTATACATAATGAAAGCTATGGAATTTCTTTATTTTTTAATTTGGATTTTTGGGAAATTTTAATTTCTGTAAACTTGTATAGTATATATAGGACTCGAGAGTATGAGAATTAGCCCAAATAGAGAGAATCATATATAAAATGGTGGAGATCTCACGAGCAATTGTATCGATAATTGTCATTGTTTCTCTCGTATCATGTAAGATGCAAACTCTTTTTTTTTTTTGAGGGAATAAGATGCAAACTCTTGATAGTAATACATACTTACATTTTTCGTTAACCTCTAATTAAACTTATTTTTGTTATTTTTATTACATACTCATATGATTAATTATGCAGGCACACATTGTTATGAACAGAAAGGATCGGTTTGCTATCAACCGATTCAATATGTCTGCCAGGGGCAAGGAGATGCCGCTTGTATAAGCCCATGCAAAGAACTATTGTATCCGGGGCGTAAGTTCGTTGAGGCAAGCTGCGATGATTTGTATTGCATGTGTGGTTATAAGTGTTAAGTACAAAACATGAGCGTGTGTGTTCAATATAACAAATTATTGTAATTTGATATGGTGGTAAACAAAAAATAATCATAATAATTGTAAGTGAAGTATTCTATTTTCTTGACATCAAGGAAGAAATTGTCAGCCTTCGGCCTCCACCGTCTAGTTTAAAGTGTTAGTACAATAATTTGTCCAAAAGTAGCTAACCTATGTTTTTCAAAAGTTGGACAGGAATGTCCGATCCAACCGTAAAAAACCGCTCGAGATGGGCCAAAAACCTCTTAGAGAAACACCGATTAGCCGAAGATTATGAAAGTAAGTCATGTTTAATTCAAACAACTAAATTATCCTGGCTCTGTGAATTCAAAAGGAAGCGATATGCAGCCCAACGGGTCTGTAGAGAACGAGTGGCAGAGCTTGTGCGCCATAGCTTCTCGCCTGATGTGAAAAACTTTAAAACTCGAAAATGACTCAAGCCGGTCACGTACAATAGCATAAATATTACCATTTGGGGACAATGTACTTGAAGGATTCAGGATATCAAAAATAACCTGCAAGTCTGCAACGCATCTCCCAAGCGCGGATTCAGAATTTTTTTCTGGGTAGGCTAGATATGTAGACCGCCTCATACATTTATTTGCTTTATAAAAATATCCCGTGCGATACACTTTTTTACGTCTTTTTTTAAATTTCTTTTAATTCGTTTTTTATATTTTTTATATTACTCAACAATTCAAACATATAATATTTCTGAAAAAAGAAAAAAAACACAAATATAAAATATCATATATAAACTGTAACAAGAAAATTAGTATTCTGTATTAATAGAATAATTTATTAAAATATTACACTAATAAAACTTTTAATACTAGTATAGTTTCGTAGGAAAAAACAAGTATGTAAAAAACAATCTATTAGGATTAGGAGAAAGGTGTAATAAAGGAATAAAACATTTAAAATAGCTTATTGAAAATTAAAAGTGAATAAAATAAAAAGTACTTATGTATTAAAATGTACATAGGATAAAAAAGAAACAAGAAACTTGAATTGCAGGGATTGAATACCTAACCAAGGGCGAAGCCAGAAATTTATAGTAACCTTTGTGTCCAGTTCAACTATTTTTTTTTTAAAGTGACATGCCATTTACGGTTGCAATTTTTCCATGATACAATCTAAAAGAACAAATTTCTAGGAGACGGTCTATTTATAAATAAGATAAAGGTAAACTAATAAATACAAGGATTACTATAAAAAAATACAGGGGGTATTTTATAGCGTAGATATTTTTTATTATAAATAAAAAATACATTGCCGACCCCGGAGAGCTGCTTTTACTAAAACCTCAGCCGTTTGTTGAAAACTCGCTTCAGATATGAAACTTTGAGGATTGAGAGCTGCTCGAGTTAACAATATCAGCGTTTCACTTAATAATATCTATATTTTTTTAAGGAATATATACGATCTATTTTTAAATTAAGTATAAACTTCTCACGATTTGACAATTTTAAAACGTATAGTTATTATAACATCATATTAATAAGAAACTACGTATAACCATATATAATGTTTATGACCGAAAAAGAAAGGAGCAACAACCAAACGGTTTGTTTAATTAATTTGTTAAATTAATTAGATGTGTTTAAGTTACTCGGTTGAATGGGCCTCTTATATTATATCAGCCACAAATCCAACCAGTATGCCATCTCCAAAACCTATAAAATAGCAATACTAGAAACGAAAGGAAAATGGCGCACGGGGTGTAACAAGCTATAGATTCGTCCCTGCACCTAACTTTATGTTCCAAAACTAAAGAACAAACCACTGGACTAAAATCAAATTTACAACTTTTCAGGTATAGTACTATAATATATTATAGACATCAGGGTAGGCTTGAGCCTACCCCTGTCCCTTGGTAGCTCCGCCCTTGGCATCTCCTTCAAGAACTATAATAGAACAGTTTATATATGTCTTGCCAGTTCCAACCCCATCTTTGATGCTAATAATTCTACAATACAATAAGCAGTCATAGTGAGCCTGCAACTTACGTATTTGCCAAGCCAAAATGAACCCAGAATGGTCCCTGCAAACAATTGATATGCCCCCAAAACTGCATTATAAGAGACTGAAGTGAAGCATCACTCACAAATCACTTCTTTTTTCATGTCAAACTCGTACTTTTTGGGAATATTAGCAAAATACTTTCTTTTTTTTATTATTTAAAAAAAAAAAAGACAAATCTAATCTACTCTACTTTTACTTGTGCACATATGCACTACACCTTTAGCAAAACTATTTACTCCCCTAAGGTCAAAATTTATCATTTACTTTTGACTTTTGATGATTTTTTTGGTTGTAAATTAATTTTTAATAATATCTAATAATATAAGATAAATTATACTGTATTAAAATTAATACACATTTTTTAATTTTTTTCTACAATCTGCAATATAAGTAATTCGATTAAAAAAAATCACTAAAATTAAATGAAAAATTAATCGACGGTGGGATTACTACGATCATTTCCAACAATAAAACCCATTTAAAGTCTTGATCACGTCACCCTCAAACTCTTCATCTCCAACTATCAAATTATATCAAACCCAAATATATTTTATTTTTTCTCATTTCTTTTAAACCACAAAATTATTTCCCACACAAAATAACACGAAAACAACTTAAATATAAAAAAAACCAAAAAAGAATTAAGAAATGAAAAAAGCAATTGAAAGAGTTTAATTGCATTCCAGAAATCTCAAATGTTTTTCAGCGTCTGAAATGGTTGAATCATATGTTGAGATTAAATTTAAATTTCAAATCCAATTTTAAGCGGTCAACCTTGGACAATGCATTTGCACCCCGACCTTTTATTACTTATTGGTCCATTATTACTACTAGTATAGACTGTATAGTGGTGGTATATATATTATATACTCAAAAGAACTTTCTTAAACATAAAAAAGAACAAGACCAAATTTCAAAATTTCTCAATAAAGGAGAAAGGTCCCAATGTAATTTCCTAAATCTAAATAGAGTAGTAATAATTTTGCCGTGTCTATCTTTTCTTCTATTCACATCCCTTTTTGCCCCATTAAATTAATTAAGTACTACTACTACTAATACAGACAGATGTATAATTTAATGAGTATCAATAATTATTTATTTTTCCCTTTTTAAAAAAGGAGTTGGATGGCTGTCTTCATGCCTTGGCAACCTAATTTCACTTTTCCCAACCAATTACTAATATTTTACTAAAATAAAATTTATTTTAATTTTCTTTCCCCCGGACTCCAAACCATTTTATCAACCAAAATATATAAATTTCCTTTGCTTGTGCCACCAATTAACAATTGATGACCATAATAATATATTAATGTTAATGAATTAAATATGATTACCCTTAATTACCATTTCTTTAAACATCCCAAATTCAGACATTATCAGAAATGTTAAGGAACATCTATTATCTTTAACTCCTAAAAACCCTCTCTTGATTTTTTTTCTCACCAAACCCCAATATTCAGTCTTTTTTCCTCCCAAAAAATCCCATTTTTACCTCAGAAAATCTTCCATCTTCCCATCTGAAATCCCAAAAAAAAAAAAAAAAAAAAAAGATTTTTTACTGTAGAAGCTGTTTGATCTCTGGGAGCAGATTATCTTAATTTCTCTAGCAAGTTTGAATCTTTTTGAAAATCTGCAACTGGGTTTTTCTGGGTTTCTGCTTCAGTAAATGGTAGAAACAAATTAACCCTGTTTTCTCTTGCAAGTTTGAATCTTTCTGAAAATATGCAACTGGGTTTTTCTGGGTTTCTGCAGTAGAGTAGATGGTAGAAAGAAATTAAATTAATTACCCCTGTTTTCTCTTTTCTTTCTTTGTCCTGGTTAAAAAGTTTCAAGCTTCAAGAAGAAAGTTAAAAATGGAAGTTAGTAATAATAACAACAACATCAATCATCATTTGGGTACTACTACTACTACTACTACTGGAGTGACAGTACTGGGATCAGATGCACCATCAGAATACCACGTGGCACCTAGGACCACTTCATCACCTCCTCAGGTCACTGGATCAGCTCCACCACCTGCGCCGCCGTCTGTCCCCGCCGTGTTGGTGGGCGGCGCCACCGCGATGAAGAAAAAGAGGGGCAGGCCTAGGAAGTATGGCCCGGATGGACCACCACCTGGTGTGATCTCACCTAAGCCGATCTCCTCCGCCGCACCGCCGCCGCCGGTAATTGACTTTTCAGCAGGAGTGGAGAAGCCGAGGGGGAAAGTTCGGTCGGTCGGGTCAGGAACAACCAAGCTGCAGACTCATAGAGTGGAGACCAATGAGAGTAACTTGGGTAATGGACTAATGGCCTAATGGGATTGTGTTTTTAGTACTAGTTCTTGATATATGTTGTGGCTTTGTTTCTACTTTGTAGAGTATGCACATGTCTTGATTATGCATGTCCAAGTGTTGTGTTGTGCTGTGTTTGTGGTGGAGTTTTATACACATGGTGATGGTGATGAATGTGATTTTTAGGGGTCAAGAAGTGGGCCTAGGGATAGATGCTGCCAGCTAAGACTTTGATGCAAATTGATAGCAGATAGAGAGCTGTGTATGTTTGATTGATTCATATGGAATCTTCAAAGTGTGATTGTTATGCAGCACCATTCTTTTAACTGAGAGAGAAAGGTGTGGCTGAAGCCTGAAGTAGTAGTTACCTATTGGAACCAGTTTTAGTTGCAGTTAGTTTTCTATTTCATTCTATTGTTTCTGAACTTAGTTGTGAACATGGACGAAACTAGTCTTGATAGTTGATAGTTGTTGGATGTTTCTGGTATAATTTGCCCCAAAAGCAGGTTATGTTGCATGAATTAGAAAACGATGCATTGAAGCTTTGATGTTTCCAAACGCTCATCTCATAAGATAGTATCCATTTGTTTCGAGAAACAGAGTGTTTTGTTGGCTTGCTGCATGGTGTCGATGCCTTATGTAACATTCAAGCAGATATCGGATTACCTAGATGAGGCAATGGCATTTGCATTGCCTCTAGCTGATATCTAAAGTGAATTACCAGAACTCAAGCTAGAATGTTTTTTTTTTTTTTTTTTTTTTTTTTTTAAGATCACCTCTAAACACTTGGCTTATTGATAGAAGTTGGATGAATTCTTTTGAGTTCACATGATTGCGAAAAGCGGAGTTGTCTGTGATTCATACTTGTGCTTGATTTCACATTAACCACATGTTCTCCACAGTTGTGCATTCAAGAACAGTATTGACGAGTTCTGTTCTTTATCCTTTTAATTTCGCCTCGTGCCTGACATCATACTTATCTTTTATTTGTAGGTGACTTTGTTTCAAGCTCTGTTGGTGCTAGTTTTACGCCGCACTTTATACATGTCAATGCTGGAGAGGTATGAAATGAATTGTGAAATTTATCTGGAGCTCTTGATTCTATTTATGGCATCATTTCTATTCCACCTTGGGTAATCCAAATCAAGTTGATTCTGGCTGACATACCCCCAGATCAAGCAAATTAATATGGATATATATCCATAAGCATATATATAGCATTCGCCGTTTCCTTTTCCAGTTTTGGGCTGATTAAGATTGTACTGCTACATGGTTGAAAAATATTAAGAACCATGGGGCAAATGTACTATTTCGGACATTTTTTTAGGACCATGGCGCAAATTTAGGACTAATTTTCCCTGCTTTTGGTGAATGTAGGATATTACCATGAAGGTTATATCTTTCTCTCAACAAGGTCCTCGGGCAATTTGCATACTCTCGGCTACTGGTGTTATTTCAAGTGTCACACTTCGTCAACCTGATTCATCTGGTGGTACATTGACATATGAGGTACTGCAATCTAAGTTGGTTTAAATTAATTTTCGTACATCCAAGTGTATGCAGAAATGTCTCCTTCCTATGCCTCCCAATGTTAATTGGTTTTACAATCTTATGCTAGTTTGGAAATTGTACTGGTTTCCACTTGTTTGACTGGATTATATATTTATATGAATCGCATGAACACATAGTTCAATTTGATACTCCTTTTGGCTTACTACAATTCTTTATTTTTGAACCATGCTTGCTTTCACACTTGAGGATAATTGAGTTACTTATATAGGAGTCAATTATTTTTTAAGAACATATTCAAACTTATATGGCTCTCTAGTTATGTAATGGATCTATCTTGAGTATTTTTATGTGAATTACAGTGCTCTTTGACTCTGTCACTATGGAAATTATAAATTTTTAGGATGAAAGTCTTGAACAGAATAGCATAAAAAATGTCTTTGAAAACGATGCTTACTGCACACGCAAGAAATTGAGATAGCAAATGCTGCTTTAACATCACCCGTTGTGACATGTGAATGTGGAAATAAATTGTAGTTTCCTTCCATTGTGTTCAAATGCTGCTAGTAGTCTGAGACTCTGAGTTTATTGAGAGGGGTTACTTAAAATGCTGCTTATTGAGAGGATATTTATATTTAAGAACCTTTTAACACTTGCTGACATTTGGCTGGAAACAGCCTCTTTGCAAAGAAGATAACTACATATAGATAATAGAAAAATGAGGTTAATTGAACTTTACTCTCTCGCTTTCTTACCATATTCTGTTTAGAAGTCTTTAAGCTGAAATGAGGTTAATTAAGCTTTACTCTCTCGCCTTCTTGACATATTCTGTTTAGAAGTCTGTAAGCTGAAGCAGGTCTCTGCAATTGCAAGTGCGTAGCTTTAGAGTTTTCTTTGTAATCAACACATGTTGCAAGTATGTACATGTATGCATTTGTGTATGTGCATGCATGTGTATTCTTGATCTTTTATAGTTTAAAACCGTTTTTCGCAATCTGATATTTATACAGCACTTACAATGCTTGATATCAAGCTCTCTTATGCTTTGATGCGTTGTTTATTTTACCATTAGGGCCGGTTCGAGATTCTCTCATTGAGCGGATCATTTATGCCCTCTGAAAGTGGAGGAATGAGAAACCGTACGGGTGGTATGAGTGTTTCTTTGGCTAGTCCTGATGGGCGTGTTGTAGGAGGTGGTGTTGCTGGTTTGTTGGTGGCTGCTGGCCCTGTGCAGGTAATGACATTTTTTGAGGAAATATTTTGTTAATTCAAGGAGTAAGTTTTTTTCTTTTGAACTTAAAATTATGCAAAACTTCAGTCCTTCACCACTATATTAGTATTACTTTTACATCAACTTAGCGCTGGTCTATCTCTGTATGTGTTGCAAATGTGCGAGCCTGAACTACTACCTAGCTCTTGCTAATTTTGCGCCTATAATTCTTCATTGTGTGAGCTGTTGGCTTCGACTGTTTCCTAACACTAGCAAGTTCTTTGGTACAAACCAGATCGTTGTAGGGAGCTTCCTGGCTGGAAACCAGCATGAGGAGAAGCCTAAGAAGCAAAAGATGGATATGTCCATTGTGCCTGTACCTGCTCCTGCAACAGACGATGCATATCACCATATGTCGTCTTTCCATGGAGATAACTGGTCTTCGATGCCCCAGGATACGAGATACAATAACAAGCCTACTGACATTAATGTAACTTTACCATCATAGTCAGTTTGCATGCGGCACCTTTCTTACTGACCTCAGGAAAACGAAAGATGGGTCCTCTTGTTAGATGAATCTCACCTCTTGTTTTTTGAACACGATCACACGAGGCATTCACGATCAGAGTTTGTGCAGTAGCTTAGCGAGTGCATTAGGCCATCTTACTTCTTCTTTTACTCGGTTGTTGTTAGTAGGCAATTTAAACTTGATACCTTTGATCTGGTTCTCTTCCAGATTCTTCAAGTTTTTCTGTGTCATTGTATGATGTTTGCATGATATGATGATTATTGGCAGAATGGAAACTTAACATTGTATTTGTGTCAATTAATGGTGTTTGAAAGGATGGAAACTTCTCATCTAGTTTGTTTCTTGTTGTTGTGAATGAGGTTATACACTTGGTGCGTTCGTTGATGGCGTGAATTTATCTTATAAAATAATGTGATTTATAAAGTAATTTTATCTTATTTTACCGATGAATGAAAAAAAGGGAGGGGTGTGTGCGCTTCTGATCAATAGAAGTAGAGGAATCAGTCAAAAACAAGATTCCCTTAATGGGGAGGTGACTTAGAGGATCTGCAGCAGTTCCCTTAAAAAGTAAAAAGTAAGTTACAATTGATTGCTCGAGCTTAATTTAATCGATCCGGTGAACCGGTTTTGATCGTTCGGTGAAGGAAGACATAGAAGACGGTGGATTTGATCGTTCTATGAAGAAGAGATTTTGAATTTTATTTCACGGAATATGATAATAGAATCTTATTGAAGTAATAAAAGAGTGATAAAAAGACTATATGGAATGAGTTAAAAGAGTATTTAGGGAAAAAATATAGGCTAAATGCTCTTATAACTTACTTAGATGATCAGATACCGTCCAAAAAAACTTTATCCACTTTGATTTTTTTTATCAACAAATTTCAATTTTGACTACAAATTCATCTTAAATTGTAATTGTAAATACATAAAAATAAATTATATAATAAAAATTTAGAAAGTAAAGTTTCATGATATAATTTTGTTAAGTATTTTATCATTAAAATTTAAGAGTAATTTATAATCAAAATTGAAAAATGACTAAAAAAGTCAAAATTGATAAAGTTTTAAGTCACTTTATCACACAAAAGTCTACAACTTCTTATTCAGTAAAATATGACAATGATCGGAAAGTATAACTTTATGATATCATTTTTTAAATTTCTTTAATTCATGATTTAAAAGTAATTTGTATTAAAAATGATTATTAATATAAATAAGTAAATGAGAAGTTTTGAGTGGGAGGAAAACATATGTCATGTAGATTTTGGGGAGATGGTCATCTCCAACAAAATAACCAACATTGTCTCCAACAAACATATCTCACAGCTTGACACGTGGCAAGATAAAATTGTTTTCTTAATTTATTAGTCTATTTAACCATCTCATCTCATATAATAATACTCCTCTTCTTCCTCCGAGTCCATGAGACCATGACCATGAATTCAATTATATCAACCCCATCGTCCCGAATTTTTTGGATGAACTGGACTAAATTTATTAATTAAAATTATATTTTCCTAATCACAATCGGTACAAGCTTGGAGAATCAATTAATTAATTAGGGTGCTGATGGATAATTAGTGAAGTAGTACTTAATTACTTTGATTTTTTTTATATACTTTTCCGAATTGATATTTTCTTTATTGTCGGCTCTTTTCTTTCACATATTAAGTAAGGCTTGGTTCTCCTGGATTCTGAATTTTTATTATGAGAGGCAACTTTTTTTCATAAAAAAAAAAAAAAGACAAAAAAAAGAAAAAAAAGAAATAAAGATTCGGTGAATTAAGAAGGGGTTGGATATTTGCGGGAGATAAAATGGTTTGAATCAATGTTGATAAGAAGAGGACTAATGGAAGCTTAATTTGAGTAAATGAATGAATTAAGAAGAGTACGTTTCACTTGCCATGTGTCAATTTGTTATAGGTTTGTTGGAGGTAACGTTGGTTAGTATTTTGTTAGAGAAGATTTGGTCTCGATTTTGGGATATGAAATGGGATATGAGCGGGTCCAGGTTTACTATACCAAATCGCGTACCATCTACTACTCCATTTGGTATAGTATACATACCCAGACGGTTATGGAGTGTCTCAATAAACGGGTTTGACTTTTTTAACATTTGTGTGAAGGGCTCTCTATACTTTAGATTTGTGCAAATTTTCCCAAAATTTTACAGTGTTGTGATTTCATACGTCAAAAGTTAAATGTTTTGCAATTTTCCCTTAAAAGTATTGTAGTATTTAATTTCAGATTCAGTACTTTCCATTGGGGGCAAATTGTTCACATTTGACAAATTAGGATACATGTCTATAAATTTTGGAGGTAAAAAGAAAAGAAGACGTTCTCTTTAGAAATCTAGAAAGAATTAAGTTTTTGCAGAGAAACGATTCCTCTCCGATCGGCAGAAACAACTGCTTCTTCTCTCTCCGTCGCCTCGCCTGAACTCCTCTGCCTTCCAACCGACTTCGTACTCTAACTCAGGTTTTTAATTTCTTCATCTGGTTTTCCTTTTCTGTCCTGTGTTGTATTTTAATATTGGTTGGTAATGGGGTTAATTGAAGATTTCGTCCCTTAAGTCCCCGTCCACTTCGTATTTGGTCCCTACTTTTTTGCATACGGTCTTATACGGACACGTGTCGTATGCGTATTGGTTCTAACCTAATTTTGATTAAAAATGTAATATTATAATTTATAACTTTTATAAAACTATATTAAAAATTATTAAATAATATAAAAAAATAAAAAAAAAAGTAAAAATGAAATTAGAAAAAAAAAAAGAGCTTATCTCCGCCCAATTGGACGGAGCTCTTCCGCCTTGGCGGGCGGAGTTAAAGCTCCGGTCATGGAGCTTATTTTAAGCTCCAGATCGGAGCTTAAAAAGCTCCGGTCATGGAGCTTTTTAAGCTCCAGATCGGAGCTTTAAAAGCTCCGACCATGGAGCTTATTTTAAGCTCCCGATCGGAGCTTTAAAAGTTAAAGCTCCGGTCATGGAGCTTTTTAAGCTCCAGATCAGAGCTTTAAAAGCTCCGACCATGGAGCTTATTTTAAGCTCCCGATCGGAGCTTTAAAAGCTCTGGTCATGGAGCTTTTTAAGCTCCAGATCGGAGCTTTTTTAAGCTCTGATCATGAGCTTAAAAAGCTCCGCCACTGTTGGGCGGCTGCTCCGCCTGGGCGGAGCAGCCCATTTGGTGTTTTTTTTTAATTATTTTTTTAAATATTAAAAATAAAACTTAAAAATCTCATTATTTATGACTTGGCAGTGAATTAGGGCGAATTGTAACATTTATATGGTGAATTAAGGTGAATTATACGGTTTGGGGGACTCAATTCGCCAATTCGCGAAAAGTAGGGACCAAATGCGAAGAGGACCGGGACTTAAGGGACGAAATGTGCAATTAACCCGTTGGTAATGTAGGGTAAGGCAAAACAGGGTAGCAATCTCCGTCCCAAAATTTGTTTAACGATTTGTTTTGTTGATTTTTTCGAGTTTCGGATTGACGTGACCTCGAACTATTCTCAATTCATACCTTAGAAATAATTAAAAACTTTTATATTATGAAAGTAGAATGTTTATTTTTCAGAACTAGTAGTAGTTTTTTAGGTCAAACCGACTATCTAAGAGTAAGTAGTAAAATAGGATTTGCATTGAAATGATGAATATGATTTGGATTGCTCGTCTTTACCGTTTATATGGTGCGATATATATGAAATAGGAGTGCAAATATTTAAGGATCCAGGAGATGCTATATCGACTTGCTAGTGTACAAGTAAAACTAGTTGAATAGTTCTTGAGTTCATGCCATTGAGCTGGTTCTGAAATGCCAATGTACACTACAGAAGGAGAAAAATGGTTGTCTTTTGCGTAAGTTGTGTAAAAACATAGATGTTTGTTGTTCCTGAACTTGATTCTTGCTCTTTACCGGTTCCCTTTGTAAAGCCAACTATGTCATGGCGTGTTTTGTTTTTTCGTATATTCTGATTATAGTTCTTTATCTGTTAGATTCTTTTGTGAAGTCGATTATATTGTTAAGAGTATTATCAGCATTGCTGCATTGGCATGTAGATTGAAATTTTAGATCTTCTGTTATGCAGAAGATATTGTGATTGTTCAGCTTTGTCTGTTACATATTGATGACATCATGTGGCATTGTGAGAACTATTATCAGTATTGAAATGCATCTGAAACTTTGATTTTCTGTTTTGCAGCCGGTATGGTAAACGCCACCAAAGGATCATACATCTCATGGTACAGTGCTAATTTTATCATTATCATGATGTTAATTGGTCACACCTTACAATTAGTATTGAGAATTGTTTTGTTGCGATTAATTAAGGGACTTTCGTCATGAAGTGATATTCCCATGGCAGAATTCATCAAGAACATGAATAGAGCACTACCTCAATCTCAGAAGTTTATAATACATGAGCTGGATGAAACAAGTCTTTTTGTTCGTTCTGGTGTGGCTAGTATGATAAGAAGTAAGATTAAGGAATTCGGAGAGCAAAATACATACGAGAAGCCTGCTTAAAACTGTAATTTGAGAAAAATAGCCATTTACTTGCAACTTCGAAATGAACTATGTTTGTGACTTTGTGGGTTGTGTGTGCAAAATTGCAAATAACATGTCTATGTTGTTGCTTTTTAACTTTTTACCCTTGTATGTTGTTGTCTTGGGTTCTTTATTTTGTGCGTCTGAATTCAGAAATGGCAAAGAATTTGGTCTGTTGAAGTACAGCAGCAGCATAACAAATAAATGGCAAAGAATTCGGTCTTTTTCTTTTTCGAAAGAAGAGAGAGGAAGGGTTGAAGTGTGTTGTGAATTGTTGGATAAATTAAATTTGACATCATTGATATGGGTATGAAATTGAAAAGTATGGAGATAGTGAAAATGGTGAACAATGAACAAAGTAAACAACACTACATTTAACTACAAAACAATTTCACAATAATAAGGATAAGAGATTCTTACATATAGTACCCTTTCTAGTCCTTTTTATTACAGATAAACCATCGTTAGTCAAACAATTACATCCACCTCCCTCACTAGTCGATTTAATTACGTGCAGACCCACGATCTTGACTTTTGGCGAACTAAATCAATGAAAATACATTTTTACCCTTGGTCAAATATTCAACTTTGACCGTGACCAAACAACTCCAATTTTCATTTATTACACATTTGCCTCAAATCTTTTTAATTTCACCAATTTGACACTTATTAATTCAACATAAGGCATATAACTTTTTTAAATTTCAAAATTGCCTCAAATATTATTGCAAACTGAACCCTAATAATTTTTAATCTTAAAATTAACCCACAAGGATTTTCAAAAAAATAAAAAAAATAATAAAAAAAAAAAAAAGAGAGCTCGCCGGCCGGAGCTGTACAGCTCCGATCAAGTCGGAGCTCCGATCTGAACGGAGCTACATAGCTCCGACTAGATCGGAGCTTTCTCACAGCTCCGATTGACCGGAGCTGCAACTCCGATCACTGGAGCTAATAGAAGAAGAAGGAAGAAAGGAAAGAAAAAAAAGAAAGAAAAAAGAAAAAGAAAAAAAGAAAGAAAAAAGAAAAAGAAAAAAAGAAAGAAAAAAAAATAAAAGGTAGAGAAATGGGTAAGGCCGCGTTTGGATCTAAGTTGGTGAACAGTAATCAGTAAGCTGGTCAACGGAAGCAGCTTAATTCGGAACCATATGTAATAGATTGACTAAGAGGGATTTAGACGTAATTAGGTCGTCTAGTAGGGGTACTATATGTAAAATTCCCTAAGGATAATAAGGAGATGTGAAAAAACACAAATCTAATATGTACAACCCACTCTGAAGAAACATCAAATACACGACGTCTACATAAACTAGAAGAGGAAGGATAATAGAGTTAGCTTTTAATTGGGTACAAGTTACAACAACCCGAATCTTTACCAGCCTTTGCTAACCTATCAACTATTCCATTCAATTCACAATAGAATTGCAATCTCGTTGATTCAAAATATGAAGTTAAATGTTAATACTAGCATTGAAGAATTGATTTATACATGCTCGTCAATAACTAATTAGTGAGTTTGGAAGTATTGGAACTATGAGCTTTCAATTGATCACATTATTTAGATGCTTAACAAATTTCATGTTCGAGTCAGACTCAAATTCTACCCGATACCGGAATATAGGATCCAGTTGAATATGATATGGGCCAAAATGTATCCAGGTCTAACCCGGCTTGTTTACTGGTAAAGTAATAATATCCAGAGAAACCCCAAAATCCCAAAATTATTCATCTCTTTCACTTCTTCTTCTTCGTCCATTCCATCAATGGCTGTAGCTCCTTCCTGTTTCCACTCCAGAATCGAAGCTTCCAGGTATCTATCAACTAATCTACTATCTTCACTATACTCTTCTATCTCTATTTAGGATTGAAATTCATTTCCGTTTAGCTTCATTGTTTTTAACAATTCTCATTCGCAGCTGCAAATCCTATGTTGGCTTGAGACCTCAGTGTCCCAGTACGTATTAATATTCCTGTTTACTTTGTTATTTTAGCTCTACGGTTTTGGTTCATGACATGATTTTACTTCATTTTGATAACAGATACTTTTGGGATTAAGCCCAGTATTAATTTCGAGTTCCGGGATAAGGTCTTCAAAACCATCCACTCCAGGTACAAATTGCCATCACGGATATTCAGTTTCACAGATATGTATGATGATGCTGATATTCTAATGATATGAACACTTATGCATACTATTACTAACTTTGAGCTGGATATATATTTACTCTTACTTGTTATTGCAATAGGGAGACTTCGATTCGTATGTATCGGGAACTTTATCTTACATTTGGGAGGGATGGCATAGTATAAATTTAATTGTGTTATACACACACTCACGATTGCGATACGTTGAAACACTTCCCTGGAATTGGTCCCTCTAGCTATAGAGATTTGTTTTTTGTTTCGCTTGAGTCATTGTTGTAGTTTCTAGTGCTGTGGATGTAGATTTTAACTTCACCATTTATAATGCCGTTTTCTTCCCTTACAGGACTATCAACGGCAAGCCGACACGAGGTTGTGCTACGATGATGCCTGTTGGGACGCCTAAAGTTCTTTACAGAAACCAAATTGATAGAACTTGGCAATGGATTGACATCTGGAATGCTCTTGTAAGTAGTTACTTCTGTTGCTTGACTGCTATAGCATCAAAATGGGCGTCTTATTTTGTTATTGAAGTTGCAAAACTTTGAGAGGGGAGCTTATTAATTATCATGATGTGTACTTTCTTTTGAAAACATTCTGAACTACCTAAGATACTGACCTGATCAGATAGGCTGGATCATATAGTATAAAATATGGTCACCGCCAACAAGACACAATGAGCTATAAGTTCTTGTATTATTAGTTTCAGTATATGTATATCCATTCTCAATATGTTCTTGCTTGGTTTATGAGTTCTCTGATAGAAATTCGCTTAATCTTGTAACTGCAGTACCGTGACAGTATTGTTTTATTGGGCAACACATAGACGAGAAATTCAGCAACACACTACTTTGTACGTTGTTATACCTTGATACTATCGACGAGTTGAAGACACTGCATTTGTTTATCAATTGCCCTGGAGGAGACGTGAGTTCTATATTTACATTTGAACATAGACTTTGATTATTATTATCTTATTCTTTTTGTTCGAGAATCAATCTATGGATGTGCTTTGTCATCATTTATCAAGTTTAAGTTCCTTTCACTTATATTTTAAGTGCCTCTTAATGCTCTCTGTTGCAGCTTACACCAAGTCTGTCTATCTATGATACAATTCGTAGCATGAACAAGACGGTTGGCACTCTTTGTATTGGCCATGCTGCTAATATGGCTGGTTTTATCCTCGCCGCTGGTCAGAAGGTAATGTCTCTTCTTTTTTTTTGGCACATATGACAAAGTAGTGATGAAAACAAAAATCCTTGAAAATTAATATGAATTTTAGAAGTTCTACTGCTGGTTCTGTGATAATGGTAAAATATAAACCACCTATCCATTCGAAAATCTTAGAGAGAATTGCATTGACTTTGGTATAGTAGGTGTCCAGTTCCATCATTTCAAACTGTGTTCTTCTAGGTACTTTTGGCGATATAAGTTAGGATAAGTATACGTAGGCTCGTTCTTCTGTTCAGGTGCATATTATAGAGCATTTGGAACTCAACTATAATATTGATGTTATAATGAATCTATTATTAAACCTTTTAATAAGTTGCAAGAAGTTTTGCATTTCTGTTATCGTACTAACAGTTTCCGCTTCTTAAAGGGCAAGCGCACTGCAATGCCGATTATAAAAGTTGAACTACAGGCACCAGCTGGGACTGCTCGTGGTCAGGTTCGATCACTTATCTTCTTTCCCATCGACAATATTTCATGTTACTCTTTTTCTTAATTATTCTCATGTGCTGATCACTATGTTGACTGTCTGCGCAGGCTGATGACATCCAAATTGAGGTAGATGAACTACTTAGGATAAGGGACTATCTTTTCATGGAGTTGGCGCAGCATACCGAACACACTGTTGAACAGGTATTTTCGTATCACTTTACTCTCAAGCAGTATCCTCTTTATTTATCGTAATAGATCCTCGTATTTGAGCTTATTTACTAATGGACGAAGGGCTCTAGACTTTCATCTTCCAGCTCCTGAAGCAGTTTTTGTTGTTGATGTTCATATACAGGTCCACAAGGACCTAAATCGGAGGAAGCGGTTTAATGCTAAGCAAGCTATTGAATATGGCATTATTGATCGAATAGTTACGCCTGAGGAATGAAAGGCCATGCCATATTCAAACTTATCTGCCGCAGGTCCTGGTTAGTCCATTTGTTCATTGCGATTTCAAGATGGCTACTACTCGGCGTTGTCATACACAGTTAGATGTTTATGAACTAAATGTACACTTTCATTCCCCTATTTGACAATTAATTATTAATTTACATATCTGTTGTGTCTTTTGTTTAAGAAGTTCTGCTCTGAAACCATGCTTGAAGTGCTGCTTATGTGTGCATAGTATCTCTCTCCGCATATAGGCTCGTCCATTGCTTGCTAGTGTAGAATTCTCTGGCCTTCTTTTTTTTTTTTTTAAATAATAAAAATTATTTATATGTAGATGGCTCATATAACTTGTAGATCAACTCTGAGTATTTGTCGGGGTTAACACGTCGTAGTAAACAAAAAAAATCCTACTGGGCATACTTTCTAAAGCCTTATACCTTGTCATATGAACATTATAGGGACTTCAATACAGGAAACTTGGCTGCAGTGGCCTTTAGAAACTTAGCCCTACTAAGTAATGGGCTTGCAGGGACACCATCCTACTTACTATGCACGCCAGCCGTCTAGATGCAATACAAGCTTAGCAGCACTAAAACAACAGAAGCAACCACTAGCCCTAGTGGTCCAACGCCGATTGGAACAATCTGGAGAATAGGCAGGACCAACGATAATGTTTGATACACACCCCTGCACGAAATTACGAATGTCACCATTTTCTGATGCCTCTCTCCTGTACCTAGACTTCAAAGTTTGTGTTTGTTTTGGGAATTGCTGCTCTCTTTCTTCTCTTATGTGCTACTTAGAAGGACATAAGGTTCTCTCCAACAGGGTAGCAACTCCGAGTTGCTTACCGTGCTTCAAGCTGTTGGAGACTTGAGTCTGGCCTCAACACTGAATATATATACTCCTAGAAGTATAGTACTAGTACGAGAAGGCTACTTGTGTTCTTATGATTCGGTTTTTGAATTAAAACTTAAAAAGTACTAGTAATAATAATCATTCAAACAACACGATGAGACAGATACATGTACATGAACAATGATGGAGAGTTACAATAGTAAATATAATAAGTACAGTGGTGTCCCGTGTCAATAAGCTACCACAAATGACAAAACCCTCAATAGTGACACCAAATAAATCAAAATGATACTAGTAATACAACAGTCAAAACAAAAGTGGTAAATATTCTCTCAATAGATACAAGCGCTCTTTATTGTGATATCATATAAGCATCAAGTTGGCCCCTCTAGAAGAAAGATGAGATGGCCCAGAGAAAGAGCAGAGCTGGCATTGCACTCCATGCAATTGTTCCTACACCATTGTTACCATCAGTTCCGCCCGGTTGCCTCCCTGAAATTAACGTTCAAGAAAAACCGCATGAGACTTAAATCCATACCAACTTCTTACGCGATTCAAACGGCCTGCAAATTCACGGGCCTCGTATTGTATAGACAATTATATGAATATATTGAAAATTAGCGCAAGAAAAGGTGTTGATTGAGAGCTATTGCTATGTTTTGGTCAAGAATTGGTGACGCCAAATCCGCGTTCTTGACATCATTGCTGATTATTAAGAGTGTGAACTTTGAATATACGAGTACAAGAATAGCTACTCAATAAAGTTTGGACAGCTTACATAGTCTGGATTATTATTTACTCCATATATTTATTCAAAACTTGAAATTATTCTAGACATTTAGTAGTAGTTGACAAGGTGACATTAAATAAACCCATCTACTACCGATCGGCCCAATAATTAATTTATCAACACCCACTACCAACTGCAATTTGGCCAAATCTATCACATGACACACCTCACATTTTCACATGGACTAGTAGTCTCTTTGACCACACTAGTGAATAGTGATATTTTAACACGAAAATTTACATAGTCACTAATCACCTTAACTCATACTCCCTCCCTCACTACGTATATTTTTTATTTTGTTGACTTTTTCAAAGTTTAATTTGACATCTAATAAATTATAAATATTATTAAAAAAATAATTAATAAAGTTATACAATGAAATTAGAGATACTATATTTTCATAAATTAAATTTTCGTTATAATTTAGGAGTAAACGGAGGCCAAACGGAGCACAAAAAAGTCAACAAAAACAAATATAAACAAATGACCGGGACATATGATTATATCTACTTATATAAATAAGGTAATCAAGTCGAGTTCTGGACCTCTGGTTTTAGTTTAGTGTACACAATAACTCGATCTTCAGTTAGATTCACTAAAACTTAAACTTGTTATACTCGTTAGAAGGAGGAATCAATCAGCATAAATGCGGAAATTAAGAAAGATCATAGTTACCTCCTGGTGAAGATCCCGGAGTCGCGGCTGCACGAAACAAAAAAAAACACGAATTGGTCAATTAGACCATTATTATTGTTACAATTCAGAATATAAAGCACAAGACTTATTACTATTCCCCATTTGTCAAATTTGGGAATGTTTGCATGTTCTAAAAAAATATACTGTATTAATGAAAATGTGCCACATTTGACTAATTTAAATTTATATTTCAAACAACTTATGATAATTTTTCCGCCGAATCAAACCGAACCAGATACAGTTAAACACTTGAGCTTGTAGTCGGTAGAGAGTACATGTGGAGATAATTATAAATAAATAGTGAAATCACAGACAAGAAGCATCTACTTTCGGAAAGATATTTTGTCTTAGTTATCAGAATTATGACACCTGTCCCTTCACTTTTTACCTTAACTTATTCTAATTGCACTTGTGACATTAGAAATTTACAGTTTTGGTCCCTAAAGTCTTAGAACTTGCTACTACTTGTGTAGTTGTGTAAAACCAAAGTTGAAACCTACGAAAATGGAATACGTACCAGCAGTGCGGCAAGCACTGGTGTCAGTGGAGAGACCGCAACGTCGAGGAATATCAAGGGCCTGAGTCATGTTAATCCCAGCAAGGGCACTTGGATTGTTAACAAGGTTGCAGAGGCAAGACAGTTGAGTTGTGACAACTCTTGTGATGGCACTACAGCAGTCCTGTGATGGAGTCGCAGTTGAGTTTAGATCCCCTGCACAGCTCACCAGCTCCGAAGCGCAGTTCGGCGTCGACGACTGTCCTTCTGCCACCGCGAAAATCACCACCACCACCGCAAGAAACACGGCCATCATGCTGGCTGATGTTTTTGACATGATGTTGATAATTTAGTTTGTTAGGGAGATGGGTTGTTTCTTTTTAGTGAATGAAATGGATTGACGGATGGATTGGTGTGTAGGTTTATTTATAGAGTTTGTGATCATTTATCATAGACATAGTGTACCGTCTTGGTGGGAAACCAACCGGAATTGGTCAACAAATTTAATACGGTTGGGTGAGTGGCTGGGTCGGTACTCATCATCCCGATAACTTATGTATTAGTACTTCTCCAACCGTTGATCCCAAAAGTGAAGTTCACATTAGCATTCTACTAACTTAATTCTCATACAGTTGATATGCATTGATCCCCTCTTTTTCATTTATTTTATTATTTCATTTTTTTTTCATTAGTTTTTTATCAATTATTTATTTCATGTTAAAACATCATCATATAATACATCGAATGCAATAAATATTAGAAAAAACTATTAAATAAAAAATAGTACAATAGATTATCAAATTAAAAAAAATACACTCGTGAAAAATTAAAAGTCTTTTATTTTTTAGATTTTTGTGATAAAAATTATGTAATGTAATGACTTATTTTAAAAATTTTATTTTATTATTTTTATTTATGCATTATTAAATATGAAAATAATAAAAATAAAAAAGAAAAGAAGAAAAAAAACATAAAAAAGAAAATATAAAAAGAAGCTAGTAGTATACTCACGCCAGTAGTAGTATATGTTGTAATAATAAATAAGATAAAAGCAAGAAAGAAAGAAACAAAAAAGCAAAAAAGAAAAAAATAAAAATAATATGAGTTGAGCTTGAGCTCATCAGTTGAGCTCAAGCTCAACTTAAAGTTAACTTGAGCTCTATTGAGCTTCTGATGGAGTTCAACATGGGGATCAACTCCTCATGTTGAGCTCCTGATGGAGCTGGCCTTAGGATTAGGATTAGCGTACAGTTTTAACTGATTTATTTTATAAGGACTAAATAAATTCAGTCGAAAAATGTGAAAATAGGTAATTGAAATTGTACTGGGTGACATAGATATAATTTTATGAGACGACTAAGACTATCGTACTGAAAAATTGTGATTTCATGTGAGATTTATTAGATACACTTTAATTTAAATTTATTAATATGTTATTTTTTATGTTACACATCAGTTTCATTTAAATTCATTCGATCCCTTTCAAGTGACTAAAATAAAGTTGAGTAACGAGTATAGACATATGGTAGGGAGGTAGTATAATTAAATTTGTGTTAGTTCTTATTCATTGTCTGTCCTCTATTGTGGGTCTATGGAGACCCCTCCGTTGTAGCATGTAACATTTGCTACAAGTTACATGCTAGTATGCTACTGTGAGATAGCATCAGGATAGAATTTTGGGGCTATTACTTTTGGTACCCCTATTATTGTTGAGTATTACAGATTAGTCCAGTTATATTTTTTATTACACGAGACTCCCTTACTAAACCAATGTAATTACATTTTAACCCACGGATTTGACTTTCTGCGCTCTAAGCCCTGGAAATGACATTTATGGCCCCGCCGGAATTTCAGATTCTGAATTACGCCAAACAACATGAAGTTTCGTTTATTACAAATTCACCCCAAATGTTTTGACTTTTACAATATTAACACAAACAATTTATAAATTAACCCACATAATTTAGCTATATTTCAAAATAGTTTACAAATTATTTTAAAACAAACCCCTACAAAAATTGAATTTCAAAATGAGTCCCAAATTTTATTTTTTACCTTTTCTTTTTTTCTTTATTAAATAAAAATAAATAATATTAAAAAAAAAAAAAAAAAAAAAAAAGAGGAAGAAGATGAACAGTACCTCCGATCGGAGTACAAAGCTCCGATTGGGGCTCCGATCGGAGCTTGGCACAGCTCCAATCGGAGCTGTATTATACAGCTCCGATTGGAGCAGATTGGAGCTGTGCCAAGCTCCGATTGAAGCTTAACACAGCTCCAATCGGAGCTGTAAACTCCGGTACCGGAGTTCTAACTCCGGTACCGGAGTTGGATTTAAAACAAATGTAAAAGAAAAGAGAAAAGAAAGAAAGAGAAAAAAGAAAAATAGAAAAAAGAAAAGAAATAAAAAATAGAAAATTATATAGTTAAGGGCGTGTTTGGTTGAGCGAAAATGAGAAAACCCAACTTACCGGAGTCAACACTGGAGGTCCGGCTGGACTAGAATGTAATTCTCCGCTAATGTTGGACTAGGATGAAAAGTGAGTGCTTAGTGAGGGTGGTAGACGTAATTTTGTCTAGAATTTTTGGTTATTGTCCTTCATCTTCTATTATTATTGTACTTCCTCCATTCCTTATCAAACTTTCCATTTGGTTTTGTTGACTTTTTTTTGACTCCATTTGACTCCGAATTAATCATAAATCGTATTGGAAAAAAGTATTTGAAGTTATATTATGAAAATATAAGATTTCCACTTTTATAATATAGGTTCAAAATATTTTTTTCCGGTGTGATTTAGGGTTAATTTGGAGTCAAACAAAGTTTCGAAAAAGTCAACGAAATGAAACGGGAAGTTTGATAAGGAATGGAGTAAGTACTTTATTGTACACTACCGGATATCATTATTAGAGTATTTTACTTTTAGCTCCTAAAAACCTACGATCAAATTTGATCTCATCAGCATTCAATACAGAGAATATTAGAATCAGTAATTTTAGATATCCGGTGCAATGTGTCATTTAGACTAACGGGTTTTACATGGTTGATACATTATCTTTTAATCTTTGTGTATAGACCGATGTTTACCGTCCGTGTACCTGATTGTGCTTGTTTAACCTATTTCAAGAGTGTATATATGCACAAATTTATAGGGCTCAAATTGCAAAAATGTGATTGAACTTCGATGCAATTAAATTATGTGTCATTGACTTGGTCCACGGCAAGATTAGTAAACAGATCGTTGCCTTTTGGCAGAAATTTAGAAGCATGTGTCACTCTCCTCTTTAAACCTTTTTAATTGATTATCTGGAAAAATAGATGACTTCAAATCAAAGCAATTGGGTAAATTCCATAAAACCCACTGAGTTCTTGCATAATTACACTACACACCTCAAAATCTCATTATTTTCTTTTGCACAATTTTTAATGAGGGACTAAATTCATACTCCCTCGGTCCCTCCGTTCCACCATAAACTTCTTAGTTTGACTTTTTTTAGTCAACAGTTTTCACATTTGACGCTCAATTACTCTTAAACTATAATGATAAATTATTTAATGAAATTATATTATGAAAATAAAAATATTTCATAATATTATTTCTTTAAACACTTTATCATTATAGTTTAAGATGTAATCAGGAGTCAAAGTTGAAAGATGTTGACTGAAAAAAGTCAAATTAAAAAGCTTTTGGTGGAACGGAGGGAGTAATAAAGTAGTACGAAAAAGTATTTAAAAAATGGTATTGGATGTAAGTTATATTTCAGTTGTATCTTTAACGTAGTACTTCGGGTTTGGGGTTAAGTAGCGTTACGGGCTTAACGGGTTTGGGGTTTGCCTTTATCCTTTTCTTTTTTCGTTTGTTGAGGGTCTTTGAGGCTTTTCTTTGTTGTGCATCTCTTATACACTTTATTTGTTGTAAAAACTTTTGATTGTGATTAATTAATTTTTAGCCGATTAAAAAAAATTTACTCCTGTCCCGGCCAGTCTACGGACTTATGTAAGCACTCTTTGAACACTTCTCGTGTTCTTTTTATTAATAAACTTTTAACCTTTTTTAAGGACAAAGTGGTTTTTCATGAATTATTTAGGATATGCAGTACTTTTCGTGCAATTTTTTATGATGACAAATATGAGAAGCATTTTGTGAAATAATTCTCAAACATTTGAATTGGTAAACATTCTACATTGATTACATCGCCAGAAATTAGTCCCAGTCTTGTTTGTAAGTACTTGGTATCCGGCCCATTTGAAATTTCTTTGGCAAGAAATTCAAATTTGAGTTGGAGTAATCAAATGAACAAGTTAGTACTAGTAAAACTAAAAGGTGGCGTGCTTGTTTATCTTTTCTACCGGGAGGTTCATCATTCAACTTCACTAAACCTATTTATGATGAAAGAGTTAATTTTTGTCCTTGTGAAAATAGTTGTTATATGTCTAGATCAACTTCTGCACCTGATTATTTCACGCGTTAAGCTAGTTCTGACAATTTTATTCGTCCGCTTTAAGTTTCACTAACATAATTGCTATGTTTGGTAATATACTTCTTCTTCTTTTTTTAAGCATTTGGTAATATACTTCAAATCAATACATAGTACAACATTATGTATATATACTATATTTTATACTATTTACAACGTTATATACGCTTTTAAACGTTCACGCTTTCATACTTTTTCTAATTATGTTATGTTTGCGCTTGCGTTTGGTTCCGGGTTATCTCTGTCACTGTTACTTGTTACCTTGTTCTTATATCTCTTGTGAGGAAAGACCAGAAAGATAAAAGTAAGTTAAAATGAAACCCAGAATATATATGTGCAAGTGCAAGTCAACAACTTTAGTTTGTCATAAACGGACTAAAATCACACCGCACAACGCGATTTCATACGATATATTATCCATGTTGCTTTCAATTCTCAACAATTTACTTGTTCACACTCAATTTAACTAGGCTTGTCTTGTGTCTCTAGGTCAAAATCAAAAAATTCTAAACCATTTCTAAACCAAACCAGGTCTTTAATCAATTTAATAGATATTTTATTTTATAGATCAGGTATACATAATAATTTTCTCTCAAAACCCGTTTATTCTTTCCTAGCCACGCTTCTTGATATTGAACATTGTACAAGTTTGAATTTCAGAACACGATGACATCGACAAAAAATAGTCTTCAAAGTATGAAAGTTGAAAAAACCTTAACAACGTCCTTCACAAACATGACTGCGCCATTCACCTCCGCCAGCGCCCTCTTATCAGTGCCACACCTCAAGAACTGCGGCAAGAACAGCCACAACCCTGTACCCGTAACGAAACCAACGGTCACGGCTGTCGCAACCACCCTCGGCAACCACAACCTACCCTTCAAAACCTTCTTAACAAGAATCTCAACGGTCAAACACGCCCCGTGCAACACGAAAAACCATGTCATCCCCCACGTAGGCCTCGTTCGACAATAGTAAAAAAGTAACAGCTCATGTACCAGCCCCGAGACTATAAACGTTGACATCACAGCTGGAAGCGGTGCGCATTTCCGGCCAACGATCCCAGATGAAAAGCCCAAGACGGGAAGGTATACAGTTGGTCGAAGTATACGTGTTACCATGAGGTTCCATCGTCTGCCCCAGAAGTCCTGAAGCGAAGTTGAGAGGTAGGGCTCGTTGAACTGCGGCTCGAGCTCCGCGCTGAGTAAGCCTCGAGCCATGGCTTGTGTGATGGCTAACATGAGCTCCAAGCACAAGTACATTTGGAGAGATTGGAACGCCATAAGGACTAATGGATGTAGGGAGTTTTCGTAGTCGTAGATTTTGAGAAGTGAGGTGAACATGAGAGTTTTGATGAAGTAGTTGATGAAGGATTTACTGTTTTGCTTCTTGTGAGATGATTTGGATTGGAGTTTGATTGGGAGGGAAGCTAAGGCCATGAACTTTGGTAACGAGATTTCGTTATGACAAGAATTAATGTCAGAGCAGGAATTGTTAATACCAGAGTAGTCATTACCTGATAGTGGACCGGTATGGAAAGGGAACATGAGGAGTTTGAAGTTGGCGAGCCAGGCGAGGGAGAAGGAGGAGATGCCGCCTACAAGGACGGTGTGGAAGTGAAGGGGGAGGAGGAAGAAGAGGAGGATTACCGGGAGGAAGGCGTCGAGTCGGGTGGTGGGTTGGTGGAGAAACTTGGAGGTGATGTAACAGTAAGTGAGGGCTAAGTAGGCTATGAGCCAAACTTTGATGAAGGTGGTTGGTTCACCTTGAATCCAATGTTGAATCACATTCTTCATTTCAACTTGATCAACTTCCATACTTCTCTTCTCTGTGTTTTCTTGATCTGTTTAAGTCAACTTTGTATTTGTTGATTCATGATTTATTACAGGCTTGGGAAAAGCATGGAAAAAAAAAATAATAATAAAAAATAAAATAAAATAATAATAATAATAATAATAATAATAATAATAATAATAATAATAATAATAATAATAATAACAATAATAATAATAATAATAATAATAATAATAAGTCAGGTAGCTCTTTGGAAGTTTCAGCGAGGTGCCCATTCTTCTGATTGGTTGCGAGTTGTTCCTATTTCGGGTGTGGGGCAAACTATGAACGGGAGGACTTACAGGTGTGTGCTGGGTTATCGGCTTGCTGTTGCTTTGTTTCCGGTGTCGTTGCCTTGCTCTGCTTGCTCTCGGGTTTTTTACGGGGATTTGTTTGGTGACCGAGCTGCTCATTTTATTTTTTCTAGAGTTAGTTTTGCTATTGCTGAGGGAGTGGGAGCACAACTTGTTTTTCGGCTGCCCACTAATTTTGTGTAAAACTTCCATTGTTTTTTATAATAATAATAATGATTAGATAAAAAGAAATATATAATAATAATAATAATAATAATAATAATAATAATAATAATAATAATAATAATAATAATAAAAAAAAAATAATAATAATAATAATAATAATGTCAAAACCTGGAAAAAGTTTGTTTATGTGATCATTTCATTTGCACCAATATTCAAATTTTAAAGTGGGCAAATTGCTCTCTCCTAAATCTTTATTTTAATTATTTCTCTTCAACTTTTAAGATTGTTCCTGAAGTATAGATGGTGAAATTCTTTGCAAAATCATTTTTACAGAACCGGTGCACCATGGTTTAATATATCATGGAAACGGAATGAAAGTATTGAAACATCGATCAATTTTTCAGGATGAAATGTGGATTTAATTCGAAACTTTTTAAACATTTGGCCATGATAAATTTATTATTTTATTTTCGAAATATTATGAAAACTCTCATAAAAGTACCAAAACATCACTCTTTTTTAAGAATTCAAAACATATCTTGAAATTGAGATTTTAATCCATGTGGACCAATCTCCCTTTTTTTTTTTTTTTTTTTTTCAACAAAGTGCAACTCAAGGAACAAAATTCATGAGGGTGGAATTTATGCATGTTTTTTATGCCTTTGAAGGATGAACCTGTCATGTTATGGTTTAACTTGGATTGCGTAGTTTGTAGTCTACTGTGTAGATCCGTGGAGTTTACTGAATGTGGGTTCGTAAGATTAAAGAATAAATGAAATAGTAGTAAAAACAACTTACGGGCTTTCGCGCGATAATGGAGCGGCAAATTTTGGACTAATAGAACCCGGACGTAATACAGACCTAGTGTAAATGTCATTGGGTCAAAATTTCTATTTAGTTTGTGTTTAGAGCAGTTCTGTCAAATGGGCCTAGCAGTATGTATTGGCTGGATTTAGATTCAGAAATTGGGTACTAATCGGGTACCTATATGGTAAAAATTATCGAGAGAGCAATCTACGTGCAAGACGTGTTTTTTAGGCTAAGAATCATTGTATTATGGTGCAAGTTCTCTCTCTAAATAATTGAATAATCTTTTTTTACATGGGTGTTTTCTTCAAAAAAGTGAAAATTGGACACGGCCTGTATTAAACCCAAAAACCAATGGAGCTTCGGACTTATTTGATGACGCAATTCCAGGAACAATTAGAAGGTTGAAATTCACTACTAAACTTGTTCTCTAGCGTTTGATACTTTTTACTCTCTTCTAAATCCAGGTCAAATTTCTTAGAATCGGTACTTGAAGTGTTCGCATACCGTTTCATTTCATAGAAGTTGAAATGATTTTGTTTGCACTGTTTCACAAGTTGTTTCAATCGCTTCAAGTGACACATCCTCCATTAATTATGGAAGATGAGAGGCCTAATCGAATACTACTACGTACATTCGTTGATTTGATAAGTTTTTAGTACCAACGTTAAACTTAAAACATTATTGGAGCTTAATAAATAGCCTTTCCAAAAGCAACAGCTACTTGAATTGAAAGAATATGATGTTCTTGGATTTATGTCCACTTTGGGATACCTACCACCTTCTATAGCAACTTCCAGAAACAATATTATTATTACAAAAATTAAATTAAATAACTATTGTATAATCTACAGTCGAACATCAGATCTATACTTGAATTAGTCACTTTAAAAATAAGTACGCTTTTTAACAATTGGGTTGTTCACTCCAACTCGATCGAGATCCGCGAGGCTACCATGTAGCCAGTGGGGGAACTTGCCCCCACTCAGTTTTTTTAGTATATTAAGTATATGATATTTATATTTTGCCCCTGATAAAAGTTTATTTTGACCCCTTGAAAATTTTGATATTCAACTTAAGTCTTTATATATTAATTTGAATTTTGTTGACATTGTGTCTTGTTATTTTGGACTAAATAAGCAAGTAAAAATGCTTAAAAAGTTCAGGTTGCTAGATTAGCATAACCAGATTTTTTTTTGAAATGCTTAAAAATAAATAAAAATATGAAAAAATATCGTAGATAGAGATTTTATGTGCATGTAAAGTTCAAGTTTACGACTCTCGTGAACTTTTTTCTAACTTGATTTTATTTTTAATTATTTTTTGAAAAATTACCCAGACAATAGCAACGTGAAGCATTAGAGAGAACACATAAAATAGTGTATTTTTCTTCCAGATAAAATTATTGTTGATTACTTGATTTATCCGGCTGATTTAATTCCTGGAATCTCCCCAGATCCAAACTCTTTATTGAAAAATTAGATGAATAATTGGATGACATGATCCATTAAAGGGAGAAAATTCAATATTGGTTACTACGAGAATATACTTGTTACGTGGAGTGAATGTTATCTAGCGAGCTCGGGTCTTCTTATCTTGAGGGTCCATATAATTAATAATTCATACTATATTTCTAATATCATCTCAGATAGGGACAGAAAATGAGATCCAAGCTAATTGCATATTTGTGTATAAAATTAAGAGCATCGAGCACACTAATTAACATCCATAATAATAATCGAGTACTTGTTCCATATTTTTTCCATCTAGCTATAGGAATTTAAAGTTAAAGAATTATGAAACCAATTCTTCTCTTGATTTTGTTGTATATTATTAGTACTACTAGTTTTACCTATTATGGTTCATGTTTGCCCACCAAAAACACCCCTTTTGGGTACATACAACGTTCATGTGACAAAACTTTGTATCCAAAATTATGCTTTGCAACTCTTTCAAAGTATGCAACCAAAATAGGAACCAGCCCCAAGCTCCTAGCCACCACTGCCCTGCAAGTTACCTTCAACAACACGCGCTCCGCAGCAAGTACACTCCGGAAACTGTCCAGGGCACGAGGTTTGAGGCCAGCAGAGACCGCGGAGTTGCTTGAGTGCGTGGAAGAGGTGAGTGACTCCGTGTACGAGCTTCAGAAGTCCATAGACAGGTTGGGTCAGTCTGTTAAAGGGCCTGAATTCGTAAACCAGATGAATGATGTTCAGACATGGGTGAGTGCTGCTTTGACGGATGATGATACTTGCATGGATGATTTTACGACTACTGGGAAGATGCGAAGCTTAGTTCGGGGATTAATCGTAAGGGTTGCTAGCCTTACGAGTATTTCTTTGGCCTTCATCAATGACTATGCTTCTGCTGTTTGAGCCTTATATATCTGTTATTATCAGTTTAATATCTGATATGTAGCCCATTGGGTTACAACAATATATATGATCTATCCAAGTGTGTAGTGTTGTGTGAAGTTCTAGGCCAAGTGTAAAATTTTTAGTATAGGCAAGTTTTAGGTGTGTTCTGTTGTATATTTTGTGAGATTATTGGGAAAAAAGAGTGATTATGCAGTTGTCAAGGAACATGTTCTTAGCTTAGTGTTTCCATGTTGAATAAGAATAAGAATTCTTCATCTGGTATGAATCAATCGATATACAAAATTCTTAATTCTATAAAGTAAGTATGCAACAAGGGCTATAATAAAATGCACAAAAAAGTAATATGTAAAAAAAATATAGATTTGTAATATATATTTTTAAACTTTGGGCCTAATGGTGTCATGCGGAATAATAGAATATGTTCTATTGGTATCCTTTGTTGTCTTAGCTAGGTAAATTTATTACATTTTTATAAATATAAATGTTGTTCAAATACACGTAAATCTAAAGTTATTCATGCTTGAAAAGTGATAGTTTCAAGGGAAAGAATATTTTCTATTATTAAATTTTGAAACAAGTTTTTTTTCCAGTCTGTTCTGAAAACAGTAGTAGTATAATGTTGCAGCAGGATATATCAACAGAGCGAGCCGCGAAACAAATTAAAACCCCGCCCCTTGATCCAGTTTTACCTCCTCTCGGACTCTTGTTGAGTGCATACGAGTCCTTGAGGATGTCGAAAAAGTGAGTGCATACGAGTCCTTGCTTAGCTGCATATGTTGATTACGAGTGCAACTGAACTGATATGAACTTATGAATCAAGCTGTTGTTGTAGGTTCGGAAATTGACAGAGTCGTGTTTGCTATTGTATACTTCATATGACTTATAAAGAAGAAGCAGTAAAGATCATAGCTAGTAAGCACTATCGACTTGAACCACAAATCACAACACATTGTAGGTGAATTCAAAATTTTATATTACTGTAATAGATATTTCCTGTACATGTGCGTGCCTATGATTTTACTTATTTGATGGATGCAGTATGGGATAAATTACAAGATCAGAACGTTGAGTTTTTTCGGGCCTATAACGAACGTGATCAGACATACAACCAACTGCTTCAGCAACAGGCAGATTCAATTCCTTTTGGTACATCGAAAAACTCTCCAGGAAACTTAATCCATCCAACACATATTCATTCTGGAAACAAGTCTTAGACTGAATAATATTAATCCAAAGATATAACTAAAACAACAATACGGAAATAGAAACAGATTTAATCAAACCGCCTTTTGGTAACAATAATCGAGGCTTGTGCTTGCACAATTTCCTTAAAGCAATTACGCCCTCTCACCTATGGTGCTTAGAGACGTCGAGCACTTTCCTCCCAGGATACAACGACTAACTAAAACTACTAGCCGCACAAGCTAGCAGTTTCCGGCGAACTGAAACTAGTGCTCGGTTTATGCAGATAAGGGATAGAAGAGGAACAGTAGAAGAATGCGTTTGCTGTGTGTTTTCCTTCTCACTGATTCGGAGACAATTTATAGATGAGGAATTATGTGTAACAGCTCAGAGAATTAAAAATCTGTAATTGTTAGCTACTAATGCTAGATTTGATTACAAAATCAAATCTGCAATAATGCAGTAACAAATTCTCTGTAACTTCGGTAACTCCTTGTCAGTTACAAAAGGTTGAACTCAAAAGTTTCTGGAGGTCTACCGGACCGGATGCAAAAGGGGGCTTGCGCGAGCCAGCCGGTTTAAGTTCAAACCAGCCCGACATTCGCACCTCACGTCATGTACAAATCTAGCACCTTGCGCGCCCGCGTAGAGAGTTCTCAAAAAATTTAACTATTCAACTTGAACATTAAGTGTAAGCTATTGTAATATATACTAGTAAAAACGTTTGCATATTTCCAATGTGGGACAAACCCACTCAAGCTTCCAACTTTGAGCACTTCTTCCTCGATCACTAACCCAATGTCCGTTTTAGGCATACAATATATCAATTCGAAGCTCTCATTTCATAGCTTTCGACTATATATTTACTTTTCTCAATTAACAAGTAATTAATAAATGGTCTCGATGTAAATATGCCCCTCTAGACATTATTTACTTCATTGTTTTTCTTCAATATTTCCAACAACAAGTAATGATTCTCCCACTGATTAAGAAACTGATCATATGTTCTTAAGTAACAAATCCCGTTAATTATGATTGCTGATGAATGCTTCTCACTGTTATTTCTCCATCTCTAGTATTGTGCTTGATACTACTACAGTACGTAGGTCAGTACCTAATGTGATGCCATCAAACAATGAGATGCTTTCTAATGTAATTCCTTCTTCTGCAGTGGACTTGATATCCCACCGGATTATAATGGAGCTGGAACTTCAAGATCCAACTTAATTATGGGAAGCCTGCCTATGCATCCAGAGTCCAGACAGTGGTAGCAGCCTACTTGATGATTTAGGTACTAGACGGACATCTATCTTATCGACTAAATTTTACTACATTGCTTTCAGTATTAATGGAGCTAGCTTTTTGCCAACACAGATTCGGTTCTTGGGTTATACTGTCCACATGAATCAGGAGAAGCCATATAAGCCCTGAAATGAGGATGCTTGCTGTTCGACGTCTTCATCAAGAATGCTGAGCTTAATTAGCACCGACCAATGTAGTTAAGTTGGTTACGTACATTATGACTTCGATACTGGACCATCGAGTGATCCACCTGTAGAGAAAATATATTCATTTCGAGTTTAAGTATTACAGGATTCCATATGTTATGGTTTGTAGTACAATAAGCAGATGATTAACTATTCCTCTGTGACAATTTTATGTTTCGCTGGTGAATATCATTAGCCGTTATCAGCATCCTACTTGTCTGGTTTCGTTTGACAAATTACAGATGCAAACTCTGCTTGAGAAAGTTTGTGTGCTGGTTGAGTTTCTTCAAAATTACTATTCCGAAACAAGATACAAAGACAGCTCAATCCAAAATTTAGAGATAAAATGACTTTTCCAGCAGATGGAGCTGAAAAATGATTGAATCTATAAGTTGTTGAAATACCCTATCGTATCAATATACCCGTCAAAACGAAAAATATTCTCGTTTGTATTTGAGCCTCTGGTCAGTCATCTTTACTCCCACATTGCACGCGCGTAGGAGGTGTTAGGATATGTGGATCATCATATTGAATAGTCGACAATTTCAATGGTCTAAGAATTGAATATTGAATTTCCCGTTCTGAATGGGGAAGTACTTGGGGTCATGCATGACTTTGATAAGCCCATTGGATATTTGGGTTTTATTCATGTATGTCCCACAACGCTGCTCCATCCAAAATTCGAAGTCCAAATTAAAATATGTTCTAAAGTTTCAGTTTATTTAGGCATTATGTTTGTTGTTCTTGTGGGTTTTGGTTTTGGTCTATATATCAAATGGATGCTGGTTTCGTTGAAGATTCAGATTTTGCTGATAATGTTGCTAATTCTTTACTTCCCAGCTATTGGAGGTAATTAGAATGAAATGTTTCGGATGAGATTGCCCCCACCAATATATTGAAAATAAGGAAGAACAAAGTTCATCTCTTTTGGAAAGACTTGCATATAAAAAACTCCAAAGTTATTTTCCACTTCCTTTTTATTATTACAAGTTTTTTATATGATCATCTTTAAATCACCATGATTGATTTTATCCACTGTTTTCAGTTTGTTGTGTTGCTTGAGCTTTCTCTCTGCTCTAAGAATCCTAATAACAACTTCATGTGAATTCTGGAGGTGCCTCCGGCCAGCCTCCATGTTTATTTTGTGGAGCAGCCACAAAGATCAACATCAAGAACCTTGAACGTGGTTATACAAAATTGGAAGACTTAGGAGCCTCAACATAGCTTAGGGTGATTAAGGAGATACATGCTTATGATAATTTGGGTTTATGTGGGCTATAAGCTATTCATTGATCAAGGTGTTTCTATATTTGTAGATTACATTAGACGAGTTTATCAAATGGGGTACGATACTTTACCTTTTTTTGGAAGCATACAACTAGGTGTAGACACCTAAAATTTGATAATTATTGGTGTTTAGGATTCTTTGTAATTAGAGATAATTATCACGAAAATAAGTGATATTATTTAGAAGATAAGGAGAATCATATCATATCTCTAAAGATATGATTTAGCTTGCTCACTAAGTCACCACTGACCTATAAATATGAGATGGTGACTAGAGCTAGATAGTTAGAGATGGAGTCACAAACGACTTCATCAAACTCTCTACAATCAAATTGTAGGTAAACTCCAAATCCAAACCCCTACTACCAAATTGTAGGTTAGATCAAATTCGGAACAAGTCATTTGACCCCGGTAATCAACTCCATACCTTTAGAGAGAGGAATCAAGAGATCAACGAAGATTGTAACTCACAAATTATCAATAAATATCATATTCCATGTTTTTTTTTCCTTCTTTTTTATGTTTATTTGCAGGTTATAAAAATTCATGGTTAACAAATTGGCACGCCCAGTGGGACGATTTTCGCTCTTCATCTCCGCTCTCTCAAGATCTAATCATCCAAGTTCATAGATTTTCATGGGGGCATGTTAAATTACTTTCGAGGCATGTCAAATCAAGATTCGAGTTGTACCTCAAGGTTTCGAGACAAGTTGCAACCGTCATCAAGTCTTTACAACTCGTCTCGAGGGGGCATTTGTAGACACCTAAAATTTGATAATTATTGGTGTTTAGGATTCTTTGTAATTAGAGATAATTATCACGAAAATAAGTGATGTTATTTAGAAGATAAGGAGAATCATATCATATCTCTAAAGATATGATTTAGCTTGCTCACTAAGTCACCACTAACCTATAAATATGAGATGGTGACTAGAGCTAGATAGTTAGAGATGGAGTCACAAACGACTTCATCAAACTCCCTACAATCAAATTGTAGGTAAACTCCAAATCCAAACCCCTACTACCAAATTGTAGGTTAGATCAAATTCGGAACAAGTCATTTGACCCCGGTAATCAACTCCATACCTTTAGAGAGAGGAATCAAGAGATCAACGAAGATTGTAACTCACAAATTATCAATAAATATCATATTCCATGTTTTTTTCCTTCTTTTTTATGTTTATTTGCAGGTTATAAAAATCCATGGTTAACACTAGGTTCATTTAAAATTGAATGTCACTTGCCCCAGTTGAGAAGCATTCTGAAACTGTCATATTCCCTTTTATGAGTCCTATATTATGACCGTTATTACTATTTTCGTATCACAAATAACTCAAATTGGTGGTATTTGTTTCCAAATGTAATATTGAGAAAAAATTGATCACTTAGCCTGCGGGAAAGCATGGACGGAACATTTGTGAAACCACGGTGTGTAACACAGTGCAAAACTCCTAGTAGATGAATAAATGGTAATTGGCTCTCTCACTTTCTCTCAAGAAGTTGATTGCTTATGTTCATTAATTGAACAGTGGAGTCTTCCCACCATTCGGAAGCTCCCAAAAAATGGAAGTCCAATGTAGTATAACTTAAAAACTTTTATTCTTGTCATCTCTTAACATATCAAGTTGAGAAACATGATATTTAATGAACATTAATGAGAAAGGAGATGCTTGAATGTAAGCTCAGAAGGTTGTCCTAGTTGTTACCGCAGGTCAAAAGTTAAGCGCGTGAAGATTGCCCTGAGAAAAGGCGAAAGAAGCAAAAAGGGAAAATAAGGATGAGGCATGGATCCATGCTATGTCACTGGATAAGTCAGGCGTGATCGTGAAGGCATGTGTTTGTTTTGTAGGTTTATTTTGCGCCTTATGGCACATTTAACTGAAATTGTGGGGTGCTTACAAAAGTGAGCAACCCTCCAAAAATTAGCGCATGCCGCTTAAAAGCAACAAGCACACAATATTCTTTAGTAAAAGGCAAAAGAATAGTTCGCAATGTGCTTATCACACGGCTGAGTGCTTAGCAAGGAGTTTGATGGCTTCATATTTTTACAACTTAATTATCCCAATTAAGATCTTCCCACTCTCAACATATCTGGGATAAAACATGAATAGGTTAAGTGGGACAATACTTGACTGATCTCACAGCAAAGCAGGGTCAAAAGCCTTAAATTTAGGTACAGCATCAGTTCCCTGGACTATAATCAACCTGCATGTGTTTACTTCCAACAAGAACAGAATCTAGAATTTGTCAAAAATCAGTTCTACTCCCTCCCTCTGTCCCGTTATAAATTACCCACTTTGATTTTTTCGGTCAACATTGTTCAACTTTGACTCCTCATTACTGTTAGACTATGATGGTAAAATATTTAACGAAATTATATTATGAAAATATAAATTCTAAAGTTCTATAATATAATTTTATTAAATATTTTACCATTATAGTTTATAAGTAATCGGAAGTCAAAGTTGAAAGTTGTTGACTGAAAAAGTCTGAGTGGGTAATTTATAGCGGGACTGAGGGAGTATAGCTTTATAAATTCATTTCAGTTAGAAATCAGAAATTTAATTTTAGTACCAACTCATTCAGTTAGAAGTCAGAAATTAAATTTTAGAACTAAAATTAGGCAGGGCAGGGGTCGCACGCGCGCTAATGCAAAAATATAGTGATCGAGATCAATGGATCGGCTGCATCTAAGGTCGGGCGCCCCTCCAAAGTGCAATGGAAGTCACCAACCTAGTCCATGGTCCTTCTTGATCACCCATTGAACCCGTCAAGGTAAGTATGTAACAGAGTTGCTCCACATGCCTTACATATCATCAAAGTCCTCCGCCTAACACACCAAGTTCATGTGGGATATTTACTTATGTACATTGGTATACGCGGACATTTTTTCTCTAATGTGATGCTTTGGACTATGACCCTCGAGTACTCGAGTTTGCTGAAGTATGTCTAAATAAGATTTCCAAATTATCTTCATCCGTGTAAGGCTACCTTTCAGCTCAAACATCTGTGCATGCAAAAGCTGATCAAACTTAGAAGTTTCACCACTAAGCCGATCAATAATTATTTGTTTTGGAAGATGTCGAGGAGATCCTAAAGATTCCAGTTGCAAGTCAAGCTACAGATGATACACGCGTTTGTCACTACTCTAAACAGGGACACTACACAGTTATTTCCTGATCAACCTATTCTTTGTTTCAGAGGAAAGGTGGTGAACCAAACTTAGTTCGTCAGAAGTACCGAGTATGGGACTTGATATCCCACCAAATAATAGAGCGCAGAATACTTGATGATTTAGGTACTAGAGGGATATCTATTATCGACTAAATTTTACTACGTACATTACATATATTAATGGAGCTAGCTTTTTGTCACACAGATTTGGTTCTTGGCTTATACTGTCCACAGGAATCAGGAGAAGCCATATAAGCCCTGAAATGAGGATGCTTTCTTTTCGACGTCTTCATCAAGAATGCTGAGCTTAGTTAGCATCGACCAATGTAATTAAGTTAACGCGCTGCTGTCAGAGAAGCAGCTAGTTGAATATAATGGTTGGTTGCCTTTTGCCCTGAGAAGCCCTGAGAAAAGGTGAAAGAAGAAAAGGGGAAAGAAGGATGAGGCAGCTATGTCACTGGATAAGGCAGATTTAGCTGGAGCAAACCCTCTCGTTCCAAGTTGTCCAAAGGTATCAGAAGTTAAAGATACTATGGTTCAGTGGTATAATGAAAAGGGTAAAGATTAATGCGCAGAACCAATTTATAAGAGCTCGAAAAATCTGCTAAAAGTCTATCAAATGATCCAAATGCGAGTCTGAAATCAACAACTGCATTACCGGCTTCTACAAGTAATGACTACAATGAGATCCAAGATAACCTAAGATCATACTGGGTTACCATTTAAAAAGAAAAAAGAAAGATGGGAAATATTATAATGCTGCAAACAATGCCATTTCCTAAATAACTTATTACACACAAAAGAAGAAAGTGAAAAGAAAAGAATAAAGAAGTCACCTTTTTCCCATGTTTTTGTAAAATCCATTTCAGGAAGTTTCACTCCCAAATGATATATAATTCCAGTTCCAGGTGAAAAGGTACACATTACAAACCTGTGTTGAAAAATTTACAGTTTCAGTTCTTCCTGTGCACAAACTGTGCCATTGATCTGTCTGTCCTGTTCCACTCGGCTCTCAGTTTGGTACTTATGTATGAACATGCATTTGTTTGCTTCGTTAAAAGCACCATTTCAATGGAACAAAACAAAACATGTTTATTGTCCAAGAACATGTAAGTATTTCTCAGTCTTTGAAAGTGAAACAAAACAAGAATAAACACCATTTGGACTGCATGTATGTAGCTAGAGAAACTGTTTATAACATGATTGTTGTTGTTTATAACATGTTTATTGTCCAACAACAATCATGTATTGGTTTAATGGATCTTGCTGAAGGCCTTAATCTCTGATTATAGCTAGAGTCAAAGGACAAGTCTCTAAATGCACCTACATTCTACTTATATTTTTTTGTTTCAGTTGTAAGTAGTTAGGAATTTAGGATCGGAGTTACAAGTTTGATATCCGAACAGCTTAATAACTCCAATAAAAAGGCAAAGTTCGCAAATATCTGCTCGCCAGAATGGGATCTACAAGGTAATTCGCTATAAAATGGTTTTTTAACCTCTTTATAGATGTGCATGCCTGCTAAATATGGTGTATGTTTCAGTTCCAGTACTGGGGACTGGGGCGAATCTGGACTGATAATACAAGCTCACCGGTCTTGAATCATGATAGATGACTGAACAGCAAATCCAAATGAATTCCCCCAATTTCATGCTCAGAAAGATTCGAATCGGAAACACAGTGACTAGGAACAAAGTTATCTTATTAGCCTTGCTCATGATGACTTGGGCTTTACAAGTAATGACTATGCTTCTGCTGTATGATTGATAAAAAAGGGTGATTAGCTGTGAAGGAACATGCATTCAGCACAACATTGTTAGACCCAAAATACACATCCAGCCCAACAAACAAAACATAACACTTCAGATCCAGAAACCAAAACCAGGACATAAAATATAAAACTGAATTGGGTGGGGTGCGCCAGGCCCCTGCAATAGTGCAACACATGGGCGACACATGAAGAGCCCATGCAGCAAGCTACACATTGGACTCTCCCCCCCTATATAAATTAGATTAATATCGTTGTAGCCCAATGGAGGCTACATATCAGATATTAAACTGATAAGAACAGATACTACACTTGATCTTAGCCAAAAGGCCGAGAAAGGTATGACTTTTAGAATGAGCCCAAGGCCAGTATTATACAATCTCCTGACCTCATCTCGTCTATTCAGGTAATGTGGGATTAGCATCCCTGCTCCGTAAATGCAGATTAGTTTTACAACGATAAACTTGTTTTGCTCTTCACCAAGCTTATTGGATGTGAACTTGACAATGAGATCTGTCTGTTAGTTTTTCTATGATTCTACTGCATAGCATAAAACAACTCCTGGACCTCAAATTTCCCATAGATGTGAAATTTTACCAGCATACGTTGTGGTTACTGAGTACATAATATATAAACAGTATGATCCTAGCAAGTGATTTAATCAATTTTGGAAACAACTGTCCTGTTTAAGGATCAGGTTTATCGTGGCATGGCTAGTGTTGGTTTAGGTTGTAAAAGGTTTGAATCTGTTAAATTGGCAGCGTACAACCTCAGACATTGAAAACAATCATAAAAATAACATTGATGTTCTAACGCAGATATCTGGCCATAAAATTGCTGGATTCAATTAAAGACCAGAACAAAGTCGTTAAAAATCTTACTACTGAAATTGTGGAGTACTTCCAAAGTAAGCGACCCTCCAAAAATTAGCGTATGCCGCTTATAAGCGACAACCACACGGTATTCTTTAGTAAAAGGCGAAAGAATATTTCGCTATGTGCTTATCGCACGGCTGCGAGCTTAACAAGGAGTTTGATGGCTTTACTTTGTACGATTTATCTCAAGTTCTTCTCACTCTCAACATATATGGGACAAAACATAAACAGATTAAGTGGGACAATACTTGACTGATCGCACAGGGAAGCGGGCTCAAAACGCCTTAAATTTAGGTACTGCACCAGTTCCCTGGATTAAAATCAACCTGAATCTGGTTTCTTCCAACAACAACAGAATCTAAAGTTTGTAAAAAATCAGCGTGTATATAATTGGCTCCACCTTTCATTTCAACCAACTTCGGGTGACATTGTGCTTATGTGAAATCATCTACAAAACCCATCCATTTGTGCTTAAAACACAACTACGTACACAAGGGTGTTTTTCATCGCAGCAAAAGCCTAATGTAACGACTGTTGAGCAGATATTCCAAATATTGATCAAGTACATATATAATCGCCGTCAACTTTTTCATCTCCATGATACTTCTGGAAGTCTTTAAAGAGCTTAGTTATCTTTCACAAACAGCATAAAATTGGCCAAATAATCTTTTTACTCCATATCCAAATTAATAAGAATCATTAGTGATCAACTTTCATCGTCAAAGCTTATATACCTTCGGATATCACTGCTAAATGGCTCCTAAAGGCTAAAATCATTCAAAATAGTACTAGTGTTTAATCTGTTCAGTTCATTGTTTTCCAATTTGACAGTTTAATATTCTGATAAATCAAATGTTTTCATCTCCAGGATTACTTCCGGAAGGTCTGTAAAGAGTTTAGTTTGGGGTATTTTATACTTGAAACTCAATCGTAGACAAAATCCAGAAACTTTATTAAAAAGATTGCTTTGTTCGGTCAAAAATCCAGCCCAGAAACCAAAACGAGAACATAAATTGCAACTGAATTGGGCGGCACCAGGCCCGTGCAATAGTGCTAAGCATGGGCGACACATGAAGAGCCCGTGCAGCAAGCTACACATTGGACTCCTCCCCCTAAAAAAAATTAGATTAATATCGTTGTAGCCCAATGGGCTACATCTCAGATATTAAACTGATAAAAACAGATACTACACTTGATCTTAGCCAAAAGGCCGAGAAAGGTATGCGTTCTAAAGTGAACCCAAGGCCGGTATTATACAATCTCCTGAACAGATCTCGTCTATTCTGGTAATGTGGGATAAATAGCATCCCTGCTCTGTAAATGCAGAGTTGTTACAACCAGAAACTTTATTTGCTCTTCACTAAGCTTATTGACTATGAGCTTGACAATGAGACCTGTTATTTTTTCTATGTTTCTTCTGCATATAAAACAACTACTGGACCTCAAAGTTCCATCACAGTGATTCCCATGGATATGAAATTTTACTAGCATACATTAGGGTTACGAGTACATAATCCATAAACAGTATGATCCTAGCAAGTGGTTTAATCAATTTTGGAAACAAGCTAGTCTCATGTTTAAGGATTCAGATCTATCGTGGCACGAGGTGAACTACTAAGAACGGAAAACGATATAGTAGCCTCAATGCAGACCTTTAACTAATGCAGTTTGGATCTCTTAAACTTAGTCTTGAGTTCCATCAAGCGCAGTGGGGAAAGTATCTTTGAGAGAAGCACTTTCTTTAGTCCGCATGATTTTCAAAGACGAACTGGCAGCGTACAACCTGACCTCTGAACAACATATATGATTTTAGTTGCAAAATTCTCAGAGAACGGAGAAAGGGATAAGAACAATTTAAAGGTATATAAACTGTCAATTGCAAAACAATTTTGGATGGTTTTAGGAGCCATTTAGTAGTGACTAGTGATATCCGAAGGCTATTAATTCTGGAAGGTCTTTATAGAGTTTAGTTTGGGGTATTTTATACTTGAAACTCAATTGTAGGTACAATCCAGAAATTTTATACTTACAATTGAGCTTTCAAGCTTTGCTGTACAATTTTCATAAGTTACAAAGCTTTACAATTCATTCAGCTACAAATTCAGAAATTCAACAAATTATGACGTAGGCTCGACAAGCCCCCAAAGCAACAAATTATGACGTAGGCTCGACCTCTTGGGCCGACCTTAGACAGGCGCCCCTCCAAAGTGCAATGGAAGTCACCAACCTAGTCCATGAGCCTTCTTGATCACCCATTGAACCCGTCCAGGTAAGTATGTAATTTAGTTGCTTCACATGCGTTATATATCATCAAATTCCTCCTCCTAACACACTGAAGACATGTGGGATATTTAGTTATGTACATTCGTATACGCGGACATTTTTATCTAATGTTACTTGCAGGGGCGGAACCAGGAATTATTGTTAGGGGGGCGAACATCATTTTTTGAAAGTTCGGGGGCGCGAAAAGTTGAAACATCGTAAAAAATCCCTTTAAAAATTTTGAAAAATCGTATATTCCTTTAAAAAAAAAAAATTGGGGGGGGTGGGTGGAGGCCCCCGCCGGCCCCCCGGTTCCGCCCCTGGTTACTTGTTAGTAATAATATTAGATTACATTGAATACAAATTGAACATTTACAAGGAGCAGAACAGTGTATATTGTAAAATTTTCTCTTAGAGTTTCTTTTTGCTTCATGTCTCCCTGGATGAATGGGACTTGCGGATCCTTAATTATTTGTTCTGGAAGGAAGATGTCGAGGAGGTCCTAAAGATCTAGATTCCAGTTGCAAGTCCAGATACAGATGATACACGCGTTTGTCACTACTCTAAACAGGGACACTACGAAGTTAGTTCGGCCTACTATCGACCTATTCTTTGTTTCAGAGGAAAGGTGGTGAACCAAACTTAGTTCCTGAGTTCTTGGTTTAGTTACTTGTTTGTTCACTCACTTAAGTTGAATCTACTTTTGTATCAGAGATAACGATGTCTTCAGTAGCCTGATGAATGATGTAATCTATTGGAAATTGCAAGAAACAAAAAGGACTGGAAACAATAAACCAAAAGTTTCCAGTTGCAAAGAATTTGAAAAGTTAATGACTGAGAAGAAAGGCGGCATAAATCCGGAGGACTCGAATGAAATAAGGAAGAAAAGGGCCAATAGAAACAACACACGAGGCACGAAGTCTGAAGGAATCACGCATAAGAAAGGAGAGCGTGAAGAATCAAAGAAACAGAGGAGTGCGGCTATAAAGCCGCTGTCGTCTTCATCAGCGAGAAGGTACAACAGTACCAATCGAGTACAGACGAGGCCTCCGGCTATTGGAAGATGAAATCGACGATCAAGATCAACTCCTATCTTCAAATTAGTTTAGGGCTTACGTTATACGGCCGCCGATCTTATCCTTTCCCTTTGTAATTGTAATTTTAGGTTTAGTTTGCTAGAAAGTTCTGTAGTTGTGTATAAATAGAGATACACTTTTAGGGTTCTAGCTCACTCAATTGTAAAGCATTTTTCATAAATAGAGGAATAATCCTTGAAATTATCATGGTGTTTTTACTTGCTTGAATTCTAACATAATCTCCACCCACTCTGCCTTAAAGCAGTGATTATTGGTGGAATGGAACTCTTAATCTTGACTTCTCTGCAGCTACCAGAGAAACTTCACCGTGAGTTTGAGCATACTGACTCGGTTCAAAAAGAATTTAACATGTTCTTATTCGCGCTTCTAAATTCTTTTGCTTTCTCCTTTCCATTACATTTGTAGAACTTGATGGGAAATTGTATTTCTGGGGACTCTTCAAGGACTTACAAAGTGCCTCTCCTTCTGATCATAAATCACAATGTAATGTTGGCATTCAGAATAATGAAGGAACACTTGATTCGGGTTCTTCTCCCAGCAGCAGTAGGAGCTTTGAGGTTTAGAATAGTCAAGTATGCACTCCTGATGCGCGCAGAGCCCGTAAGTTTTGCGAAATAACGCAGTTCATGCATTTTATTTCATCACATTTTGGCATGTTGATTCCATGATGGCATTATTGAGACTTTCATGCATGTATGTTTAATTTCTTTTTTTCCTGTATCCGCAGTAAAGAGTACTGAGAAAGTAGAGAGAAGGAGAAGGCCGCAAAGACAATTAGATGATGGTCGGGACCATGCAGGGCGCTTAGATGGCCAGAGACACAAGACAATATTGCAAGTACGTACTGTGGATTCATTTCTAACCGTGGCGGTATTTCACGTATGAAAGCACATTTGTCTGGAGAGAATCCACGCGTACCAGTGTGTCACGTATGAAACACATCTAAGGAACTCTGGTTTTAGGTTCTTATCCAAGCAAAAGCAGGACCTTTGATGTGGAGAAAAGTGAGCAGAGAGCTAGTAAGTTACATTTCCGAAGTCAAATTAATTATGGTTGATTGTTTGTCAGTATTAAATATTTTACCATTATATATGTACGGAGTAAATGTAATGTTTAGATATTTCTCATAGAGCATTGCAAGCGCATTATCTTTTTTCATGCGCAATCTGATACATTGCAACTTTGTGCCAAAATATGGAGGAATGGATTGCATGATTAATTGTACATCTAGCAGGGGGTGATCCTGAAATGCAGCTGAAAGGGTGTCCTAATGTGTCGCCAGAAGTTAAAAGTTTGATATCTGAACAGCTTAATAACTCCAATAAAAAGACAATGCTCACAAGTCGCAAACATAGAGACTCGCCAGAATGGATCTATAAGGTAATTTCGCTATAAAATTGTTTTTTTTAAAACCTTTTTGTTTGTATATATATATATATATATATATATATATATATATATATATATATATATATATATATATATATATATAGATAATATATTATATGCGCCTGCTAAATATGGTGTATGTTTCATTTGCAGTAGTGGGGCGAAGTTTATAATACAAGCTCCTGAATCATGATAGATGACTAGCTAGGAGGAGGAGATGAAAAACACAGGAATCGGAAACACAGTGACTAGGAACGTATCTTATTAGCCTTGCTGATGATGACTTGTACTCAGTTTCATTAAAACAAATTAAGGAACCACAAAAATGTTAATGTATGCGAAAGAATTTTAGTTCTGCAATTCTGTACAGCGAATGCATGAAAGCCGAATGCAAATTCAACTTCTGTACAGCGATCGCATGAAAGCCGAATACGAATTAGTCTTCGAAAGGATCTAGTGTAACGGTACCCGTTTTGAAAACAAAAATAATTTCTTGAAAAGAAGATCAAAATAACTTTAATAGCAACGGTCGGCAATTAATGCCAAAATAATCTTTGACGCTAACAGAAATGAACAATAACCAACGACAACTCAAGTTCAAAAGAAAGACGAATGAAGACAGTAAAAGTTTATCTCCTTATTTTACAAAAGAACCCAAGACACCCCAGACCCTTATCTCAGTCGCTGGCATCCTAGTCACGCACATCCTCAGCAGCATCTGGAATGAAGGAATTTTGAAAAAAACAAAAGAGTGTGAGATAAAGGATCTCAGTGAGGTTCTAAGTTAAAAACAGAAAGCAAACAGTTTAAAATCAAAATCCTTTTCAGAAAAACGAGCAAACAGAACAGAACACATATAACAGATTGGCAGAACAGATACGTTGTAGACCGTTGGTGCAGCCCGCCTTATTGCTCCTACTCCCAGAATGCCCTTATAACTCCCTCCAGAGGGTGCACAACTCCGGACAGAAACAGAAACCCCCGTGTACTTTGGGGAAACAGATCCTACGACCCTAATAGACCTCAGCGACTTCTGCCTCGCGCCTAAAAGGGAATAGACTAGGCCACAATCAAGCAAACCCGATAGTCCTCTACTACCCAAGCCTACCTAATCATAACCTAATCGACCGGTCACACAGAAACAGAACAGATACAGAACAACAGATACAGATAATTAACACCGAGAGGTGTTCCTGCAGAAAGGTCAGTCCAGAACAGAGTAGCAGTAAACATAAATGCAAAAAAGTCATACTTAGGACTTATACTTTTACGCGGAAGCATACAGTAAACAGTATACAGTAATAGGTACAAACAGTCACATAGCCTTCCAGTTTTTCGCAAATAATAGGTTTAGGGGTGAACACTCACCTTAACTTGCGAGCAAAGACCTTCAACGAGTAACGAGCTTTTACGGGTTAACGAACAAAGGAGAACCTAACAAGAAAGTACTAAACACAGTTTTTCGCAAATAATAGGTTTAGGGGTGAACACTCACCTTAACTTGCGAGCAAAGACCTTCAATGAGTAACGAGCTTTTACGGGTTAACGAACAAAGGAGAACCTAACAAGAAAGTACTAAACACAATTTAGAAGTCGAACGGACGGAAGGAAAAAGGTCGAAAAAGGAATGGTAAAGTCGAGGTTCGAACTCGAGACCTCTAAGTTAGTCAAGCAAGAACCTAACCAACTAAGCTAGCAAGTCAAGTCAATACTAACTTACAAAAACAGAAACCAAGTTTAAAACATTTTCAGAAACTCTTTCGGTTTTTAGATTCTGGAAATTACCAAAATACCCTCAGCGGTAAATTGCACAATAACCCTTTTTCGAAAACAGACAGTACAAACAAACCAGCAGTTTTCCAGACACTAAACAGTTCTCACTGAACAAAAAGGTTTACGATAAAAGCTTACTGTCAGTCAACTACGGTCAACGGTAAAACTGCAAAAAGGTCCTTTAAGTTTTCAGTCTTCCCAAATCAGTCCACAGAGTTCAAAACATTATCAACCAAGTCCAAAACAGTCATTTCGAGGTCAACAGAAACCCATGGTCAACATACGAGGTCAAAACCCAAGTCCAACAATCAGTAACAACAACTAACAATCCTAAGTCCCGGTTCTCAGTTCGAATCAAAATAAGACGGTCAGAATAAACAAGGGTAAAATGGTCCAAGGGTAAAAACGTCTGAAACAGAATATGAATTTCGAATCGAAAGAACAGTAAAGAAAACGAGATTTACCTTCGAATCGAACGGAAAGGAATCAAGCTGCGTATTAAAAAGAAAACAAAAGGATTAAAAGATTCAACTTCGAGATTCGAATCTTAGTCAAGCAAGAACAGAGCCGGGCAGAGGCTTACCCAACCGAACGGAGAAGATGAACAGGACTAACAGTGACGGAGCGAACGAACGGAACGGGACACGAATCCACTGCGAATCAACGAAACAATGATCTCTAAATCCAAATCTTAATCGATAAAAGGATCCAACCAGAAAACGGAGACGAAGAGCACCACTTACCGAAAGGAAAACGGATCGGAGGTCGGACGGAATCGGCGCGGACGAAAGCGAACGGATCGATCGACACGGATCGAATCGGGCAGATCGATCGATCGGAACGGCACGGTCTCGATGCGGCGGCGGCGACCGGAATCGGACGGGGCGGCGCGAGCAAACGGCGGCGACGAACGGCCGGCCTGGAGCAGACGAGATCGACGCGAACGGAACCGACGGATCGATCGATCCGAACAGCAAGGCGAAACGCGGTGGCGGCGGCGCGGTTGGGACTGACCGGAACGGACGGAGGTCACGGCGGCGGCGGCGGTCTACGGCGGCGACACGGGGGAGGACGGAGTCAGGCAGCAGCAGTAACAGTGATCTCTCTCTCCCTCTCTTTCTTCTTCCTCTTCTTTTTTTTTCTTTCTTTCTCTTTCTTTCTTTCTTCTTTTCGGTTTGAATGAACGGCTGATGGGAGAGGTATCAGGCTAGGGTTAGGGTTAGTCCATAATGGGCCGGTCAAACAGGCCTTTGACTGGGCTAGGAATTGGGCCAAAGGAAGTCAGAAAAGGTCCAGTCTTGCAGCTCGATCCAAACGAAACAAAACGAACTAACTTATGCGAAATTAATTAAATAATTATCGAATAAATAATTTACTCTGATAATTAATTAACTAAAATAAATAATTAAATAATAAAATAATTAAATAATAATTAAATAAATAATTAAAAAAACGGGGTGTTACACTACTTGTAACGATCCGGCCCACTAACGGGCCGAGACCCAGCCCAACGGGCCGGCAAGGTTACTCATGGGCGCTCTCCGGGGTGATATACTGGCCCCACAGACCAACACGGGTTCTAAACCGCGCACTTTGTCCTCACTCGTGCGCGCACCGGGAACTTCCCAGTGGGTCACCCATCCTAGAATTGCTCCAGAGCAAGCACGCTTAACTCTGAAGTTCTTATAGGTGGATTCCCGAAAATAAAGGTGCACCTTGTTGGTATGAGTAGCGTTCTCAACCCTTTTAAGCCTCTGAAATCTGGGGCGTTACAATCACCCCCTCTTAAATTGCGCAACATCCTCGTTGCGCGCTGTCCCGAGACCAACCATCCGTGCAGGATTCTAGAGGTGGCCCCTCCAAGCTCAAGCGGTGGCTCCCACCGTCGATACGGTGTAGCACTTTGCCCCGGATGGCACTTAGTTCCTGCAGTTCCGGATAGTCCCGCTCTGATACCACTTGTAACGATCCGGCCCACTAACGGGCCGAGACCCAGCCCAACGGGCCGGCAAGGTTACTCATGGGCGCTCTCCGGGGTGATATACTGGCCCCACAGACCAACACGGGTTCTAAACCGCGCACTTTGTCCTCACTCGTGCGCGCACCGGGAACTTCCCAGTGGGTCACCCATCCTAGAATTGCTCCAGAGCAAGCACGCTTAACTCTGAAGTTCTTATAGGTGGATTCCCGAAAAGAAAGGTGCTTGGTATGAGTAGCGTTCTCAACCCTTTTAAGCCTCTGAAATCTGGGGCGCGCAATACTTGTTATCGAGTTGTAAGCTTTACAATTATTTCTTTGGCCTTCATCAATGACTACAGTTTGATCCTTATTTGTGATCAATCCAAGTGTGTGTTATATGAACTTCTAGGCCAAGTGTAAAATGTGTAGTATAGGCAAGTTTTAGATGTATTTATTGTGTTGAATATTTTGTGAGATTATTGAAAAAATGAAGTGATTATGCAGTTGTGAATTGTGAAGGAACATGTTCTTAGCTAAGTGCTTCCATGTATAAAGATCATGAAACTTGAATAAGAATAAAAACAGTTACAAAAATAAGTTCCTCAATCTGGACCAAACCTATCGATGATCAAGAAGAGAAGAACATTTGATACATGAATCAATTGATATACAAAATTCTATAAAGCAAGTATGCAACAAGGATACATCTTGGAATTACAAGCTTTGTCTAGGCGAAAATCGCAGGGTATCAAGCTGCTGCAGGTTCTCTGATAGTATCAGCTGAGCTCATTTGCCATATCTGTAATGAAGCTGTGATGCTTGTATCAGTAGCATTGTTGAACAGAAAGATCTGAGCATCTTGGTTAATTGCAGTCGTTGGATATATACGTGAGGTGATACATGACCTTCCGCCTTGAGCAAAGCTCTCGACTATTGAGTGATCCACCTGGAGAGAAAAGATATTCATTTCGCGTTAAGTATTACAGCACTCCATATGTTAGGTTTGTAGTACGACAGGCAGATGATGAATGAGTACTTACAAGGATTCTCAGTGACAATTTTTCGCCATCGAGTACAGGAACGGTGCTACCGTAGATTGCACTGTCCACATCAGTTGCCTTTGATGACCTACATGCAGAGCAAGTTAAATTGTTAATGAATACAGCAGATACTTAACATGCTTAATTTGTACGTAGAAACTGCATTGAATAGGCCAAAGATTTCACCTCGAGTGGTCAGCGCAAAATGATGTCGTCAACTTTCCTTGTGTGTCTTTCGAAACATAGAAGTAAACTGGAGTTTGCTCGGATTGGCTCTTATCAGCAATAACCAACAAACCGAATGGCCCCAATGCACCTCTTTGAGCAGCCCCACCACTCGTGGTGCAGTCATAGGTTTGGTCAGTGCCATTTAGTCTCTCTAATGCATCTTTATCTACCTCAATCTCAGCCATGATATCCAGCTGCAAAATGATATAAGCATCTATATGTAAGTACACACACTATGAATGTTACTACAATTAGAATTGCGATCAGAATTTTCAGGAGCAAACCTGTGAGGTAGAGCCGACATCAAGATGTACAACAGAACCGGGGGAAGCCTCCACCTTATCGAAAACCTTTTTCTTTAATCTCAATTTCTCCACCTCCTCAACAGGCCAGAGTAGTAGGTTGCTGCCGGTTTTTTTATCCAAGGATATTGTCCTTGGAACCGCCTATATTGAAGATGGAAATTCGTAAGAATAAGAGCAAAAACTGCGCAAAATGTGTCATGATGCATAAGATGCATACAGTAGAATTTAAAGATTGCGAATCTGAATAGTTATATGGTACCTGAACTGATGACCAGCCCTTCTGTATATCGGCCACAACACTGTCAGTCTCTTTGATCCATCCCCACAAGATTCTTCTCTTCTTATGTTGATCATAGAATGTCTTAGACGCATAGAAAATTCCATAATCGTATCTCAATCCGATACCAACATCATTTTTGGGATCATCAGGAGTAAAAGTTCCAGATTCACCATCATAAGTCCCAATAGCATAGTAGTCATTTCTATCATCATCTAAGCTAGTCTTCATGACATGCTTGACCTCAGGTCCATCCACGGATGTATCTAGCCCGTTTTCGACCACCTTCGAAACAGGGTAGAAATCAACACATTCCCACATGCCAGTTCCATCCACTGCCCTTAGAACTCCATCTAACTTCTCAAAACTCTTGAAGTCCTTAGTTTCGTAGACCAATGAGATGCCGGTCTTGTTAACTTTAGAACCAATGGTGAACCGCCACTTGCCTTGGGGAGTCAACCAGGCAGTGGTGGGGTCACGGAAGTCCTTGTAACCAATACCCGGTGGTGGGACCAGGACCGGGTTATTCGGGTACTTGACCCATTCAACTAGGAATGGGTCAGATGAGTTAGCAGGATATGCAAGATTCTGGACCTGGACTGACTCGTTAGTCGATCCAGTGTAAAGCATGACAAGTTGTCCGTCTTCAAGGAACGTGGCAGATCCAGTCCAGACGCCATTGGCATCGTACCATTGATCGGGAACCATGGCGATCGGGAGGTGGGCCCAGTGGATGAGGTCTTTTGACACAGCATGGCCCATACAATGTTGCCCCATATTGCTCCAAATGGGTTGTACTGGTAAAAGAAATGGTACCATCCCTTGTAGAAAAGTGGACCTGTTTAATGATGATTAAACATTAAATTATATAAAAATATTTGTAGTGACAATGTAGGATTAACTACTAATGTAATGATGAGATTGAATTGAGTGACTTGCTAAATTATTGCCCCATTTAAAAGTTTCCAATGGCCATGTGCCGTTTTCAGTGGTGTCAAGTGTAATAATTAAAAAATACTACTACTAATTTTTGGGTGATCTAATAAATGTATATATTTATTCGCATACTATTTTATATTTGATTTATTAACTATTAACTAACTTGTTCCCAAATTGCTCGAATACAATCGAACCGCACAACTTTGTAAACTTTTCACGAACGCTCCATTCATTACATCCGAATTGATACACTGGGAATATTAACATACTCTATATGGAGAGTTAAATTGACGTTTAACAAACTGACAATCATATCATCATCTACTACTATTATTCCAAAAAAAAAAAAAGTGGGGTTAAACAATCATAATAGTTAGTTAAGTTAAAGATTCAAGACAAACAACACTCATATTATTATGGGACAAAACTAATATTCAATCCGTCCAAATTAATAGACTATACTATACGAATAGACTACGTTTGATATCTTTATATAGAAATGTAATTATATTATATGTTTGAGTTACGTAACCAAAGTAGTATGCAAAAGCTGAGTAAAATGGACTTACCATTTGGATCTGGAGTAAGACAGCCAAGTTTTCCAAATCAAAGCAATGCCAGCACAGACATGCAAAAACAAAGTAACAAAAACAAAAAAACATATTAAGAAAAACTAATTATTGATTGATTAATTAACACTTAAAAAATAAATGAATTAATTTAATGAATTTAAAATAAAAATGAATTACCGTTCATCCAATTCTTTTGGGGCTGAAAGTGAAACCCGGTTCGTTGCCAAGCCAACAAAGTTTGGGTCCACGAAAAAGCCGGCGATCCCAAAACCGGCGTATACGTCTTGGCGGAGACACCTTCCGCCACCCCACGCACCACATGCGGTGCCACCGGCATTCTTTGGTGGGACCCACCATTATTATTGTTTCTAACCAATGCAAACACGACCACGCCCAATAGCCCCACCAGCAACAACAGGACTACGGAGGAGGTTCTGCGGCGGCGACGCGGCTGAGTTGCGGTGGCGGAGGTTGACGGTGCGAGGAGCGGGGCGGTGGAGGATGGGAGGGTTTCGTAATCTTCGTGGTGGTGGTGGTATGGTAGCTCCTCTGCAAACGAGGGAGCCATGTTTTGTTTGTTGTTTTTTAATTTGGGTTTATTGGATTGTGAATGGATTTGGAGAAATTGGTGAATGTTATGGTATATATAGGGAATTTGAAAACAGTGGATCGATTTGATCTTGCATGGCTGGACATTATTTTCCTGCCATTGTTGGATCTAATTAAATTAAATTATTATTACTAATTTACAGCTTTTATTCATCAGTAATAAATTAAATACTTCTTACTCCATCAGGTGCAGGTCTTTAAAACATCCGCAACTTGGTCATGATTGGTCAGGTGACTCAGGTCACAACTCACAAGACTCGCAACTCAAGTCCAACTCTAGTCAATTTAAACTTCCTCTTGGACATGGTGATAACTTTTACTTTTAGTTTACTCTTTAAAAAAAACAACTAAGATTAAAGCGTTGGATTACAGACCAACTCCATCTAAAGATAGACAGATAATGAATAAGCTACGCAGGGTAATCATCCCAGACAACGCCATTTTAATCTATCACGGTTGGATCCCCTTCAAATTGGAACAACCGCGATGATGATTTGTTGTTTGTGTTTCTTTGTCTTTCTTTAATGTGAATTTTTTAGACCTTTGTTGACACGCGGAGTTAAGATATTGGATTAGTGGGCGCGAAGTATGTAGTATTATCTTTGGGCGCGTAAAGATGGGAGTATATTACATGTAGGAGTATCGTTTTGGCGCGTAAAGCTGGAAGTATGTTATATGTAGGACTATCTTTTGACGCGTAAAGCTGGAAGTATGTTATATGTAGGAATGCATTTTGGCGCGTAAATTAAAGATGAGAGTATAAAGGTACGCAAATCAAGTGGATGTTTAATTGATCATATACGATTTCACAAACACCTAAATTTATGTTTTGATGGTTTTTGTGTTTTTCTTTTGATAGAAGATAGAAGAGAAAGCTTTTGTATGACCATAACTATATTCTCTATTTAGATATGTCAAAAAGTTTGGTAAATAGAACTTACTACGTTTGTTTTGTTGACTTTTTCGCACCCCCATTTGACCTCTAATAAATCTTAAATCTTAATGAAAAAATAATTAATGAAATTATATAATGAAAGTAGAGACACTATATTTTCATAATATACTTTCATAAATTAATTTTTCGTTATAGTTTATAAGTAAACGAAGGTCAAACATGGCACAAAAAAGTCAAAGAAACAAATGTAAAGAAATGACCGGGACATATGAGTATAAAGTTTGTTACCAATCTCTTGATCTTGTTTACTCTAGGAAATTCATCTTTCTCCGCTCTTGGAACTTTCCCATTTATATTTTGGGTGTTAGTTCAAACTAATAAAATAAATGATTGATTAAAAGGCAAAAATGACTAATAATAAGGTGATTAATAGCTAATTAATAACCTTAGTTTTGATAAACTAAATAAATAGAGTATAATGATGATTATTCACCTATCAGTTTCAGAATCTCCTAAATCTAGGTACTCCTATTATCTACTTGCAATCTTCTCTACTTCAGGCCTTCCACACAAGGACTTCAAACTTCAATTCATACTAGTAGAGAGTTCACCAATCACCATTGATTACATTTACAACTAGACAATGAAGAAATTAAAAAATAGTTAAGATAGAGCCAAGTGTCACTTAAAACACCAGAAACATTTTGTACTTGGTCATGTAGTAATCAGTTATTAAACCTTATAATCACATCAAACCAATTACAAAGAAGCAACACCTTGACAATTAAATTTGTCTCATCAGACAAGATCGGTGATTGTGAACAGACAATTATTAGCCAGTTTGATTAGTAGAGTGTGCATGTGAATTATCACATGTAAAATATTACTCTATTATTGTACCTCTTGGCTCATATTTGCCAAACTCAAGAACCAGTTTTGTCTTATGGTGTGACATGTTCATTAATAACATGGAATAAATGATATACTAGTAGTATTACTAATATTTATGGAGAAAATGGTTCATTGTTCTGGCTCGGATGCTCTGAAAAACTCAACTGGATGGATGGATCTCTTCTCCTCTTACATTGTCCATGTGCATATACACGTTCCACATGCATATACTGCCCCTCATATGATCATATATCATGAAAACTGAAAAAGTACATACACAACATCTTATAGGTTGGTTTCCCGTTTTCATTTTCCAACCATGGGCTACGAGGATAATGCAATCGCGGACCTACTAGCTAAAATAAGTTGCGATGAGTTTGTTAATTGTGTGAGGACAATAACTGTGTGTTTTGTAATAAATTGTATAGAATGTGCGTGTACATTCATTTTATAGGTTGCTTCCATCAGTAATTCTCTTTGCCTGATATAAGGACAGACCCATCTATAATCTTTTTGACCCTAATCAGTTACTACTACGTATCATTTAACTTAGAGTATGTTTCTCTACAGTACTGTTTATTTAATTACCAATCACAAATTTCACTTTACAGTACTGTTTATTGTTTAAAAAAACTTTCTTCTAATGATGGGTTATTTATGAGATTTACTAACTAAATGGGCCACTTTGCAATTAATTCAACAGTAAAACCAATGAGATTTACCCCACTGGTGGGACCCACCAGTTCTAACTTAAGGAGGAAAGCAAGGTATAGTCTCATACCCGTGGCATACACATTTCTTTCACCATATTTTGCACTTTAAATCACGAAATATGCATGACTTGCTAATCAAGCACACAGTTCAGGGAAGCAAATCAACCTGCTGCAGATAAATTAAGAGGTTGAACAGATTCAGAAATTGAACAAAGTTTCAAAGACGCCAATTGCTGAATACAATCTCACATTCTCAGTGCATGAAGATATAAACAGAGGCCCCGGCCAATTGTTCTCAGACTTTTGGCGGAACATTAGCTCCTTATTCTAACAAGGAAATTCCTGGTACACTCTATACATTAGGAGGTGGCCATATCTTCTCGAATAGTCCTTCCACTCGCCTCGATTGGCTAGCATAGCCATCCATTCCAGCACTTAGGAGTTCAACGGCAGCAGGTCCCATAGAGTTGGCAAAGCTATATTGATCCCATTGCGCCAGCTGTAAATACATCAGGCATAACGATGTTAAAACTTAACCCCAATAGCTAAAATGGGTTTGAAATGAGGAGCCTGAACATAGCTCATCAGTGTTTAGGCTAGCCAACGAATAAAATATATAGTATCGTGCTCCAACTTCACTTTGTGTTCAAAATCCACATTCAATAAAATTCTCAGCACTATCAACCCTTTAGAGAAACATACTCTATGTTCAATGTTCGACCCGTTCTTATTACCATTTGTTGTCATTTCAAAATGTAATTCTCAGCCAAAACTCAAAAGTCACGTAAGAAAGTAGAACAGAATAGGAGAAAGCACACCTCTGCGTCAGTAAAATTGTATGAAGCAGCAGATTGTGGAGAAAGCCTTCTGATAAGAGAGTATTTTTCATCAGGAGGTGTCACAGACTCTTTCAGAGATTGCAATATCTTCAAAGGCGAGATGATGTAATCAACCCTGTAGAGAAACATACTCTAAGTTCAGATAAATGATGACTGATTATGGAAGTATTTTTAATACTATGAAAAAAGATTATAGATGGCTCTGTCCTTATATCAGGCAAAGAGAATTACTGATGGAAGCATGCCAATGCAAGAGAAATTTACCCTAAAAGATTAAAGATGTCCTGCTTGTTGCGAATCGCTGCCACCATTAGTTTAGATTTGTACCCATATCTGTGAATGTAATTGTATGATTTCGTCACCTGAAATGACAGGACATAAACCCACAACATTAGCAAATCTTAGTATCTAATTTGCTTTTCCTTGAAGAAACAAGAAAAAAAGGCTTTGAAGATATTGCAATCTCTGAAAGATTGCCAATCTCTGAAAGATTGCATATTAAAACAGTAATTCCTGAGGTATTGCAAGTATTATCTGAACTAGAACTTAACATGAGATTGCTACCTTCTTTTCACACTACACATAGTTAATAAGCTTTTGACAATTGAGTTTGAGCGTGAAAATAGAGAGCATATGTATTTATGATGAATGTATTGGTAGGTAACAAATGGCAAGAACGAATGAAATAGAACGAAAAATCGTCACAAAAAATTAAGATACAGGGACCAACTCATTGTACTGACCAAAGCCAAGCCAGGATCTTCTCCTCTTTTAATAGCTGCGTCTACTTCGGGATCTCCAGTATGATGGCGTGCCCAGTCCTAGCAAGCATGAGTCTCTCAATAAAGTACTATAAAACAAGAAATAAATATCATTCCGACATTACTTTAAGGTATATGTTACCCGAAGACGGCCAACAAATATTTGAATAACAGAAGCACCAGCCTGAGCCGCAGCTGCAGCTTGACAAAAGCTGTAGATATACAAAAACAAAATGAAGAACAGGAATTACACGAAGTAAATAGATTATTATACTTATATTGAGAAAGACCACACATCACATCAAGCATGTTGCGGTATGCACATAGTGATTGAGGCTACAAACGAAAGTAGGCAACACTCGTCAATTACTCAGAGAAGAGATATTGAGCAGCAGTGTGTACCTTTGAGTAAAATTCAGTAACATCAATGAACATTTATATAGACATAACAGAAAAAAAAACTATGTCGTATTATTCTAATTAAAGAAATGTAAATCAAGGATTCCAATTCCAGAACTGATACTCGAGTAACATTTTCAATATAAGTTATCCAGTGATACTTGTTATCATCATTGTTGATGAAATTATAGTAAAAACTCAACACATAATCAAACATCATAATATTCAACGACCATATGCATCTGGAAGTATGTAGCAGAAAGAAAATAGTTAAAAGGAAAATAGAAATTCATTGAAATGGCATTATATTTTTAGTTGAGGAGCTAGTAGCTACCTTGGAGAGTGACAATTGTTAATGACCTTAGAGAATCCAAGTAAACATTCCATCCATTTATTACACATTGTATAATATAAGACAACTAAAGAATTTATTTTTTTCATCAATCCAAGTAAACATTCCATCCAGGTTCTGCAAGAGAATGCAAAATGTTATACCTGTACACAAAAGTCATATGTGTCTGTATGCCCTCCAACTCCAACAGCTTTGATGCTTCAATTCCCTACCAGAAGGAATAAACTAAAAATGTAACAAAAGAATGCAAAAGATTGGTAGAACAGGATGTAGAGTATGTTCCTCCAGAGCAACATAGATGCATTAAAAACATAACACTAACCTGCCAAGTCGAAGGAATTTTGAACAACAAACGGTCTCGGGGTACTTCTACTTCATGATACAATTTCAATAAGTCATGCACCTATAAATATGATAGGCTATGAAAGTCAGGAAGATCTGAATGGAATAGTAGCAGAAGATTACAGCATTTACATCTAAAAACTATATAAGCGCTGTTAAAGAGAAGATGTTTTCAGCTGAAATGGTAATAATAGAAGGTAATGGTTTGGCTAAACAAGGTGGATGGAGAACACGGTGCAAATAGACAACATACCATTATATGGTCCCTCTGTTTCGATAAGTTATGTACATCTTCGGATCTTCCATTTTCATCCGTGTCATTAGGTTATATACATTTCCTTTTTTGGCAAAGTATATCCTTCTTACTAAATGTCCGGGCCCACCACTAATAAACAGCTACATCCAACTAACTTTATTAACATTAGTCTATAAGCAGACCCACCACGTATACAATAAATGACCATATGTCAAAAACTCTCGTTACTCTCCTAAATAACCATGTAAAAGCAAATGCATATTATAACCTATTGATATGGAGGGAGTATTTAGTGGCAGAATATATCTCGTAAAGATTACATATTATTCCTATTAATAGAACATGATATGAAATGCAGTGGAAAACTCATGATAAATTGATAACAATTGGCATCAAAGGAATATACAAAAGTGGAGCATGGAAAGAAGTAAAGCCACACGAGCATATATTGAGAATTGTGGGAAATGACCTTCTGAATAATGCCTTCAGTGTCATATGCAAGACGAGCATCAACTTCAGTAGAAACGCGGCCAGGCACAAGCTTTGCAAGTTCAGCTCCAACATTCACCAATGCCTGTCATCCACATACGGTTGACATGTTGATCATGAGTATGGGGCCCATTATCCACAGATATATCTTCTATATAAATTCGCAAGTTACAAAATGTTACCTTGCTGGAGAAACAGGACATACGGTCATCTGAATTTTCTAGACCATAACACTCTGAGCCAGCCAGTGCAGTATCAACAGCACTCTATAACACCAAAAACAAATAAAAAATAAACATATAGTAGAAGTTTATCTTGCACTTGGAAAAAAGTCATCATTTCTCATTTGAACCCTAGAGTAGTTAATCATTTTATACATTTCTGCATCACAAATCCTACATTCCGAATTATTTTTCAGATCATTAAAACACAACACTAACATACATTAGCAGCATAGATATGCAACTATAAACTCCCATGTATCTAAAATCTAAATGTACATACGTGCAAGCTAGGAAGCGGAAACGAAACGGATACGTGGAAACGCCAAAATTCAAAAAAGTAGGAAACGGAAACGTGTAGGAAACATTTCATTTATTATATATTTAAATATAGTTAATATGTAAAGTAATATTTATAAACTTATAATGAAAGCATGAAAACTAAATAACCAAATAAATAGATATTTTAATAGATAAATTAGTCAAATCAAACTACAAACAACATAATAAGTTGAAATAGGTATGATGTACGTATTTCTAAGGCGACGTATGAGTAATTAACAAAATTCATTCCCTCACATACATTAGACAATATATAACACATATTATGGACAAAAATAATTAAATAAAAAAAATTATCAAATGACCATAAAGGTAGTTCATAGGTTTCCGGCAAGGAAACGTCGGCTCATTTGAAGTTTCCATGCTTCCTAGCGCGCAAGTACAAACACTCAAGTATATACCAATCTGTTTAGCACACTCTAGTCTACGCATTTAGTATAGAACGCGTAAATGCAAATCATAACGCAACCACCGCAGAATCAACTAACATCAAATGACGTGGCAAATTAGGCCATGTCATGAGTGTTAGCGGGCGTCTTTAAATATGATTCAAGAAATGCAACCAACAAGAGAATCAAATGCAGAAAACAGTTCATCCCTAAAATAGACATATAGTAAAAGCCAATATATACCCTGAATTTCGTATCCGGGAGGCTACAGATACCTAACAGCAACGAGGAGCTGACAGTAGCCGCAGTCGGCGGAAACCTATTGCATTAACATTTTCAAATCATCACCAACACTGAACAATAATCACAACATTTAACACTTAATTTTATCTTAATCAACCAAAAAAAAAAACTGAGAAATTAAATTAATAAAAACCTCTCAAAGTCATCAAATACGACAGTATCAGGAACGATCTCACTGTAAGCTGTTACCGCATCCAATTCCGTGCTCATACCTAATATTGTCACAATTGAAATAGCCAAATAGATATTTAACCTCACAGAAATTTTTAAAAACAATCAGAATATATAAATAGTTAAATTAAATTACCAGTATCTAGAGAGGAAGAGTAGCTCGGAGCAGCTCGGATTAAGCGAAAACATCGGTGAGGCTTGAAGATCAGGCTAGGCTTCACCGATTGAACTCCGATTCTCAGTTGCTTCTCCTAATTATACAGTTCACAATCAAAACAATTACCAAATGAAATTGAATGTACAATACGATACTGTAAAGTGATGGAGTGAATGTAAATTTGTTACCGATAGAGAAGACGATGAGCAGGAGAGAGCTGAGGATAGCGGAGAATGCAAAGTAGCTGACATTTTTGTTTTTCCTCTTTTCTTTTTGGTGATGATGAACTGGATGTGAAGAACTGGGAGTGAGGTTTATATATAAAATGTGTGGAGTGGAATAAGTAATTAGGTGATGGAATATCTTATGCCAGAGTAAAGGTACATCTTTTGAAGGAGAGAGTACAGTTTGGTTTGCAGGGTGCAAACTGGTAGTAGTGAAATGAGATTGGAATTAGTCGATCTGAGATTACACGTAGATTTTAATATAGCGATCCATAAATTAATGGAACTTGTAGTAAACATTTTAAATTATTGAATTTTAGACATATATATACAAGTACTTAAATATAATATCCAGTAGTTGAAACTAACTGCATAATAAAAAATTAATGTAACAAAATCATCATTTTATAAATACTCGTATGTACTAATTTATATCTGATCTTATCCCCAATCATTTTAAATAGTATTTCTGGTTGTATTTCCATGAGTTTTTTTTTTTTTTTAAATATCAAATATTACATCTACTTCTACGGTTCTACTATACAATATCTTAAACCGCCTTATGTCTCCGCCGGGGATCGAACCTGTATCTCTCCTTCACTATCTCACCTCCATTCCGCTAGACATAAGGTGAAAAGTTTTAATTCATGACGACGCAAGTTCATCCTAAAGATCTACATCGTCAGGTTCGAGGCGAACTACTTCGTTTCGGGTCTGATTTGCCGGAGATGGAAAGTTTTTAATATGTAAGACACAAGTGCATCTTAAATGGTACATGGTCGGATTTGAGAACAACTACTTAATTCATTTCTAGACATATATTCAAAACTAGCCTGTAGCAGAAAAGTTAAATGAACTTTGAACGACATCAAACAAATGGCATATCCGCGGCATGTGGTGTAGTTATTGAATATCGATAAAAATTTGGAGTAGCTGAAAGAGTCAAAAGTGGGATTAGAGCCAAACATGCACATTGTAATTTCATCCAACATAGCTCGTTGTTTCCTAAGCTCATCATCATAAATAATGACATGAAAATCCATATGCTGCTGGACTAATAGTAATGGTAATGGTCTCATTCTTCATTTGTTTTGTTCATCACTGACAATACTTGCTGCTACTAGCCTAATATTACTGAGCATCTGGTTTAACAACCACTTCTATATAAGTTTACAATTACAAAGGAACTTATATGCACATAATACGACAGGCATTTGCTGTTCACATCGACCTTCATTAATAGAAAGGAACTTATATGCACATAATACGGACACAGGCCGGAGAAAGAACATATCATAAGGTGTGAAAATGTGAAACATGATGATCACACTTCAGACTAATGAAAAGAGATTGAGAGACAACAATAAAGCAAGTTAATTAACGATTGTAAGCTTCGAATACTCTTATCGTTCATTTTCATAACTGACAGTGTGACAGAAGAACTAAAACAGAAAATCAACCAGCACAAAAATCAGAAATTTTTAAAAGTTTTTATATATTATCTTGTTTGATAACAGATTTCCACATCCTCTTGGAAGTGTATAAGCTGGTATGAAGTATGAACTATAAGCGGACAGAACTGAGCTCATGGAGTTGAAAGCAATGAGATTTCTGAAAGTCCAAGAGAAAAGCAATTAACTTCTAAAGGTAATAATCTTGACTCCTGAGGAATTGTGACAGGCTCGCTCATCAGTACTAGTATTACAAGCTATAGAAGAAGAATCTATGGTATTGCAAGGGACATTTCAGAAAGAACTATTAGCTCATGTTCTCTGTGGCTACTGGACATACAGGCAGGCAAAAAATGTCTGTATTCAAGCATTTCTCTGGTTGCATGTTTTGTGACAGGGGAATGTTTAGGTCTCTGTTAGGCACTTTCCAAACATGGAGTATGTATGTATGATAAAATCAACTCCAAGTCCATTCCATAGTATATTACTGTTCTTTATATTGGAAACGGTGCGTTAGCAGTTTAATTTCCACGAATTGAAACAAGATGTGATCGATAATTATATTGGTGACATTGCATGATCATAGTTACACGATGCGAATTGCACTAGACTCGGAATATCGTGGGACCCATTAGTGAAATCCACGTGGACTCCTCGGTCCACTAGATCCATGCTTTATTAAAACGGTAACAAAGCTGAAAATGAGATATAGTAGGAGAACTGACGTTGGTTATGTTTATCAGAACTATCTGAAAAACTAGCTAGCTAGTTGATAATTGACTGGTTTATGCGTTGCTGCACATATCTAAATCTTTTTGTTGAACCAATAGACACCTTTGCTGTTGGTACCTTCATCCGGCTCCACATAAATGCACTCCTTAAACTCTCTCCAGACCGCCTTTATAATAAGTGTTGAGTCAAAGTTATAGTACTCGCCTAGTACCGGTTGAATGGCAAACGTTGCCTCCATAGCATGATAGTGCGGAATGGTGGGGAACAAGTGGTGTAGAACATGAGTATTGTTGATGTTATGTGAAACTTTGTTCAGGAACCTGCCATAGTGCCTGTCAACCGTTGATAAAGCCCCACGTAGCCAATCCCACTCCGAAGAATCATAGTGAGGCAATGCAGGATGAGTGTGATGCAAGATGGTCACCAAAGAAAACAATATTGCCAACATGACAAGAGGGGCAACATAATGGAAAAGCAGCCAAGGAAATCCTTTTACCGTTGCCAGGACATAAAGCACGTACGTGAAAGCAAGAATGCAGGCATTGGAGATCCAGATTAGAGGGCGCTCCTTATCGGTAAAGATTGGGCTGTAAGGGTTGAAGTGGGAGGTGAACCTACCGTATTTGCGACCTTTGAAGTTGAAAAGTAGATACCAGAACCAGCCAAATGTGAATGTGACGAATATCCTGATTGCTCGGCCGAATGGATTGTCCAAGTATTTGAAAAATGCTGGAATTTCAGACTTATGTTTTGGGACAAGAACTTCGTCGTACTCCATTGATCCCGTGTTAGAGTGGTGTTTGCGGTGGCTTATACGAAATGAGAAGTATGGAACGTAGAGGGCAGTGTGGAGGATCATGCCGACAGTGTTGTTGAGCCAAACGTACTCGCTGAATGCATGATGGCCACATTCGTGGGCAAGGACCCAAATGGCAGCAAATACGATCGACTGGCAGAACCAGTAGAGAGGCCACACAATGTACGAAAGAGGGCGCGGAAGGAGGTTGAAGTAGTTCGAAGCGACATAGTACAGGGAACATAGCATTGATAAATCATAAACTACATACGAAAATGACTTTAGGACGGAACGCTTGAAGCAATGGGGTGGGATCGCATTCTTTAGATCATGAATGGTGAACGGAGGCTTTGTGCGTGGTAGGACTTTGGCTCGGCCTGTTAATCTAGCCATTGAACTGCAGTGGAAGGGAACTAAAGAGGGGTGCAGGATTCGATCTGATGGTAAATATTTCTTCTTTGATTCATCAGTTCATACAATAGCAGCACTATAAATACTACTGCTGGTAAGTACAAATCTGTAAGATAGATCAGCCCTGATTAATGCAGTAGATTTAGCATTGAAAAATAAACGGTGCATGAATTTATTTACGCATGTAATGCTTGTCTGCCGTGGTGTGCTTGCTAGCTCCTTGTTTAGAGTGCAGCATGGGTGACATTTTTGAATACGAACGGGCGGCTGGGAGTGAGGTTTATATATAAAAAAAAAATGTATGGAGTGGAATTAGCCAACTGGGTGATGGAATATCTTCTACCAGAGTAAAGGTACATCTGTTGAAGCAGCGAGTACAGTTCTGTTGTGGAGGAATAAAGTGATAGTAGCGGAATGAGATTGGAATTAGTTGATCTACAATGCGACGTGGATTTTAAAATATTGATCAAGAAATTAAATGAAACTGGTAGTAGTAAGAGTACCCGCATCAGTGGTTTAAGGCTAAGTCCAGTTTAAGGCCTTAAACTGGCCTTAGCCGCGTTTAAGCAGTTTTCGTCTGCATCAGTGACTGCTTAAACGCGGCTAAGGCCAGTTTAAGACCTGCCACGTCATTTTTTTTTTTTTTTTTTTTTTTTTTTTTGGTTAAGGTAAAGAAAAAGGAAGATTGTTCGTAAAGAATTTCATACGAAATCAAGTTTATAGATGGAAATCACGAATATATTACATTAAGTTGTACCGAATTTGAAACACACAATATTACAACAAGTTCTGCTTAATTGAAAACAAACGATTGAAACAAACATATCCAAGAGTGGTGTCTATTTATAGATCTCGAAAAGTTCTATCCGTTGGTAATTTTTATTTATTTTTTGCATTTTTATTTTAAAAGTTATGACCGTTTGAAATTTAAATGGAAAAGTAAAAAAAAAGAATTAAAAAAAAAAATAAACTAAATGGGTGGAGTCCACAGGTGGACTCCACACCACATTGCTGCTCAGCGTTTATGATAAACGCTGAGCATGCCAAAACGCGGCCCAAGCCGCGTTTTGGGCCACTGATGTGGCCCAAAACGTTTTCAGTCCCCTTAAGCGCGCTTAAGGGGACTGATGTGTGTAGTCTAACATTTTAAATTATCAAATTTTATTTAGGACGACAGAAAATAATAATAAAATATAATATCCAATAGTTATTTTTTTACGAAGTAATATCCAGTAGTTGGAGTACTTCAATAGCATTCACAGCAGAAGCTATGCTCTGCACCGTTAGCAAGCTCATCTACTGCATCAAATTCAAGCAACCCTTTCTGCCTATCAGATATGAAAGCCCATCCTCTTCAGAACCAATTTCTCTTAGCAAGATTTTCAGAGTGGCATATTGGCATATAGTATCAAATATCGATTGCGTAGAAAAAGCTGTAAGACTCAAAATTAGGATTAGTGCCAAACATGCATGCACATTGTAATTTCAACCAACTTAGCCCGTTGTTCACTTGCTGCTACTAGCCTATTACTGACTGATGAAAGACTGAGCATCTGGTTTAACAAGCACTTCTACCCAACTTAAGCTTACAGGGTTACACTAACAAATGCCCCCCCAAAACTGCCATAAGAACCCCTTTCTTCCTCTTCCTCCATATCCTGTACTCATTCGAACACAGCTTACTCATTCTATAACACAAAACACCATTGGTTTCGTCTAAGTCTTTCAACTCTCAACATAACGCGACAGGCATTTGCTGTTCACATCATCAACCTTCATATGCACATACAGACAGGAGAAAAGAACTTATCATAAGGTGAAAGTGTGAAACATGATCAGAGTTTAGACTAAAGAAATCAGCAACAAGTTATTCATGCCTCTAATCAAATGGTAACTATATACATGGATACAGACCATTGTGAACAGATTAAGAAGCAACAACAAAGTCCAGATAACAATTGTAAGCTTCTAATCTCCTTATCATTCATTTTCTCATGACCGACATAACAGCACAAGAATCAGATTTTGTTTAAGAACAGAATTCCAACGCTTCTTGAATCTTGGAAGTGCATAAGCGGGTATAAATTATAAGCAGACAGGACTGAAGTTGAAAGCAATAAGCTTTCCAAAACTCCAAGATAAAAACAACTTATAAAAGTACTTGTCATGAGGAATTGTAACAGGGTCATCAGCATTAATATAGAAGTTACAAAGAAGCATCAAATACTGCATGGGACGTTTCAGAACGAGCTGTAAGCTCATGTTCTATGGACTATGTGGCTAGGCGACATAGAACAAAAAAGTCGATGTTATGTTTATGAAGATCGACAAGTAAGAAACAGCAAGAGGAATGATCAACTCACAAAAAATCAGTCAATTAAACAATAAACAAAATCTTCCAAAGTACACTTTAAGACGGGCTATTAACCTGGTTGAGCAGATCATTCTATAAATCAGCTGCAATCAACAGTCAAGGAAAACAAAAAAGATATATTCCCAACTCCACATACTATTAACAAGTCTTAGCAGCATTTTGTAACTCCGGTGCAACACGACACGACACTGAAAGCATTATCACAGTCCAAAGACTCAGAGAACGAACAACCAGAAAAATAGCTGCAGAATCTTCACAAACACAGACACATTACTGTATCAAAACCATGTAATACCATCAGAACAAGAAGAAACAACATTCAAAAGCTGAAACACATGAGCAAAACCAAGAATCAGAAACCAATACAGATTAATTCCAAATGCTAAATTCAATATATCACAAAAGTCTCAAAAACATTTTTAATATCATACAAACACAGCGAATTCGACTTGTTCTCCAGGGTAAACAATCTGAATCAAGAACAGGTAACAAAATATCAACAAATTGTACATTAACTCCAAAAATGCTAGTATATCCGAAATTCAGAATCAAGAACCAGTGTTGATGAGCATCTGACATTTCTCAAACTCCTTAACCAGCTTGTCCTCCCTAAACCCAACCAAGAACTGCGCAACCGCTTCAAGAAACAGCGCCGCCTGATAAACAGTGGCAACACTCAACACATCCGCCAAAACACTCCTCCTCAGCCTATTCGCATCAAGAACCACCTCCACCATCTCCTCCATCTCCTTCTCCACCGACTCCTCAATCTTCCCCTTCCCCAACCTCACCACCATCCTCGCCTGCGCGTCCCTGGCACGCGCCGCCAGTGCAGGAACCATCAGCCTCAGCCCACACTCAATCTGCTCCACTCTAGCCGTCACCGCCCTGTCGGGGCTCCTCCAGGCCGTCTCCACGCACCACGGGCGGATGAACTCAGACCGGCGCAAAACGAACCCGTCGCCGTCGCCGTCGGATGAGGAATCTTCTTCGAGAAAGGAACGGATGAGGTTGGTGAAGAGATAAGGGTGGAGATCGGCGAGCCAGAGGAAAGGGAGCTCGATGGGGTTGCGCCAGGAAGGGTAGAGGACGGAGGAGAGGGAGGAGGAGGCGGCGGCGTCGAGGGCGGTGTAGTAGGATTGGAAGTGGGAGTGGAGGGTTTCGACGTGGGCGGAGAGGAGGCTGGGGGTGGTGGAGAAGGAGGAGAGGGCGGATTGGAGCTGGGGGAGGTGAGTGGTGGAGAGGGTGGTGAGCCACTGCTGGTGGAAGTCTTTGAATGGGATCGTGTTCTTCTTCTGGTGGTTGAAGAACCCTAATTTTGGCCGGAACATGGCTTAATTTGGGGATTTGTTATTTGATTTGAAGATTGATTGATGATTCTTCTTCAAAGTTTATTAGAGAGCAAGCTGCTGATAGTGTGAAATAAACTGTAAAATGGGTAGATTGATTGATAGATTATTATTATTATTATTATTATAGCTAATGAGAGATTAGCAACATTCGAGAGAAGCATTTGAGAAGCATTTCCCGCCTAAATTAATTAAAGGTTAATCGGACCGTCATTGTTGGAAAGTAGTACTCATCAAAAGTAATCAAACTACTACTACTAGTCTAGTGTACTACCTGTGGGCTATATTCATTGGACCGGACCGCTACATCCTCTGTCTTCTTAAATCGGCCCATATGGTATTTACATTGGGGAGGAGGGTTTAACACGAGAGCATGATCGACTTAGTGAGTGTTTGCAAATGCTTTTATGATGTACTTCTGTGCTACTTTTGCTAAAATTTAAAAAAAGTTGATTTTAATCAAAAGTGATGGGTGTTTGCTATTTTTGTCCAAAAGCAGTTTAAAGTCACAGAAGTAGAAGCCGTAGTGTTTGGTAAACTCAATTAAAGCACTTATTTTTAGTTTAAAAAGAATTAAGAACTGCTAAAAGTAGGTAGTAGAATCATCAATTTACATGCTTCTCAGCTTCTGGCGGTTATCTGCTTTTTTCAGGAGAAGTTGCAGCAGAAGTTGTAAAATAAAACACTCCAAAACTACTTCTACTACTCCAAAAGCACAAAAGTGATTTAAACATTTGCAAACACTCACTTAATTTTACTTAAGCTTCCAGATCGGAGAGCTGCCAGTAGCAGCTCCGATCAGAGCTTCCATGGCAATTCCGATCTGGACTGACATGGCAGCTCCCACCGGAATCGGTACCGGAGTCTTTAGGAAGAAGACGACTTGTTTTAAAAAAAATTGATTATTTAAAAAAGAAAAAAAAACACCTTGGGACTTATTTGAATATTAATCTTGTTGGGATTGCTTTACATTGAGTTTTTTTGGACCCATTTTGAAAATTTTAGAAGTTTTTAGTGTCAATTTCATAAAATAGAAAATGTTGGGGTCAATGTATAATAACATAAATTAATATTATTTGGTCAATGCAAAATTTTGAATTTTGACCAGGGAAAAAAAAAATTCTTTCCACGTTTTAATTCGCCAAAAGTCAAATTCGTGAACCTGGATGTAATTAAAACTATCTAATGGTTCTTTCAACGTAATATAAAATACGATGGTCACTTACTTGTAATTTCATGATCTAACGAGGGTCCTAGAAGTAATGGACCCTTATATATATATATATATATATATATATATATATATATATATATATATATATATATATATATATATATATATATATATATATATATATATATATATATATATATATATATATAGTATATTTTTATCATTTATTAGTTAATTTAATATTACTAAATAAACATTATTGAAAAAAACATTTTTAGTACTAAATAATTGAAAAAAAATCTACAATTCCGTAATATATATTGAAGTAGTACTGAAGCAAATCTACGATTCCACTAAATTCAAATTCTTGGAAAGCACACTATATCTCAATTCTCACATATTGCGTAAGTTAGATCGAAAAGTAGACCAACATAAAATAAAAATTATGGGATGATAAATACTACAATAATATAATAATAGCATACCTTTATGTTCTTTTCTTAAGCTCCACATCATTTCTCTTCGCTGCAAATGAATATCATGAAATAAATCAAGAAATGGGGAAGTTAGCTTGGGAATTGGAGGTTGAACCCAAAATAAATAAGTGAATGATTTGAATCAATTTTAACAAAACAAAAAGAAGGAAAGGAACTTCCATCGTGGGTAGGGGAGAGAGATGATTGTAATTTCGGAATGCAAAAAATTGATATCACAACTACCTTTGTGAGAGAAAAACATGTTGGTTTCATTTTATATGTACTCCCTCCATCCCAGAACAGTTGCATCATTTTGCCATTTTGGGCGTCCCGTTAGATTTGCACCATTTCATTTATTTGCCATATTTGGACATGGTTATAATAATTTTATATTCCATCAACACATTTTTGTGGCCACAAATCCTCCATAAAGTAAAAACAACACTCACTATCAATATAACTCAATATTTAAATCTTCTCCTTATTTTCTGTGTCCAAAACCAAATGGTGCAACTGCTCTGGGACGGAGGGAGTATAGACTAGTAAATTGACACGCGGATACCCACGTGATGAAATGTAATCGAATTTTAAATGTGGATATCTAATATTATATTTTTTTTAATTACTTAATTTAAATTTGAAAAGATTAATTAAGTAGTGGCCTTAGTGGATAAAAATTAATTTTTGGGACTAAAAGTAATTTTTTAACATTTGATTAGTATAGATGTGTGCATCGACTTTGAAAATGGAGGGAGTATCGGTGTGTGCGAATGAGACTGACCTGATTGATTACATGCATGCCTAAAAGTCAACAACTTAAAAGGCGCACTGCGAGTGATGATGGCCACGTACTCCATTTTATAAAGCTAATTTATTTCAGTTCCACTAATTCACCTCCCATGGTGGTGTATTAATTAGAGTTGTTGATGGACAAAAATAAAAGGGCACAAATAATCAGGTACTACTACCAGTTTTAAAAAGATAATTAGTGCATTATATGGATAAGATAATCTTTCATTCACGTGAAGGACAGGAACTGGTAGTAATAATTCTTGGTCCAAATTCCAAACACAGTTGGATCTCTCACACCGACACTTCTGCGGTGGTTAATTAACAACTTTCCGCCTATCCTCAAGCCCTTTGAAAGAAAAGAAAATTATCATGGAAGTTGCACTTTGTTGCCACCAGACAGACAAATTCTTTAAAAAATATATAAATAAATAAAAAATTATAGATTTTAATTCTTGCGGTGAATGTAAAAGATATTAATGGCGGAGTTATTATATTAATGGCGGAGTTATTTTATACGGGTGGTGATAATTCAACTCAAGCCAAATGTAAATGTAAGTATTATAGAGTGCATGACCTTGTCATAAAAGTTGATTCGACGTTGAGCACGCTATTTAAAATTATGTGATTGTTTTAAAGCTCACAAGCTTTAACTTATTTGGTGAGCATACCCGACTACGTAAGTTAACATAGTAATTATTTATCTGTAAAAAGGAGAGAAAAAAAAAAGAAAGAAGGAAAAATACTCGGCAGTTAAACTATACACTTCGTCGGTTCTTCCACAGTTCCACGTAAACCGGAAAACAGAGGGGAACAAACCAAGCGGGATTTTCTGTCCCAGGTCCTATGCCACTTCCTCTGGCAGCAATTAGAAGCTGGCATGTGTCCATTCCATGTCTATTTTTTACCCGTCATCTTTTCTTTCTTTTTTGTTAATTTTTTGTTCATTATTTTTTTTTTTTACCTTAATTTGTTTGTTGTAACTCCGAGAATTAAAAAGGGTAATAACAATTCTCCTTTTCTTTACGATATTTCTCTCTAATCAATTGTGTTCATGTTTAATTATAAATTACTCATAATTATACGGATGTATTTTTTTTAAAAATAATTTAGGTGTAATATACGGTTAAACATATATACAATTATTTATCAAAGAGAAAGATCATAAAAGTCGGAGGAAGTATTACTTATCTTCTTATCCCTCTCACATGAAATCAATATAGAGCGAATGGGAAACTCATATGAAAACTAAAAACTAAATCAATTTCACAAAAAACAGATTGAAATGAGTAATACTAAAATTACAATTTTTACATTCTGTTCCTATCACATTTTCGGTGTATTTTCTTTATTATTTATGTTTTATAGTTGAACAAAGTGTTGTCTAACGTTGTTTCAACTCTCAACTTCAATTCAAAAAATACTACGAATTTATAAATTTTAATCATATTTAAAAAAAAATTATATCCTTATAATTTATGAGTAATATATAATCATACATGAACGCAGTTGACCGAAGTGGAATACTTCCTATGGTGACTATTTATCGCGACCTTTGACCACATATAGCTTTTAAATTAAACTGTATTAATATAAACTAAAAGTTGATTTATGAAAATATATTCCATTTAATTTCATAATATATATAATTTTATTATATTTTTCTTTAATGTTTTTATGAGTTATACGTGGTCAAAGATGTCCCATTAGGAAGTTCTTAATGAAACGAAGTAAGTATGATTAAAAAAAAATGGAGAAAGTATTATTGTTATTTTTAATTTCTATGGAGTTCCAACAAATTAACGTCAAGAAAAAAATCAAAAATAATGACTGGAAGTAAAAATATAGACTAGTTGATGGTAAGCTAGAATGTACACATGACATCTTCTAATTGCTGCCACAGGAAGTGGCACAGGGAGTGAGACAGAAAATCCGGCTTGGGAACAAACAACAATGATTTACTTCCTTAATTACCGCGCTCACGTTTTGACAGTTTTACCGCCACGTGTTAGAGAACAGTTGACAAAGCCAAAGACAAGCTAACATTAACTGCAACTCACATCCTCAACATTCCCACTCCCATTTCCTCTCCACCACCATGCGGCCACCACTCCTCCTTCTCCTCCTCTTCCTCCTCACCACCACCGTCACCTCCCAATACACCACCACCACTGATCCCGACACCGACTGCACAAACAAAGTGATCCACATCCGGCACCTCCCTCACCGATTCAACCTGGACCTACTCTCCAACTGCTCCTCCTACCCTCTCTTCACCGACTTCTGCCCTTACCTCCCCAACCACGGCCTCGGCCACAAAACTCACAACTCCTCCCACTCCTGGTACCGCACAGACCCCTTCCTCCTCGAGCTCATCTTCCACCGCCGCATGCTCGAGTACCCCTGCCTCACCTCCGATCCCAACCACGCCGACGCCATCTACCTCCCTTACTACTCCGGCCTCGACGCCTTAAAGTACCTCTACGGCCCCGATATCAACTCCAGCTTCCTCCACGGCCTCGATCTCTACACGCATCTCTCCTCAATTGATTCACCCCAAATCTGGAACAAATACAAAGGCCATGACCATTTCCTCGTCATGGCCCGCCCCGCCTGGGATTTCACACAGCCCTTATCCAACGATCCGCCCATTTACGGCACCTCCTTCCTCGAATTACCGGAATTCTACAACATTACGGCGCTCACGCTCGAGACCAGAGCGTATCCGTGGCAGGAGAGGGCTGTTCCTTATCCGACGTCGTTTCACCCGCCTAATTTGGGGTTTTTGGAGAATTGGGTGAGCAGGGTGAGGAGGTCGAAGAGGAACACTCTAATGCTGTTTGCTGGTGGGGGTGGGATTTCGCAGAACGCGAATATTCGGAGGAGTATTCGTTTGGAGTGTATGAATAGTACGGAACTGAGTGTGAGTGGGACCGGTTATAGTAAGATATGTGAGTTTCTGGACTGTTCTAATGGGATTTGTGAACATGATCCAATTCGGGTCATGAAGCCCATGCTCCAGGCGACGTTTTGTTTGCAGCCGCCTGGGGATACGCCTACGAGGCGGTCCACATTTGAAGGGCTTTTAGCGGGGTGTATACCGGTCTTTTTTGAGGAACTGTCTGCGAAGAAGCAGTATACGTGGCATTTGCCGGAGGAGGAGTATAGTGAGTTCTCGGTTTTTATACAGAAGGAGGATGTGATGTTTAAGGGAGTGAGCATTGTGGATGTGTTGATGGCAATACCCAGGCGGAGGGTGAGGAGGATGAGGGAGAAGGTGTTGGAGATGATGCCCAGAGTTATGTATAGGAAGCATGGGAGTTCGTTGGGGTTGAGGAGTAAGAAGGATGCCTTTGATATCGCCGTTGAGGGTACTCTGCAGAATATTAAGTCTAGGATTCGTCAAGAATTTGCGAATGCAGGTGCTCAATGATTTTGATACTGCAACTCAACTGACTGCTACTATACTAGATTCTTTCTTTTGTTTTGCTTCTTCATGACTTGTTAGTGTAATTATTATAAGTGTTTGTTATTCTATTTATTATATGAAATATACGGCTTATTACTGACTAATGTTATCAAGCTGCATTTGCTCTCATAGATTACTTCACTTTTTTAGCTTCTTGTGCATTCATTTGAAGACCAGTAGTACTGATATAAAGTATTTAGAAGCTCACAAGAATGATCTACATAGATGAGCTATGAGATAAGAAGGGCAGACAGATATACTCCAGGGAGATATTGCACCAAGAATTCAGGCCTTATTGCTCACTGATAGTGTAAGAAATGTTACAGTTTTTTCATAAGAATCAAGAAGAGAATGAAGAAGCTGGTGGATTCTAGTAGATTGTTTGAAGAGGACTCGGGTTAAACGATGCATAAGAAAGCAGTTCTGCGTCGCACTTAAAGATAGACATCTCTTCTTCAGTTAGTATCACCCACACTTCAATGCCACCGCCCGATCTTGTATCCATCAAGCACGCAAAGTTATCAAAAGGACTCGTCTCTGCCCCAGCGTAGCCAAAATCCACCCAAATAGGTTTTCCCCATCCAAAATCAGCTTCATACAAATCACCATTACACATGCTGGTCACTGACATTCGATGAGGATCTTTCTCCTTGATCAACATTTTCATCTTGTCCAAATCTTCCCTATAGATTTTAGCTGCGTCTTTACCTTTCATCTTCTCAATGTAAGCAGAGTTAACTTTATCGATGGTGCTCTTCAGATGCCCTGCCAGGAAGTACAGTTCTTCAGCACTGCTATTATTTATGTTGGAGTGGGTAAAGGTATCCATGAAAATGTTCCCAATGGAGAATGGTGGGAAAGGCGGCGAGCTTCTTTCTCTCAAGTTCACAGAAAGCCTCAAAGTCGAAGAAGATTTCGGAGCACAGCCTTCCAGTGATGATCTAGCAACAGAAGCAGCAATGTTACATTTCCAAATAAGCGCCGTCACACCAACTACGCGGCTTGGGGCCTGTGCATTTTGTTTCAGAGCAGCTAGTGATGATGCAGAGAAAAAAAATCGCCCTGCCACATACTTTGTATTCGGTGAATGCTGAGGAGAACTCATTTCATTCAATCGTTCTGAACTGTCCGTAGGATCAGGCAGGAAAACGGAAGGCGAAACAAATCTGGGGATTATATTCTGCGAGGAACCATGTGCTGTGGCAGCCCAAGCATTCAGGAATGTTACGTGCGAGTATCCATCAACAATCTTGTGCGAAGTGCACAAGCCTATTGCAATGCCACCACAACTGAAGATGGTTGTCTGAACCATAGCCACACGAGTACTCGACAACATTTCAACAGAATTAGGCTCAAAAGGCAGTAACTTGTGCATGGCCTTGTTATCTGGCTGGTTGAGAAAACTGGAGATGCAGTCATTGGCCTTTGCTTCGACATAATAAACCCCTTGGTCGTTGCAGTCAATGAATCGAACACCCTGGAGCTTACCTGCCAATGGATAGAACCTCGTCAAAGTTTCAGATAAAGACTGCTTTAGAATTCTTCTCCTTGTGATAATCTCATCATTGATTTGGTGAGGGCAGCTCTTGTTGTTGTTGGAGTAGAAGTAAACAAAAGGCATGTAAAGATTAGAAGAGAATTGGTCCAAGCCTGAAAGCTCATAAGTTCTCAAGTTATGTGGTGTGGGAGCAGAAGGCTTGATGTCTTCAACAGAAATAATCTCAACTTCTAGTACTCCAACTTCTTCTTTATTTCTTCTCCTGCAAAATCATTAGATATCGGTTTAAAAACTCCCCGAAGAGGTTCAAGTTGTTCAGTTTACGCAGATGAAATCAACATGAAGTCCGAAAACGTGATGACACTTAAAAAGCGTACTCTGAAAATACCGTAGATGCACCTCCACCAGTGAACTCCATTAGATCAAGTTCTACCTGCACCAGATTGATCGATCAGTATTCGGAATAAACAACTTCAATCTCAAGAAACTGATGGTCATACCTGATAATTTGATTCATGTTATAGTATATGTTCTTCCACGTAACTAATATAATGAGAGCAACTTTATCAATCTAATCTTTCAAATGAAACTAAACTGAGCATGCTTGACTTTCTATGTATCAGCATAATATGGGGTATATATTGTTCTCGGAAGTCGATGATTGCGTGAGTCTACATATGCCAGTTATAACGAATACGTGAAGATGACAACATTTAAAACTCAACTCTCAAGTAATACTGAAAAAAAAGTCTTCCATATCTACGGGAAAGTTTTCATTTGATTTTGTTAAGTTTTTTTTGATCCGGTTTGACCTCATATAAATATCAAATTATATCGGAAAACATTACTTACGAAGCTACATTACGGTATATCATAATATAATTTCGTTATTTATTTTTCTAGTATGATTTGAAATTTATATAAGATCAAATTGAAACTTTGAAAAATCCAATAAAATTAAATTGAAAGTTTGTCCGAAGGAGTAATTTAGTAATTCCATTTTATTCTCTTTAAAAGTCAACTCTCAAATAATTGTTTTTTCATCCATACGAAAGGTCACATAAAGATTTTTTCAATTTTATACATTTGACTATTTGCTTTTTAATTTATTATTTCCAGCGCAATAATTGCTCAAAGCTTTTGGGGCGTTAGAAACTGTTATTTTCGTATCAACAGAATTGAACTGAACTGAACTGAATAAAGCCGAAGTGAACTAAACAAAACTAAACTAAATTTATTTGTAATATAAAATATAACTAAATGAACCTGAACATAACTGAAACCTGAACATAATTAAACTAAACAGAACATAACTGAAAATAAAGAGTTTTCAGACAGAGAGAATAAAGTCTTACTAGTTGTGGCACATATCGCTGCCCCAACAATGTAGGCCGAAACCCAATGGTGGCCTTGCAATGGACTTTCATATAATTTTTCCTAGGAATTCTGTCCAAATGCATGTATTTCCTACAGTCTACAACTCATTGCAACAAGTCAACAAGTGATAGTCAGAGTTAGTCATCAATAAGACTAGGCCTGTAAACGGGTGTCATCCGACCCACACCTGACCCAGTTGGGCACCCAACAGGTGGCAACCCGTTTACATCAAGTGGGTGCGGGTGTAAAACCCACCCGCACGCGGTACTTTATAACCCGCTAGTTAACATTAATTTACTACAAAAAAACTGCCAGAACTCGTTCCTTCTGAAACCTAAAATTTTGCCGCCTCTTCAACCCAGTCTCCGTCTTCTCTATTCTTCGTCTGAAACTTCGCCATTCGATCCGATCTGATGACTCGCCGCCACTCACCACCACCCCCACGTACCTCACCAACACCGTCCTCTATTCTGCGACGGTCTCCTCGTTTAACACCGGTACAGTCATCCACGTCTTCCGTCCGGCGGTCTCCCCGTCTTAATAGTTTATCATCATCTGCGGGTGTGGGTGATGAGCGGGTGCGGGTGATGAACGGGTGGTACCCGCACTCACTTGAGTTATGTGAATGGGTGGACCGAGTTCTTGCGGGCTGCCACCCGTTTACAGGCCTAATCATGAGGTCTAGCAGGTTGCCACTCGTTTACAGGTCTGGCCCATCATGAGGTGTTGACTTATTTGTTCATGGCCAAGTAATATTGCAATTAGCTTTTTCCTTTTTTTATTTTAATTAGTTTGAGATGATCATTCTCCTATGAGTGTTAAGAACCTTTTACCAGATGACCTTGGACAAACCGGGATATAATTAGCGTTGGTCTGGTGATTAGACTTTAGAGTTCATATATTAGCTAGGTCGCTAGGTGTAGTAAATGAAACATTATTAAGACATTTATAAGAAGATGTTTGATCGAACAAAATTATTGGTTTTTCAAAATCTTGTCGGTTTATCTGCTATGATGATGTGGATAGTCTTCATAAGAGCTTATTGTCGATATTCATTTTTTAGCCTTAAGGTTAGGGTAGACTTGGACATGAAAAGGTCTTGCTCTGTCTGGTCTGGAACACAGTCAAGGATCTAAGATGCTTTGTTCTTGAAGAAGTTTTGATGGCATTGGCAGTCTGGCACTGTTCGAAGCTCTGCTCTAATTAAATCTCTTGTAAAACAGATCATGAACTTAGGCATTGTTCTATTCAACTTTTAAAAAAAACACAATTTTTAGTTCAATCCAGCTTAGATTTTTTTTTTTCCCGTTGAATCAAACATAGGCTTACCAAGTAGCGAAGCAGGGGGTGCAGTGGGGTCACTGGACCCCCTCAAACTTTGCATAATACGATAATAGTAGTGGTATTAGTAAGATCAACAGTTATGTCCTGGTGGTGGAGAGCAAAGGTCTCGTCGCGTGACCCGTGGGTTTGATTCCTCTTATGCACAACTGCTATTTAATTTAGTCATTTTAAAATTTTCTTCTTTTATTTTTACCTTACATTTGTTTGAATTTGTCTTCTTTCTTTTTTTCCTTTTAAAATCTAGATGTACAATCTTTCATTTTAAATTTTTCTTCTTTTATTTTTAACTTACGTTTTTTTTAATTTGTCTTTTTTTTTTTATGTACAATCTTATTTTCAACCATCGATGTGGCGTGTTTTAGTGCTTGAAATCAATTCACATCAATGCAAGGTTAAACTTATACGTGTTAGTGTTAATATAGAGTATTGTTTTGATATAGGTATAGATATAGTTATAAACATATAAAAATGATTTTATTTTTAATTTTGCTTATTAGATTATCATATAGCATGCATAATTTTTTGAAATTTTTTCTAGAAAAATATCATATCTTTAACTTTAACCACCTGAAATTTTATTCTGACTCCGCTGCCGAAGTTACGGTAATAAAAAAGTTAAAACATGCTATCCCCAACTGAATTAAAATTACTTGGTAGGAAAAGTGTACTATACCAGCACACAGCAGACATAATTTACGAATTACAAGTGGTTTCTGAACCATATAGCTAGTAGGTGGTCCATGGATCATGATAAAATCCAGTACCTAGCTAGCTAATAATGTCTTCACCAACAGTAATTGAGGCTCTTTGAGACTTTGACAAGTTTAGAGCTGTAATAAATTTGGTCTTTCGATTCATATGTACACAACTAGTCAAATAATCTGTCAAATGTTGTTTGATTGCACGATGAATATATATTTGCTGCTGCTGTCATGCATACATATATTGGTCCCAAAATAGTTCTTATCCGATCCACCCCTGTAGTAAAAATTGCTAGGTTGCCCAATCTGATCCAACCATTGAGATATATACTCTTGTAGTAGCTGGATTTTGTTAACAGTATCGACTTAAGGTTATTAAAGAAGAAAACTATTGCGTTCATAATTAAATACTGTCCTCTACAAATTAATGAAACCAATGGATACCTGGTAGGTATTTAAAAATCGCGTGAAATTTAATTAGTTGGGATAGGTTTAAAATTAATGGGCGAATCTCAATATTTTAAAATTTAGTTAAATATTGCTTAATATCTGTTCTCTTCGTCTGAAAATTAATTATTTTAAGTTCAGTTCATGAGATGCATTTAGTTCAGTTCAGATCAGTTCAGATGCATTAAGTTCAGTTCAGTTCAAATTCACCTAATAGTTTTTTATACTACAAATAAGTTCAGTTCAGTTCAGATACATTAAGTTCAGTTCAGATGCATTAAGTTCAGTTCAGTTCAAACGAAGAGAACATAACTTTATTTGGAAATGGAAGAAAGAAGCTACGGAGATGGGCCCGGGCAGGGTCAGCGGCGTTCGCCCACCCCATAAAAAAATATAATAATAAAATTTTTATATGTGATATTTACGATTTTTCAATAGGTAATTTATACAATTTTACAAATTTTGCACTCCCTCCCCCTAACTCCAAATTCTGGGTCCGCCTCTCAAAGTGGGTGCATATATATATATATAGTCGGTGTGCATATAGTACTTCGTTGAGTTAAAAATGCTCATAAATATTGGACAGTGATAATAAAAGGACGATGGGGCTAATTAGAGTGTGCATGAGTAGCGATTACAACTAGACTAAACCGGAGTGGGAGAGGAATAGCCTTGAACTTAGTCGGTCCGCTTAATTCTGGTCCCGGATAGATCATCGATGGATGGAGATAGTGCTCTTGTTTGACCAACGACCATCAGTGGCGGAGCCACTGGGGTCCAGTGTCACTACTGGACCACCTGAACTTTGAAATTTCTTTTAAAAAAAATTATTTTGTTAAATTTTACATTTTGACCCTCCTAAAAAATTATAATTTTACAGTTTATCTCCAGAGAACTACTTCTAAATTCGCCATTGACAACCATACCGTAAATCCAAAATTACCACCATTAATACTATTGTAGACTGTGTGTACATAGTAATATTATGGGTAACTGACTCTGCTTTTATTTTCAGGAATCAGGAGCCCCCTAAGAACTACCTACTGTGCTTTCAACTTGGACGTATGCATGTAGCAATTATCACTGAGGACACTCACTATATACTCTTTTGGTGACACCCAAAACAATAATACTGTCACTCCATTCAGAAATTACTAAACAATTTTTGCTGCAAGCCTGCAACCATAGTATAGAGTTAGAGTTTGCTGCAGTCCCTTGCCAATGTCAGAAATACTTTCATGCTGCAACGACCATAAAATCAATGATTCATCGACATATGTGCCTGGGTTAAAGCCTAATTCGTTAATTCGTGGTATGGCGATACAATATGGAATGCGCGCCCTAGCACATTTTTGTTATTTAGCTTATTAAATTATTTAGTTGATTTATTATTCTGCATTGTTAAGGTTGAAATTTGATAAAATATCTAATTTTTCTCTAATTAAATCATAATCTCGTAAATATAGGCACTGCGCTTGCATGCCATCAAGTCTTACTCTTATTGGTCAGTAATATCTTTTGCACTCTAGTTGTGTCAGAGCTGAACTACTACATTAGTTGTAAAATTGATGAATATATATATTTTTCGGTCGAAACTTCATCTTTTTGTTTTGTTTAGCGTGATCATTAATCATTCTTTTCCCAACCAACTCTATTTCTTCTATGTGCGATGAATATGATTGAGGTAAATCTGCGTTCTACCACTTTCACGGGTTAGTATTTTCTTAATTCGCTTTACTATTATTTGTTTGTGAATCAGTAAACGGAATCCGTACACTTTAGTTTACATACTAAATTTTCACTATGTGATTTAGTTAAACATTTTACAATTATAATCTAAGATCGATTAAAGTCTAGTGGTCAATGGTGAATTGTTTAATTTTGAAAAGTTTATTAATGTAACAACTAACTATTTTTGTACGGAGAGAGTAATCAATATAATATAATGCTACTATATTATACTATATTATATGCATATCATGGCCTGGCACTGCGCAGTTATTTCAATTCATATTATTGTATCTATGTTAAGGTATTTGTGAATTTACGTTGAAACAAGGTGAATCCATACAAATGGATAGGCGACAAACTTGAAATTGCAGAGTTGTTTTGGGTTGTAACTTGTTTCTAGTACAAGGAGAGACCATATTGGATTATTGGTGGTGGATGATGCAACAACTTTTTGTTGTATGGTTTTATACTTTTATAGAACAAGTATTCGCTTCATTTAATTTGTTAATGAGTCGATGGAGCCCGAGCACTGTTTGAGTCGACACCTACTCATGAAAATTCGCACTCGACTCTAATAACAATAATATACCTCGTATACACAAAGCAAAACAAAACATATTATGGCAGCAAGCTGAAAATTGGAGTTCTCCAAGAACTTTTATTCTACGAGGAGAAACCATGATAGTATATACGTATGAATGAGCATTAAAAAAAAAGAGTGACACTTTAACCGATGACATTTCTAACTTATACCGGCGATATTGTAACACACATCCTCACGTTTTGACTATTTCTTTTGGGTATTTGAAGTTGATATTTTTTTGTGATAAACTGTCGATGTTCTTTTTTAATCTTTCCTTTTGTTTACCAATTACCATGGAACACAACTCTCCATCTCCATCTACCATTTACAAAGTATTAATTACTTACTTTTATCATTTGAAATTAAAATTAGTTTCGAGCTTCAACTCTCAACCAAATTGCTTCGATCTCCATATGGTATAGTATGATGCCCTGCCCAAATTTGGATTGAAACTAGTCAAATCGGTCTGGCCAACCGCCAACAACTACCACCCTTTCATCAGCTGAGACCGGACCTCCTTTGTTATCTCTGCACAGAACACATTACACATGTATATCATCATACTTTCCAACACGAGACCAGCTAGGTGAGAGACTCATTAAATCAATTAAAACACATTACATTCTTTGCTATTTCTGTTTTTTCTTAAAGTGGGTAATATCAGAATCCCACATTTGATAAAATTACGATGGTGAATGGGAATAAAATTATGAACGCACTCTGATTGAAATGTATGTGATATATTGGGTGATTCTAAAGGTAGACTCCTGAGGACTTAAATGTGTGTTGTCATAAGCCTGTCACACGAGAGAAATCGAGGTGGGTCCCTTAACCCCAAGTAGAGAAAGGCACTGACTTCAGTCGAGCAACTGCCACTTTTCCAACTACAAACAGAATCCATTCATTTGCAACTGCATATTATTTTCATAGTGATTTGTCGTTACAAGTGATCTCTAATGAAATAAATCATTTTTCACAAGCTGATCACATATCTAGGGTCACAGGGATAACATATAATTTTTACTGGTTAATGTACAAGCCATTTTACAATCAACAGAAGTAAATTGGGCTGGGTCGCGAGAGGGCGGATCTTCTATCCCACTTTTTTGTGTCCCATTTCATGTCCCACTTTTATTATCTAGAAAAACTTATTTGATTACACATGAATTAATTGTAATAAAATAATTTCTCAACTAAACCATCTCTAACTCCTAATAATTAAGAATCCTAGCAGTTTAATTAGTAGAAAATCTAGAGATGATCTTGGATGATTACCAAAAAGAAAAGAATAACATGATGAAAGACTTACATAAATGGGACACAAAAAAGTGGGATAGAAGATCCGCACCCGTCGAGTCGGGGAGCAGATCTTCTATCCCGCTTCTTCGTATCACATTTCATGTCCCTCTCTTATAAATGTGACATGTGGTATTTTATTTGTATTTATGTGTAATAATTAATTATTTAACTACACATAAGTTAACTAGAGTAAAAACCATTCAACTAAATTATCTTTCCTCTTTTGTATCCATAATATTAAAAAACAAAAAGGAAAAAGGGAATAACTAGTAGTGGTTCTTAAAGGTGAAGAACAGCTATGCTATCAAGGGCGGAGCTACCGAATTAAGGCTTGTATTTGACAACACCAATACATCCTTGCCCGCAAGAAATTACTAGCTACTGGAACGGTGGAACTGGATTAAGGCTTCAAGCTTCAATTACATACACGCATTACTCAACAACATAGTTAGAAAATAACGAATTAAAATTTAAACGTAAACTTAATGAAGTAGTAATAGTTTTCCTAATTATTTGGAGAAAGAGATGCTTTTTAGTTGATAAATAGTATTACCATAATTTAATTCATGTATATATAGTTAAATAAAATATCTACTCCAAGGCGTGAGTGACGCAAATAAGTGGGGTAGAAGCTCGGTGAGTGACCAATGAACCGCAATGGAAAACTTGGGCAGTAGCACCAATTCCCTTAATTAATTTTTATTGGTGGACCCTGGCCCCTACTTGTGAAATTTGGCCCAATGTGTACAGTTTTCCATTAAAGTTTATCTATATATGCCACCTTTAAATGTTGACAATTATTGACTACTAGTAATGAGGCGTTTTTCTCATCTTAATTAGTACACCAATTATGGATCTACCAAGCAGTCCTTTTTATGTCAAACTTGATTAGGCGATGAACTGATGGTTTACACACGCATGAGTCCTTGTGAGTTGGGACAACACCCCTAACCCACAAGTCACAGTACTATGCATACAAGTTACAATGTACGTAGTATCTCACAAGATTCGCACTTATGCTTTTAAGTTTTAAGTAAAAGCCTTAATAATCGAAAGCTCTAGGTGCAATCATGCACGTATTTATATACAGTGTCATTTCATGATTTGGAAGCTTAGAGCGTGTTTAATTTCTCTTAAGACATGCATTACAATTCTCACCTACCAAACTTTCATCTTATTCTTCGTAGATAGATGGTTGTTAGCTAATTGCACTCGTTATTGAATTAAATAAGTAATTGTCATTTGTATGCAATGTGATGCATGTACAAGATTATCTTATAAAATCATCAAGTACTAATATCTAGTTAACTTAAATATATCATGTGGTGCTCGACGAAAACTAAAGTATCAAGGCTTCTTTTCATATGAAAAAAAATAACATCCCGGCTCAAATTCATTAGATTCAATGAGGTCTTATTCTTTTCACATGAAAAAAATAACATCGTTTGCTCAAATTCATTAGATTCAATTCATTTCATATCAAATTTATTTCAATTCAAATAAATTCAGTTTAATTGTTTTTTAGTTTATAGATAAATAAAGTTTTCTTCGTAATTTTTTTACGAAAAGAACAAGAGCTAAACATATTTATAACAATATTTATAACGATGACATGAAGACTTTGTTATTTTCATTTAAAAATACTTGTATTGATCTAAACATAACTCATCTAAATCTAAAACATGGTTATGGAGATATCATGATGTATTAGTGGTTAATTAGTTTGGAGGTGACATTTATATTCCTCGATGAAAGTTTGATTGAGAATTTGACATTACAACAACCTAAAAGGATTACTACTACTATAATAATGGTGGTATGAGCACATGTTAATGTCGGGAGGTTTCTTTAAATTTCTTCTTTAGGAATAAAAGACAATTGAAATGACATCTTAACCACATTATAATTAGATTCAACACAGTAAAAAGGCATATAAGTTGGTTTCCAACTGGAACATGCATGACTTCAAATCATCAACTGGAGCATGCAATTCTCTGGTTGCATGTTTTGTGACATGAAAATGTTTAGGTTTATGTTAGGCACTTTCCAAACATGGTGTATGTACGTAAGTGATAAGTCTGTTTTATACATATTTATCACTATCTTTTTACTTGATAATTTGTATGTTTAAAAGCTATTTTTGTATAGTTTTACTTGTTTTATATTTATTTTGGTCTATGTAATTCGAGTTGGTGATTTATGGAGATACGGGCTAAAATGAGCTTATTTGGAGCTGATTTGGTGATAAAATCTTATGGAAAAGAAGGCACAATGGTTGTGTATGGCTCAAGACCCAATTTCTAAAGTTTCCTACTCCGTTTTGGAATTGAAAGACCCAAATTTTCAGCCTTTTTAGGTTTCATGCGGGATTATGCTATATATAAGGATAAATTAAACTTTTTCAAATTTCAATGATGTTGATTATCATAAAGACAAATTTAACGTGAAGGGAGGGTCTTGCCGTTCAAGATCGATTTCCTCTTTCTTTTTCTCTTTCTTTTTGTCAGATTATGTATTCATACTTTTTTATCTTTGATTCTTTGATTATGTTGAACTAATTCCTTTTTCTAGGGTTATGATGTAACCTAGTTATGAACATGTTTATTTGATTATTCGAAGTTAATTCATGGTTGTTGAGTATTTTAATCTGTTATTATTGCTTGTAATTGCTTGATCGCCAATTGCATGATTCTAGGGTTTTAATTCGAAATTCGAGAGATGAGAATTAATTATGCCAATAGATTAAAGTACCGTAAAATACTGTGAGATGGAGATATCCATAGGTTTTATGCAATCATGTGTAACTTTCCTAGTGTTTATTGCGTTTTATTATGCATGTTAGAGATTCGAGAGATGATAACTGCATGATAAAATAGGTTCGTTAATTCTCGAGGGAGATTAGTGAATTAATTAGGGAAGCTTGATTGTCTGTAACTGGATTAATTGTGATTAGTTGAAGAATATGAGAATGCGTGTGATAACTATGGTGAAGTAGAAATCCCTAAATATTTTGTCTATTGATTTAATCAAAAGTTTAGTTATAATTGTCTTTAGTATTTCTTAGTTAGTAATTCATAATTATTATTTTTCCACCTAATTTAGATCTTAGTTTAATATACGTTAGTATTTGTCAATAAATCAGTCCCTGTGGAGACAATACTCGATTTATCATTATATTATTTGTTGTGATATCGTACACTTGCGATTTTCTCCATCAGTAAGATAAAATCAACCCCAATTTCAATCCGAATTTTTTCACGAATTGAAATAAGGAGTGATCGATAATTAGTGATATTGTACGTCTATAGTTATACGATACAAATTTCACTAGACTCGAATATTGTGGGACCCAATAGTGAAATCCACGTGGACCCTGGGCCACTAGATTTTGTTTAATAAAAAATGTGATACATCTGAAAATGAGATATAGTAGGAGAACTTACTGATTATGTTTATCCAAAACGAGCTAGTTGATAACTTGTTGGTTAAGTGTTGCTAGCTGATAACCTAACTTATTCGAGTGTTGGAATTGCTACCTGATTGTATTTATTTAGTTAAAATTTTAAACTTCTTTTTTATAAATCTCTTGTAATAATATACGTTATCAATTAATCCCGTTTTCTATTTATGACTCCCCTTGGTGTGATATTGTTGGATTTTCATAATCTGTTCATAATTTTCCACATTTGGTGCAGTGTATCATCAAAGTACTTGTCTAATTAGTTTAGACTTTAGGTGTAATGGAAGCAATTCGCCACAGAAGCAAAAGTTGAAGGTTTTGAAGTAGAACGAAAGCAAGAAGTAAACAGTGAACTCATCATCAATTACGAGGTACTATATATGTCGTTCAAGATCCAAGGTCATAGTAAATTTTAAAATTTTAAAATTCCAAAAATCATTATAAACTTTCAACTCAATCCCAGTTTGAACCGTTTGAGTAAATTTAAACTAAATTGAATTGAAATTATATATGGCATAAAAATAATTTAAGTAAAATTAAATTGAAGAGATCTAAATTAAATTAATTAGATTGAATTGAAAATGTAATTTGTTTTCAAACAAATCATAGATTTAACTTTTCATCTGAATTGAACTGAACAAAACTGATCTGAACTGAATTGAATGAAGCTGAGCTGAACTGATCTGAAATAAACTTATCTGTAATATAAAATACTACTCCCTCCTGAATTGAATATAAGATGTTTAGTTATTTTACCATTTGCAAAATATAAGATGTTTGAAGTTGGTGTCATGTAATTGTGTGTTTTTTACAACTTTTTATGCAGTCAACCCCATTTTTTTATATTTTGTCTGCAAAAGCTATGCAAGGTTTTCATCTTTCATTGGTCATTTTATTTTTACAAGATACCAACATGTTTTTTTGCAACCTTTTCAACAACAAAATTGATGAAGATCACATTTTATTAATATGTGTGAAAATGCTAAAACATCTTATATTCAATTCATGAGGGAGTATTAAGCAAAATTGAATTGAACTTAATGCATCTGAATTGAATTTAAAATAATCGATTTTAAGACGAATAAAACAGAGCATTAATGGAATAATGGAATAGAGTCATAAGTAGTCCATTTCCCTACAATTCATGATATAAAGTTTGAATCCCACCTTTCATGATCCAGTTAGATAAATATAACCTCGATAATACAAAGCATGGTCCAACATGTCATTAGTGGTAAGTCTAATGATTAGTGGTAAAAATTTGAATAATACTCCTACTCCTAAGGATGTGATGGGTTTCGATTTTTAAATTATAATGTGTCTATTAAATTTATAATGTGACTATTAAATAGTTCCGATCTTATTCATCAATTCGAATTTTTGGGAGTTAAAATTATTCAATATGATCAATACCGATAATAGGTGTGTATTCAAATTTTTTGTAATCACGCCGAACTAAAATGTCGAATCTAAGAGTTATAAGGTGGTTTGGTGGTTAGGGTTCTAGAGTAGCAAAGAAAGGTTGACAATTCGAACTCTAGCGGAGGCATAAAGTTGGTATAGGTGTATATTGGAGTTATAAGGAGGTAATTGAGTAGTGTAGGAGTAAGAGTAGGAGTATGATAGTTAGATTTGTCATTTCAAAAGAAGAAAAAAAACTCCGATCTAGATAAACTTGTAAGGTTCTGTTATCTTTGGTCTGAAAACTCATTATTTTCAATTAAGTTTTATTCAATTCAGTTCAGATTTGCTTAGTTTGTATTTTATTCAACAAATAAATTTAGTTTAGCTCTGCTCAGTTCAGTTTAATTGTATTCAGTTCAGTTCATTTCTATTCAATTATGGTCATGAAAAAAAGACACTTTCTAAATGGTATGTCATATAAAGTTTGTAAAATATGAGTACTCCGCATGCAAATATGAGGACTTTGTGTCCACGTCGCGCGGCATTTTATAAAAGTTAATGAATAATACTACACTAGAATATTCCACCATGATCAACGAGTATTTTTTGTACTATATAACTATGCACATACTTCTATATATTCAGATGTACTGTACTCATCTATATGTCCTTAATTATTCTTTTCTGTACTCAAAATTACTCGGTTCCAAACGTTTTTATTTTTTGTACTTCAAAATTATTTCTTTATATTTTTTTCTTTTGTCATATTTTCCATCACAATAAAAGCAAACGTATTAAACACCATATTTAAAATCAAATGTAAACTATTTTTTAAAAAACGGTGTAAAATATCAAACTTAGAATATACTCCTATGTCCCATTACAATTTACCCAGTTTGACTTTTTTCGGTCAACAACTTTCAACTTTGACTCCCGATTACTTTTATACTATAATGGTAAAATATTTAACGAAATTATATTATGAAAATATAGAACCTAAAGTTTCAGAATATAACTTTATCAAGTATATTATCATTATAGTTTAAATGTAATTCAAAGTCAAAGTTGAAAGTTGTTGACCGTAAAAAATAAAAATGGATAATTTATAGCGGTACATTGATTACTATTTATTGATAGTGCTCATTGTGAACCTGAAATGATGGGCAACTTGGCACGGGAAGTTCGACACTTGGTGGAAGCAAGGTTAATTGGGCGGTGTCAGTACAATGCCCAACTTTGACCCCATTTCATCATTTGTATTTCAAACTAGAAGTGGCTAAATTATTTTAGATGCTCCATTTGTTCTATAATAAATTTTATAATCAGTTATTTTATCTTAAGTTAAAGAAATAATAATAAAATACTAATTCGTGTGATGTATCATATTGGTAAATTAAATTGTAAAATTGTCCCGTCTGTATGCTACCTTTAAGGCTTGATGATCCTTCGATTTCAGCAGTTGATTAATGATTCGAAAACTATTACCCTCAAAGATGACTCACCTGATTTGCACATCTTTGGCCACCTGCACCGCTAAACGACATGCCAAGGCTTCCCCTTGTTCCAGATCATAAACAAAAGCCACAAATTACCTACGCCAAACCAGTATTCTGCCCAAAGAATCGTGCATAAGTACCCCTAAACTTACCACTATATACATTTTACTTAAAGAGTGACACATGTACACACCGTACGTATTAAATTGAATGAGTAATATATATGGATGATAATTAAATATAAAACTTAATCATGTGCATGTTGATGGGTTATTATTATTATTATTATTATTATTATTATTATTATTATTATTATTATTATGTGTGTAGTTCAATAAATCAAAAACAACGAATGTTTATACAAAATTAGAGGGCAACCGAGAAACAAGCTGTGCTCCCACTCCCTTAGCAATATCTAAACTATTTCTAGAAAAATAAAATGAGCAGCACGCGCCCCAACATCCTGAGCCAAAGCGAAACTCCGAACTCGAACAAGCAAATCAACAACATCAGAATCCAACTCCCCAAGTGTCGAGAAAGAGAAAGAAAGAAATCCATATCCCTTAGCCGCACACAAGTCCCGATATTTCGCACACTTGTGCTTGGCAGCCTCAGCCACCGTCCGTCCAGGCACAAAGTCCCTCAACCCAGACCGTGTCAAGGGGGAAGATTCAGTCAGGTCAACACAAACGTCCCGTCCCCTATCCCAAGCATAAAAGAGCAAGTCTGCAGGACGAAGGGGCCTATCACTCCCGTCGCTCAAACCAATATCAACTTCCTTACCAGCAGAAATACTAGATCGAAAACAGACATCCAAGAGAGTGTCACGAACGAGGTTATGTCGATCGGTGCTTGATACCCACCATCCCAGCACATGACACCGCATGATCACAAAACAAATCCCCATAAGAAACCCGAGAGCAAGTAAAGCAGGGTTGGGACACCGGAAACAAAGCAACACCAAGCCGATACCCCAAAGTTATTATTATTATTATTATTATTATTATTATTATTATTATTATTATTATTATTATTATTGTTATTTATTTTTTAATAATATTACCACTTAAAGTTAAACGGGAGTCTAGCAATAAACTTTGCTCCCACCCATTTATGGATACAAACACTCAACATGTGAAAAAGAAAAACATCACTTTTGTCATTGTTAGAGTGACTAATACAAATATGCCTGAGGCGCGAAAGTGTAGCCAAAACCTTCTTGCCGAGTCTCCCAAACATAGAGAAAGTAAAAGGGATGAACGAGTAGCCATTTTCTGCACATTTGGTCGAATACTTCCTCTTTTTCTTCTCTACACCATTATGCAATGCTACCCAAGGGCTGAACTCACCCCACCACCAGCAAAGGGCGAGATATCAAAAGTAACAATTTTTCATAACGTTCGAAATCTGTAGCCGCTAATTTTTGGGTACGCAATGGTTAAGTCTCACGGGTCCACACAATGCAAACAACATGAACCAAGTCAAACTTTACAAGTGCAACAAACTCAGATAGAGGATAACATAATTATTAATTTGCCGCCCATGGAATTTGAATTCGTGACCAAGAACAAGATAATACTATTTTTAACTAATTGAATCAACCAACATAAGCGTAATGGTCTAATGTTAATCATACTCAATTATAAGTTTGATAATAACATTGTGGTGCATTTCTAGTTTATTCTTGTAAAAATTTTTTTAACAAAATTACTCATACTCTTTGGATGAAGACTTAAAGTATTTAATAAATTTTTTCCGTTAAAAAAAATAAAAAATAAAAAATAAAAACTCATATGTAACCCTGTTGGCATGTCTTTCAATAACAACGTATATCGAATTTATTTTTTATTTCTATTTTTTTCAACGGTAAAATAAATTTACAAATAACTTTCAAGAATATCTACATAGAAACATGTAGTACATGACGAACTTAAAATTGCACGTCACATAATAGATTATATACCGAATAAGTTAAATTGATGTTTAGATAATTAGATCATGTTTAATTTATCTGAAGAAATATGAACTGCATTAAACTTAGTTAAATTGATGACGAATAACAAATTTGAAACGAATTCAGTTTAATTGAATCAATGATAACTAACGACCGACCAAATACTCTAAGTTGTGAATTTACGAGATAATCCATTTAGATTCTGTTTAATTTATCCGAAGAAATCTAAATGGAATTCAACTTATTTATACGAAAAGTTTGAACTAACTAAATCTGATCTGAACGAACCGAAAACTTCACTTTTTAAAACGACCCGAACATGATTTAGTGTTTTTTGTTTTATAATGGACAAGATAAAACAATATTGTCCAAAAATAAAAATATTGTCCAAAGTCATGCAGTAAATGCCAATTGGAGAAGCCTCCTTCACATCTCAGTCAGCTTATATACTTCACCTCTTCTTCTCCAAGCTCCTAACACTAGTCTATTTCCATGGCCATTTTTCTCAGATTCTGAATATTATTATTTTAATACTATTATTCTATCGTTCACCAGTACTTTAATATTTATTATATAAATCTCTCTCTCTCTCTCTCACTCTCACTCTGCCATTTTTAAATTTACAAAATCTACTCTCTCTCTTTTTTCTCTCTAAGCTCACTTTCCCAAGGAATCAATCTCTCAGTTTCAGAGCTCTCTCTCTCTAAAAACTCAGGTATGGTCACATCCTCAGATACAAATCCAAAATCCACCTCGCAACAATGGCTATGATGCTGACGATAATGATGATGATGATGATACACCCAATCTAATCATCACTCATTTTTCCATTAACTGCTGCTGCTACAAATGCAAAACCAGATCACCATTACACAGCAGATTCACATTGATTGATCCTGATTTTGATTTAATTCAGCTACTGCAAACACGATGCGGGTCAAAGGAATGCACCCGCTCTGCTGCATAACCCTAGAGACCGCGCCGGCGACGATCGGAGACGGCGATGGATCGCCGGAGCCGACGCTGCTCCGGACCGGCTCTGCAGTGAATTTTTTAGGCGGAATCGGATCTGACGCGGCCAATGCGGCGGCGGAATCGGGGATCGGAGTCGCCGGGATACTGTACAAGTGGACAAACTACGGCAAGGGGTGGCGATCCAGGTGGTTCACGCTGAGGAACAACGGCGTGTTGTCGTATTCGAAGACGAGGAGGCCGGAGGCAACGGCGGGGAGTGACGTGGTGCTAATCGGGTCGGTGGTTGGGCGGCGGAGCGGGAGGAAACAAGGGAAGAGCCTCGGCATTGTCCATTTAAAGGTGGGTAAGTTGTAGAGGAGGTATAGAAGTTATTGCAGGTGGTATAGTATTATGATTTGTTTGGTGTACCTACTGTAGTAGTACTGCTACACTGTAGCTTACCGTGTGAGCTCTCGTACTTGGAGAAGAGAGAGAGAAAGGACTTCTCTTTGTTTTTTTACCACAATTGGCAAAACAGGGTAATGGGAAAATTACCAGGGATTGATTCTTTGTCAAAAGCAATATATCTGAGCCACATTTCCTTTCTACATTTACTATTTATTTTTTATTTTTATTTTTGGAATTTTTTAAAATTTTAGTGTAAAAACTGGTGGTCATCTAGAGTGGGTCACATCAGCAGGTTCCCAAAAATGGGTTTCTTCACTTTTTACTCTCTGGAATGATAAGATTTATGGGTGTCAAGTTACATCAAACACTTTTGGACATGGCTACTGTTTTTATCTTGTTATTATTAATGGCCTACCTATTGGTGTTTGTTTGTGTTTGTTTTGCTCGTGTTTTCATATCTCATGTTATGAGCTTCTTCTGTGTTTTGCTCACCTGGGCAAAAAAGTACCCACTTGGTGTTTTTTTTCCTAAAAAGTATCTTGTGAAAATTATTCATTCAATATTATTTGGGTACTTCAAGTATGTGTCGTGAAGAGTGGTAGATCTCATCTAACCCTTTGCTTGGGTGCAAAGTTGATGTTTCTCCATCTTTTTTTTCTTTTTGAAAGACTTCAGTGTACTGTATAACGTTTCGTGTAAGAAAGTGTGGGAAAAATTAAAAAAATATTTATCTTGAAAGATACACTTCCAAATTTTTAATGCTTTTGATGAATTCAAGGTACTTGCAATTTCATTCTGTCTTCTTGGAAATTATTTGTGGGGTTACATTTTGCTATTTTTTTAATAATAGATCATTAGTTTTATGCGTATTTTTGGAGGAATTATTCTTCAACTGATTGAACTGGTATTCATGCTTCTAGGTTTTGATTTCAATTTAGTCATATGAGCAACTATAACTCTTTTCTTTCCATAGTAGTAATACGGTATATTATTCCATCTGATTAGGATTGTGTTATGCTTCGGCTTGCAGATTGCATCGTTTCGTGAAAGCAGATCGGATGATAGACGATTTTACATATTTACTGCAACGAAGACTCTTCATCTAAGAACTAATACCAAGAGGGAAAGAGTGGCCTGGATACAGGCTTTAATTTCAACCAGAAGCCTTTTTTCATTGAGACCACAGAATGATAGTATACCCCATCTAACTAGAGACTTATCAGTGTCTACGGAAAGGCTAAAGCAGCGCTTGCTGGACAATGGAGTTGATGAATCACTTGTTCAGGACTGTGAGCAGATCATGCTTTCCGAAGTTTCAGACTTACAGGGACAATTCGAAGTTCTCTACGAGGAGCGTACTAACTTGCTTGATACATTAAGACAATTAGAGGTACTAATTTTGATCCCGTTATTGCCCGAGAAGGAATGATGTTTCTAATCATTTGTATGCTGTATCATCTTGGGAGAACCATGTGTTGTCATAATAGCATTAATCATATTCTGTTAACATGTTGCAGTATAAAGCATATGTGTAGGATTATGTTTTTTCAACTAAATGTTAGTATATGCCGAAATACATTGTGTCAACTGTTAAGTGTTCAGTTTTTCACTCTAGATGTAGCAGCCATGTAGTAGTATTTACTAAGCATCAACTGAGATGATTGCAATGTGTCTTCTTGCCTTAGTTTGACGCCTAACTCTCATACACTTGTCAAATGTAGTTTTTGGGTTACTGAGTCTATATATGCCATGGTTTTCATTTTTTAATCAGGAGCCCTTTGTATTAGCTATTGAAGCTTGTATATGACATCACTAGAGAGAGAGGTTAATCTTTGTCACAAAAATTAGGGAAAACCACAGTGCTCTAGCTTTCATAAGGATGTGGATTAATAACCAATGTTCTTTAAAAATAGCTTCCACATGCTTGATCAAGAATTTCAATTTCTAATGCTTGACAGGCAGTTCTTATCTGTAGAGATATTTTGAGTAAATGCTCTTTATGGGAAATTCTGATTGGTCATAATCATATCATCTATGGCGTGCATATATATGCACACATTGCACAAACATGTCCTTCATGTATTCTAGATGACGTGCTTGAATCCTAGCAACGTGTCTGAATTTCATAGATGGCCATAACCTAATTTTGTACTGTCAATAAGTCTTGTGCGCTTTACACTATATTGGTCACAAAAGCAAGTCCTTTCAGCCTGCTTAGGTCCCATGAGAGACAAAATAGGACCACGAGTATGAAAAAGGTTAGTGAAATTGCTAATCAGCAGGACGGGACATTGTCCTTTGAGCATCTTGTTTAGAAAATGATGTATGTGGCAATATTAGGAGATATCAGATGAGCATATGGACAATTATTCCAAGGTAGTATTAAGGGGAACCCAGAATTTTGAGAGGGGGCAAAAATTTATTGCATGCCTTTTGGTGTTGCATAAAATTGAGGTTGTTGAATGCGGAGAACTGATTGATAGAGAAGAGTTGAGACCGGTTAAGTTTGAATAATATATCACCTGACAAGAGTTTGTCAACTATTGCTACTACATTGTTTAATGCCAGAAGCTGAATATCTGTGACAACTTTGGTCAATCAATTGGTCTTATTATGGATCCAAGTATCGATGTTGCTTCAGTGTAGTTAGTACATTTTGTATCCGTTGTATATATTACACTTATAAAGATGGATATCATTTTAAGATTTCATTTTGCTCTTACATGCAGGCATCAAATATAGAAGCTGAAGGCCCCGGTATTAATGTTGGAGATTACCAGTTGATGAAGAACGATTACAGGAATTTGGCCTTGGGAAAATACAGTGGTACATAATTTATCATCTGCCTCAAGTAGCAAATAAAACCATTAATATGATACATTTCTACTTCATAATTTATCATCTGCCTCAAGTAGCAAATAAAACCATTGATATGATACATTTCTACTTAATTCATTTATCATTATTATGTGCTATCTTCTGGACTACATTTTATGATTTGAGGGTCTAGATGCATCACAAATCATTATATATTCTTCTTCTTTCCCATTAATGGGCCAGAATCTTTAACTCTTGGAATAGTTACCATGTGATTACTCTGCTTACTTCTTAATTACACCGTACGCTTATACTCTATTCACCAGTTATATTTTTGAATTTAGCCATAGCATGGGAGTATTACATCAACAAACAATCTCATTATGACATTGGAGTTTGCTTGGATGATTGGAATTCTTCTGTTATTTCAAGATTTTCAAACAATCTGTGTTGTCATTTAAGAGATGAAGACCTTGAATTGTAGATAAAGAAGTACATGATTTGGCATGAGAAGTTAATCTGTTAACATATAACTGTCTGTGGAACATATGTTTTGTTTACTTCACAATTTATACAGATCATGATGAAGACCTTGAAAAAAACAAAAAATAATGTTCTGCATGAGTTACAGATGTTTTACATTTGGATAGTCTTTAAATTGAGCACTTCTTTGTTTTGACTGGGTTTGCTTGGTGTAAAAGCCAAAGGTGTTAAAAAATCAATGACACATGTTTGCTTGTGCATTTCTTTTGCCTCCTTGACTTGCTCCACTTTTATTTTTTGTTTTTTTCTTTTTTTAAGAAAGTTCCTTATAGATACAAGATTGCATAGTGATAATTATCTGAAGTACTTACTTAAAATCAACAGAATGGAGCACCACCGAATCATCAGATGATGTTGAAAAGCCAGAGCTTGAGGAAGTATCAGACGAGGAAATCCAGTACTTTGACACAAAGGAGTACTTTTCTGGTTCAGTTGATTTAGACGACATGGATACTTGTGGGGAACAGGAGAATCATCAAACTGATGTGGTGGAGAATGTAGATGCGAAGGAAAGTGTAATAAAACCTAATAACCCACATGTTGAGAGAAGAACTAAGCTACCAGATCCGATTGAAAAGGAGAAAGCTGTCAGCTTATGGTCTATGATCAAAGACAACATTGGAAAAGATCTGACGAGAGTCTGTCTGCCTGTATACTTTAATGAGCCAATTTCATCTCTGCAAAAGTGTTTCGAAGACCTAGAGTACTCTGATCTTCTTGATCAGGCATATGAGCATGGCAAAGCGGTATGATCTGTTTTAGTTCTCATAGAGTATAATCCAATCTATATGCTGCCCTGTTTTTGTCACTTATCACCAATTGTGTGCCATTGACTCCATAAACCCACCGTTTAGTAGTACCCCCAGAATCTAGATAGTGAGCTGCTTTTACTGTAAGTCTGTAATGTTAAAACCATCTGTTAGGGAATTGTGTCAGGCATTTAGCACCAGATGAGATTTCAATTAAAAGAACTGCTAGTGTGCACAATTTTTTTACCTACTTCTTCCTTTTTTTACACAATTTTTTTACCTACTTCTTCTTCCTTTTTTTCTTTTTTTTTAAAATCAAACTTTATTCGGAACACTCACTTCTTATCCTACAGAACCTACAAAAAATATCACTCTCACATTTCTCCTACGTTTACATCCTACAATATGGTTTCTCTCTAACACAATCAGAGTACAATCCTTCTCAATCCACTTCAAGAAACCATAAAAAATATGCCTGTCAATCATTGTCATTTCAACTCCAAACAGGTACCAAGTATTTCCCATCTTTTGGGGTAAATGTAATAAGCATCAAGTCCAAGTAAGAACTTGGCATAATTTTATGTCTTAGTATACAACCCTTTTAAAGTTTATAATGTACAGCTTGTGCTTATCATGTTTCACCTATAAGCTCTAAAGATATTTCATATAGAAATAATAATAAGCATCTTAAGGATGCTTGAATCTTGTAAAACCCATTCTTAAGAGTCAGAGTACCTTAATCATTCGGTTTAAAGTTCCATTCGCATTTTATTTGTTTGCTTATGTATTATGCTCTCATTACAGGGAAACAGTCTCCTTAGGATTTTATATGTTGCTGCTTTCGCTGTTTCTGGTTATGCATCCTCAGAAGGCCGCCACTGTAAACCCTTCAATCCTCTACTTGGTGAAACCTATGAGGCTGATTATCCAGAAAAAGGACTCCGATTTTTCTCTGAGAAGGTAACAGCACCAGTAATTCTCCAGTTGTATATTTATATGATTCAACTGTTTGAAAAGAAAAAAAAAAAGAAAAAGAAAAAACAGAGAAGAATGAAATAATATCAGAAAAATGCACTTTGCACCAGGTTAAAATTATTGTTGTCTTCTCTTCACCCGGCAACATATAAACTTAATTTGGAGATACATGTTGCTTCATTGGAATATGTCCTAGTAAATGCTAAAGGTTTTTTAGAATAATGATATAGAATGATATAGTTACCTGTTCAACGCATTCTTTATACGAATTTAGATACACTGAGCGGATCCATCCAGTCTGGAAACATCCGATGATTTATATGCAACCTGATGCTAGTGCCTTAAATGAAACCTCAAAACAGATAAAATATTTTGAGGGATGATAGCTTGAGTAATGTTATCTATTTTTGAAAGTTTGTGCTTTTCTTTTTCTTGTATTTGTTGATTGTTGCAGAAAGAATTTCCTGTTAACTAGCATTTTCGTGAAATAGGTCAGTCATCATCCAACACTCATTGCTTGTCACTGTGAAGGTAAAGGCTGGAAATTTTGGTGTGATACTAACCTTAAATCAAAGTTTTGGGGGCGATCAATTCAACTTGATCCTGTTGGAACTCTTAATTTGGAGTTTGAGGATGGCGAGATCTTTCAGTGGAGCAAGGTGTGTTTACATCTCGTGGTGTCTTAACATTACAAAGCACTTATGATATTCACTAAATATGTTTTGCTGGTTCTAGGTTACGACAAGCATCTATAATTTGATACTTGGTAACATATACTGTGATCACCATGGACTAATGCATATACAAGGCAATCGCCAGCATTCATGCAAACTCAAGTTCAAGGAGCAATCTATGCTTGACCGTAATCCTCACCAGGTAAAAATCAATGCATTTTTATAAGATCCCCCAAATTTCCTTGGTCAATGGATTTGTATCTAGTTTGTGAAAATTCAAGTGTTTCATGACAAAAAGAAAGAATTTATAACCTAAAAGGCATGTTTTGTGGGGTTAATTTAATCTTCCAATATTGATGGGGTTAATTTATAAAAAAATGCAAGAATTATTGATGATTGAGCTGATTATTCACTTTCTAAACATACCATATGAAATGGACAGGTTAATGGGTTTGTTGAAGATGTTACTGGGAAAAAAGTTGCACAATTATTCGGGAAGTGGGATGAGAGTATTTATTACATAAATGGAGAAGGAACTGGCAATGTAAAAGACAGGTCAGACGCAACTTTACTATGGAAATGTAACAAGCCGCCTCAAAATCTTACTCGTTACAACCTATCTTCTTTCGCGATTACACTCAATGAGCTGACACCTGGACTGAAGGTATGAATTTCTAGTTATATCATCTCAAGTAAATAGACTTACAATTGTATCCTATTGCTGTATCTCATTACAACTATTTAATTCATTGATGAAGGAGAAGCTCCCACCTACGGATTCAAGACTCAGACCAGACCAGCGGCATCTTGAAAATGGTGAGTATGAGAAAGCAAATTCAGAGAAGCTTCGGCTGGAAACGCGACAAAGAATGGTATGCGAAGTTCATTGTTTGCTACTCAAATTTACATGCAGGCATGCTGTTGTTGTCGTTATATGTAGCGTTGGCCCTAAGTTAAATGGCTTTATGCCCAGTGGGAAAATGATGTTTTCAAGAACCATTGCAATGCCCTCAAAGCACATTTTTGGCACTTCAGTAGTTTCCCATTGTTTAGACTTTAGAGTGGTGATTACAAGTGTCCATTTTCCAACTAAAGTAGGAAGAAATATAGTTGTGTATCTGACTTGCATCCCTTCCATAACAGGCTCGGAAAATGCAAGAAAGTGGTTGGACCCCAAGGTGGTTTCAAAAGGATGCTGAAGGAACCTTCCGTTATTCAGGTGGGTACTGGGAAGCCAGGCAGCAAGGAAACTGGGATGACTGCCCAAAGATTTTTGGTGAGATTAGTGAAGACCTCATAAGTTCTTTTGAAGGTTCTTGACATTTGTAAAGGTATGTATTTTGTAACAGTTTTTCTCATTAAGTTTATGCCTCTATGTTCCTTCCTATAAGCATTAAAATTGATTGAAAAAAAAAATTCTGGAGAACTGTATATCCCGAATTGAGTTCAAATTTTTATGCCTGTTCCTTATGGAACAATACGGCGAAATGCAAGATCTTAAAGTAAAAGTGAAGTTCTTACAAATCAAATGCAAACAGGAGATGTGAGCTGGTTAAATTAGCATCTTATTTTGCATTTATTTGTTGGTCACTTTTATCAAATATTACTTCCATGTAGAGTTTTGAATAACCTGTCAAGTACTAAGATCAGTTGGGTTCTTAACAAAACAAACTTAGTAGATCATTAAATCTCATGAACCTTCATGACATTGCTTCACGTTGATGTAAATTTCAGGAGAGGTGAAAAGCCTCAAGGAGTCGCCAACATGTGTAGATTGTATTATCGTGGCTGTAATGAATTTATCTTCTGGACTCTTCATTTGATTTTGAAGACTCTTCAAAAAGTTAATCAGCGTAACAAATGCAGAATCTTCTCTGGATCACGACGTTTTCTGCTCTGTCGATATCCAGTATATGTATCTCTCTCTACCATTATTTTGCTCCAGCACCATCGTTAGTTTGGAGATAAGAAATTCGTTGTTAGGTTGTTGTTAGATATTTTCTTAATAATGCAAAAAATGTATAACTATTGTAGTTATGATCAAGATTGTACAGGCCTAAAATAGAGTGAGGCTTGTTAGTGAAATAATAGTTATTTTATCAGTATGATATTGATCCGAATGCCCTGTGTAAGTAAAAGCTCATAAATTCCATGTTGTAGTAGTTCTTGATCTGTATACTTAGGAAGTGTAACATCACATTCTCATTCGCATTGTGTTCGGCAGTGGGTTAGGCTAAAGTTTGAAACTACTCGTATAAACTTATATAGATCTGGTTTGACTCGATGAAATTTGAATTGAGCTAATATGTTGAACTGAACCGAATGAAACTATAAACTTATATAGATCATATGGTTTGACTTGATAAAATTTGAACTGAGCTAATATGTTGAACTGAACTGAATTTATTTGTAGTATATAAAACAGGTAATAACATTTGAACTGAATTAAAGATACTTTTTTTCAGACAGATCATATCATACAGGACCTTACCAAGTGGAATTTCAACTAGCTGGTTGAAATTCGAAACTAGTACAGAACTACAGATTGAACCTAATGTTCTGTAGTTAGGACTTGAGGATAGTAATGTTCTTTAATGACGTAGATTAAACATGTAATTATCGTCATGTGGTGCTGAACAAATTGATTGATGGGTACAAGTCAAGGAAACATGCAAATCAATCAAGAAGTTTGCATTTAAGAAGTAGTTACAACGTTTAATAATGTCAAAATTTCACCAATTCGAGATGGGAAATCACTGTACTTCAAATAATTATACATACTACTACCACTTGCGTGAAAGATATGTGAAACTGAAAACGAAACATAAAAAAGCTTCAAATATTAACCACTCAACCAGCAACAAGTAGTTGTAGTCTTGTACAAGCATGGACCAAATTGTGGGCTTAAATCTAATTAAATAATGTACTATCTATCTATCTACTATAAACCGCATGTGAAGCATAATTTCATAAAATATTATTATTTTATTAAATAATGTATTGAAACGAATGGAGTAAATATATAATTTTCACATAATGACTTCAAGCGTAACCAAAATATAACTAATTGAGTAATTAAACTTAACACTAATGGTGTCCTATAAATGTATATAGTTTTTGTAGTTATGCAACTAATCGTTTTGAATTGAACTATATTAGACATACGAAAAGTATCTTTCTGATGAGTCAAGAACCATCAGATACATCTATAGGCTTTAGAAACATTCAACTTCGAAATCTGCAATGCATCTTTCGCATGTTAATTGGTGTTCTTCACCAGTTGAATATATTGTCATGTGCGTCATTATCTCTTGCCATTTTGTTTCATCGATGCCTTTTGTTATGTTGATGCCGCAATATGGAGATATTTAAATTCCAAGTGGCCTAGCTATTATCCTCAGGTTCTCTATCATCAGAGCTAAATTGACGTTTTGGTAAATAAAATACTTCCTCCGTCGAATATATAATAAGTGTAACATTTGGTTTTGTAATTGACTTTTTCGAGGATTAGTTTGACCTTAAATTTAATTGCACATCATTCAAGTAAAATAATTAAAAAATTATATTATGAAAATATAAACATTCTAGTTTTATGATATGATATTTTTAATTATTTTTATCGTATGATTTAAGAATAATTTAAGGTCAAAATGACCATCGAAAAAGTCAACTAAATCAAGTGTTACATTTATCATTGGACGGAGGAAGTATGTCTTTTTTTTCATAAGAACATATATCATGGTTATTTTTAAATTAAGTATAGTACAACCATACAACTTTATGTTAAAAAATGAAGATTTAAGAAGAGAATAAATAAACAAGAAAAAAATTACGTCAATAAGATTCGAACCCAACACCTTCAACTAAAATAATGATATTCGAAACCACACACCTTCAATAAAAATAATAATACAAATAATGGAGAAAAATCACGCCAACAAGATTCGAACCCTACACCTTTTAATTAAATAATGACACATGTACGCACCAGATTATTAAATTAAATTAATTAAAGCAATATAATAAGCCTGTTGATTCAATCAATTGATTGACCTACCAATCAATTTTAATCCGTTGAGCTTGCTTATCCAATTTTAATCTGGTGCGTACATGTGTCATTAGTTAATTAAAAGATGTAGGGTTCGAATCCTGTTAGCGTGATTTTTCTCCATTATTTTTATTATTATTTTTATTGAAGGTGTTTGGTTCGAATCTTGTAGGCGTGATTTTTCTCTATTATTTGTATCATTATTTTAGTTGAAGGTGTTGGATTCAAATCTAATTGACGTAATTTTTTTTTTATTTATTTATTCTCTTCTTAAATTTTTATTTTTTAACATAAAGTTGTATGACGTATTATACTTAATTTTAAAATATAACCATGATATGTTCTTATAAAAAAAAGACATACTACCTCCGTCCAATAATAAATGTAACACTTGATTTTGTTGACTTTTTCGATGATCATTTTGACCTTAAATTATTCTAAAATCATACGATAAAATAACTAAAAACATCATATTATGAAACTAGAATGTTTATATGAAGCACTTGACAATATATTCAACTGATAAAAAATACCAATTAACATGCGAAAAAGATGCATTGCAGATTTTGAAGTTGAATGTTTCCAAAGTTTAGAGATGTATCCGATGGTTCTTAACTCATCGAAAGAATACTTTTTGTATGCTTAATATAGTTCAATTCAAAACTATTAATTGCATAACTACAAAAATTATATATATTTATAGCACACAATTTATATTAAGTTTAATTACTCAATTAATTATTTTTTTATTACGTTTGAAGTCATTATGTGAAAATTATATATTCACTCCATTTATTTCAATGTATTATTTAATAAAACAATAATGTTTTACAAGATTACGCTTCACACGGACGCGGTTCCTAGTATTAATATAATAAGTCGGTTGATTTACCCAATTGATTGACCTACCAATCAATTTTAATCCGTTGATCTTGTTTATCCAATTTCAATCTGGTGCGTACATGTGTCATTAGTTAATTAAAAGATGTAGGGTTCGAATCCCGTTGGCGTGATTTTTCTCCATTATTTTTATTATTATTTTTATTGAAGGTGTTTGGTTCGAATCTTGTTGGCGTGATTTTTCTCTATTAGTCATATTATTATTTTAGTTTAAGGTGTTGGGTTCGAATCTTATTGACGTAATTTTTTGTTTTTTATTTATTCTCTTCTTAAATTTTTATTTTTTAACATAAAGTTGTATGACGTATTATACTTAATTTTAAAAATAACCATGATATGTTCTTATAAAAAAAGACATACTTCCTCTGTCCAATAATAAATGTAACACTTGATTTTGTTGACTTTTTCGATGGTCATTTTGACCTTAAATTATTCTGAAATCATATGATAAAAATAACTAAAACATCACAAGATCATATTATGAAACTAGAATGTTTATATGAAGCACTTGACAATATATTCAACTGATGAAGAATATCAATTAACATGCGAAAAAGATGCATTCCAGATTTTGAAGTTGAATGTTTCCAAAGTCTAGAGATGTATCTGATGGTTCTTAACTTATCGAAAGAATACTTTTCGTATGTCTAATGTAGTTCAATTCAAAACTATTAATTGCATAACTACAAAAAATATATACATTTATAGCACACCATTTATATTAAGTTTAATTACTCAATTAGTTATTTTTTTATTACGTTTGAAGTCATTATGTGAAGATTATATATTCATTACATTTATTTCAATATATTATTTAATAAAACAATAATATTTTACAAGATTACACTTCACACGCGCGGTTCCTAGTAATTGAATAAGCAAGATCAATGGATTAAAATTGATTGGTAGGTCAATCAATTGGGTGAATCAATCGACTTATTATATTACTTTAATATTTGAGGTTGTCTTGTAAATTATTGAAATCTGGGTGGAATTAGGATTGAAAATTGGAGTTGGCCCGAGACTTATACGGAAATTAAAAAGTTTGACTAAATAAAATAGAATGATGAAAAAATTTAGAGGTGACAAAACCTGAAATTTATACATAAATAAATTTAGTACATATCACAATTTTTTCAAAAAAAAAATCAAAAGTTTCGTGGTGATGGTCGCCAATCTCTGCCCCTGATTTGAAACCTTTCTTAGAGCACTAACAATAGTGGGCTACAAACTTAGAGCTTATTTGGGGTTTAAGCCCAAAATAAGCCCCTTCCATTTTTTGGTACAATGATTTGAGCTTATTAGGGAATTTTTTTGTGGGTTCCACATGACACATATATTCCACATGCATCACACAATTATTAATGAAAGAGAAAGAAAATGAAATTAAAAAATATTATTTAGGGATTATTTGGAGGCTTCAAATATGTAGCCCCCAAACATGGGCTTCATAAATGAAGCCTAAAATAAGCCCTTATTGAGGCTTAAACCTCAAATAAGCCAAAAACAAATCCTCTATTACTAGTGCTCTTAAGGTCGTAGCCACCGTAGAATCAATTGTCACGTTTACGGCATGAAAAAAAGCACTTAGCTTATAATCCATCCACATAAACCATACAACTATACATGTACTTTTCCTGCATGTAAAAAGTCGTTGAGGGCTTTTAACTTCTTGGCTTTGCATGTTCTGAAACTAACTATACAAGTCATGTTTGGCTCGAGGTATGATAAGCCTTTCGCGAAAATGACGTGCCATGCCACTTTTATTGAATGTGTGGTACATAATAAAACGTGCTAATTTTCTACTAGTCGATCGATCTTTAGCAAAAAGAGATCCAATCAGTACTCCAAGGATATTCGGATCAGATTTATGTCGAATGCCTTACGACTAATTTGAACATTGTAGTTTTGAGTAGATAAGTGACTGACTGATCGGCAGTATGACCCACTATATCCATTGTTGTTATAATAATATCTACTTTACATCTGAGCCCCATGCTGGTGGTTTTGTTTTTAAATCCCCAGAATGATCGAGGGAGCCTCCCTGATCTAAAAGATAATCCAGAGCCCCTCGTTTTGTATTGCTCGACATAATTTACTTGAATGACCTCGACCACACCTATTCCTGGAAGTTCTTGCATGCCTTTTTGCTTGCCACCAGAGAGGACCAACGTACGTACCCTCTAGAATCATCTTTAGTCCATCTTTCTCAACTCAATTCAACTGTTTACAGCACATCCTCCAAACAGCTGAGGAGCAGTCCACTATGAGCTCGAGCTGATCTCTAGTGGCTTACATGGCTTTGATTTTTAAGTTCTAGCTTCCTACAAGATGATCACATAATTAAGATATTACCAATTTTTACGCACTATAATTTGGACTTTGCACCTAGAATATACATGGAGATTGCAGACTCATGCCCCCATGGGCGAATGTAGAATTTTTAGTCGGGGGCAACAAAATTTGTGAAGTAAATTTCTTATCTACTAAAATGTTGTATTCCAAAATAATTAAGTTTAAATAATTTAGCATTTCTTAAAGTCAAACTTTTTTTTAAAAAAAAAAATTAATAATTATTTAACATCATGTTTTTTTTTTGAACAGAAGATAGTTTTTATTCCATATCAATAAAGCTTCAGCAACTCAATACAAAAATCCAAACAGCTAAACAACCAAAAGATCTAATCTAATCCTAATCTCGACTTTAAATTCTAGCTAGGATAGCCCAAAAAAGATTTACACACTATCCAAAATTTCTTATTTCATATATAACATCTACCAAAAACCTTCACTTTTAAATGCATACATTAAATAAAAATGTGTTGAAGATGAAAAGATTGAATATGAAACATCAACATGATGTTAGGATCGAATTAAAAGGAAGAAAAATGTAAATAAAAAGAGAGAAGTGAAGAAAGTAGTAAGTTTGAAAGAACAAAATATAAGGATTTAAAATGTAGAGCAACACATAGAAAGGGGTAGAGGAAAAATGAAAAAAGGAAGGGAAACTAAAATGAATTGAAGAAATACTGAAGTTGAAATTAAAAATAGCAAAAAGGACAACATAATATAAAATGAAAATGAAGGAAAAAGGAGGGACTTGAGTATCGAACTCAGGACCGGACCACTGCAAGGAAACACTGCTCAGTGCTCAGAGCTTAACCGCACACGTTGGGTAAAAAACATTTTGTTAAAATTATCAGAAACCAAAGCAATTCTTACTATAATTTGTTCCAAAAGGGTATATAGTAAATTCATATAAAAAAATCTAGGGGGAGAAATTGGGCTCGCTCTTGATGCCCCGTATTGAAATTGGGACAATAACACCTTAAAAGGCCTTGTTAAGGTGATAAAGTTATCCAACTTAAATATGTGTTAATATTGGTTCTCACAAGTAATGTGGGATATTCTAACACGCCCCCGCACGAGTAGGCTGCGATTAGTCGGCTCTACACGGAATCATAAATGCCATCATTGGGCAAGCCGGAATTATCATCGGCTGGGACAACCATCATCAACCCTGGCTCTGATACCATATTGAAGTTGGGCCAATAACACCTTAAAAGGCCTTGTAAGTGATGTGGGATATTCTAACACGCCCCCTCACGAGTAGGCCGCGGTTAGTCGGCTCTACACGTGGAATCATAAATGCCATCATTGGGCAAGCCGGAATTATCATCGGCTTGGGCAACCATCATCAACCCTGACTCTGATACCATATTGAAGTTGGGTCAATAACACCTTAAAAGGCCTTGTTGAGGTGATAAGGTTATCCAACTTATATATGCGTTAATATTGGCTTTCACATTTGATGTGAAATATTCTAACACCCCGTATGGCTAACTGAACTTATAGGTTCGGATGGGAACAATGTGTTGTGCTGGACCATTCGACATGATGGACATTAGAATGTTAATTATTCGTATGAATGAAAAAAATAAAAAAAAATCTACGCACTATATTTCTCCCAATCAACATGAAATGAAACTGGAAGGTCTCATTCAATGGAAACATTTGAGTACAAGTTGTATATATCTACACACACCAAACTAGCTATGTCATATTATTAAAATCTTATTAGCCAAACAACTAATTTTCTTTAATAGTTTGGCCCTCTATATTACATCAACACCAAGAAGAAAAGTAAAATGGTAAAAGACACTGCTCCTTCATGTGTCTGATTCCAGGTTTTGTACATGCAAGTTGTAATAACTTAAGCTCAAATTATATACTATATATATTTGTAGCAAAACTTGACTAATTTAATGGCATGCAGGTCCATCTTGTTCTTCCAACTCAATCCCCTCATCAGCAAGCCTCTTCTCCTTGTACACATAGCTTCTTGTACAAGCCAAAAAGATCACCAAATTCAACAAACTCAAGATGGTCAAGAGCCAGTAGAAGTTATAAAGCCGTCCCTCGTTGAGATTATCGGCCAGCCACGGCTTGTGCTGTCCCGTAAACTTGTGCACTATGGTCACAAGAATGGAGCTCAAGAAAAACCCTAGAGAAAGTGTACTTAAAAACAACCCCGTGCTCATTGTTTTCATTCCCTTGGGACACTCTCTAAGAAAGAAGTCGAGTTGTCCAATGTAAGTGAATGCCTCACCTGACCCCACCAAGAGGAACTGTGGGATCAGCCAGAACACACTAAGTGGGATAACTGCATTAGGGTCGTGTGTCAAACCGTTTGACCGTGCCACATGTAGCCTTTTAATCTCGGTCAATGCTGCCGCGAACATGGCTAGTATAGACAACACTAGCCCCACACCAATCCTTTGGAGTGGGGTCAAACCATGGGGGTTCTTCAAAACCCTCTTGCAGATTGGCACGATCAGCCTATCGTAGATTGGAACCGTCAGTAGTATACTGGCGACAAAGAACACGGTGAGAGACGCAGCAGGGATTTCGAAGGAACTGCCGATGTGACGGTCCATAGTGGTGGCTTGTGAGACTGAGAAGGTAGTCATTTGAGCATAGACTGTCCAGAACATTATAGTTGTGGCCCATGTGGGAAGCATTCTAATCACAAGTTTAACTTCTTCCACATCTGTTAGAGTTGAGAGATACCATTTGTTCACTACATGTGTGCCTTCATTGCTCTTAATTGCTGCCTTGTCTAGAAAACTGTAGCAAAATGGAAATAAACTGTCAAATACAATCCACATGATAATGATATATAAATTATACCAGCTAGATTTTAATGACCATTTCACTTTCTTAGCACAAAAATCACAATCTTCCAGATAAGACCATTGTCCAACTTGCATTGCCATACCATTATTGAGAAAATATGCCAAAAACTATAAGTGGTATATAAAGACAATGGATCATGCATTATTGTTACCCTAAACCACTCTTCAAGGGGTAAATTGGGAGACTTAAACATGTAAGTTTACGAATATTTTGGTATCGGTACGTGCCTAAATGGTCCCCGAATGTAACTAGCCAACAACCTTTTAGACTTTCAAGACTTGGTAGTTGGTACATTATGAATATATATGCACAGAAGGAAAGGTATTGATGCAAGATTCAAGAACTTCTGATGATATTTTATGGTACATGTAACAATATCTATATATGCAATTGTACTAAGCTTGCAGATTCATGCATATATCTCATTTCAGAGAAAAAAGAAAAGATAAAAGAAGAAAAAGAAAAAAAAAAGGATTCTTGTTTTGCTTGTGGAAATTGAAACAGATTGCCCACAGGGGCTCACATTCTGTGTCATTTAGTGGCAACATGTTACTCAGCTTAGGTATATACTTGGGATTCTCTATACTGACAATTTCATTTTTTTTTTTATTATATGATGATCCAGCTATGTTATTCCCATACAACATGCAAGCAAAACAAAGAAATAAAATTAAAAATTTCGGTTTTTTTTGTTATATTTTGAAAAAGGAGCATGCACATAACCCTGAGATATTTATTTAAAAAAAATAAATAAAGAATCTCAGGATAAATCCATACCGGGGCTATAAATTCCACCAGTCCAAGTTGCTAATAGAAAATTTAAATTTTCTCAAATTAGGTTTTCTTGTCACACTCAATAATATGCTTAATCCAAATCTTGAAATTATTATTAACTGAAACACGAAACCAATTAACTTTGGTTTTTCTGCTATGATTCTAGTGACCCCCACAATTTTCATTTTAGGTAAACATATTCAACATTGAGTCAAATTACTCAACTATATGATTGGCTAATGATATTCCTTTAATTTCAAAAAGGTCACCAGTTCTTGGAACCAATAGTAATATTTCAATTTTTAATAAATACTACTGCTATTACTTGTAGTACTATTGACTAGTGCTGGACCACAACTTGTTGATAAGTCTCCAACCCAGACCCTAGATGTGTCATATTTTTTTATTTTTTTTTATTTTGGAAAAGTGTCATAGATTCATTTGTTTTTTAGTGATCTTATGAAATCATTCATAGTATCCAAAAACAATTTATTAATCTATTAATGCAACACACAAGCTAACAAAAAGTATGATTGTATCATATCAATCATTAACAACTCATCTTGCCCCACGTTATTCATAATTCCTTGACCTTTTAGATGAAATAGTACTACACTATTTCTAGTCATATTTGATGTGAATTAAGGGTAAAGTTAAAAAAAAAAAAAAAAAAAAAAAGGAGCACATTTAGAGCTGATTTTTAGTAATGAAATATATTTTTCAATTTTATGGTGATATGTCCCAAAACTCAATAATGAAAATTAAAACTTGCATAGCTATCTTCTTTAAGGAATGGATGAGTTTTATAATTTTACGGTACCATATACTCTCCCGTCCTACACTGAGAATGTGATGTTTGATTTCGCATGAATACGAACTAATCATAAACTATGTCAATTTTTTTTTTTAATAATCGAAACATTACAATTTCATAAGTAGCATTACAAAACTAGTAATAAACTATAAATAATCTCGTACTTGACGAGAATTGAACCTATGATCATAAGTAGCATTACAAAAGTAGTAATAAACTATAAATAAGATCTCAAATAGAACTTTAATAAAATTATTTTATAAAAACTATATATAATTCATGTAATTTTGTAATACTCCGTATGACTTTGTGAAAATTTTATCCGGCATAATACAGGAGTTATTCACCATGAATATAACTCTAAAAAAAGAGGGAGTATTTTACTACTGTTAAGACTGGAGTAGTTATTTAGTGACTCACCGGAACTCCTTGCTATGAGGCAACCTTTGTTTCTTCTTCTTCTTACCGATACCGTCACCGGTTTTTTCCACGTCATCGAACAGAAGCGATGCATCAGACGGTAGCTCAAGATGCCTCTTCCTCCACGCAGCAACGTAAACGGAAGCAATCTGCGTAAGCGGGCTCCCCATGAGCTTCTTGAACCGGTACTTCTTCGTACCTGCCAAGAACACTACCAATCCAATAACAATAGCGCAGGCGCAAATCCCGTAACCCCATTCTCTCCCGAGATGGTCCTGGATGTACACGAGAACGGTCACTGCAGCAAGCGAACCGATGCTGATGAGGAAGAAGAACCAGTTGAAGAACTTCACCATTTGTTTCCTTTCCACCTTGTCATTGTCGTCGAACTGGTCCGAACCGAACCCGGAAACGCTTGATTTTAGGCCTCCTGTACCAAGGGCGGTCAGGTACAGGGCTACGAACAGAGCCATGAGCTGTTTGCTGTTTGCGGGGACGCAGGTGTCGCTTCCCGGGGTGCATTTCGGTGGACGGAGGCTCGGGATGATAGTCGAGATCGTCAGGATTGTCACTCCCTGATCAAGAAACATAGATGGAGTCAGGAATTAAATAGTTAATTAAATCAAATAATATCCAAAATAAAATTTAGAAATCATGCATGAGAATAGAATTGCAATTACAATATTCCGCCAGTGGATGTCACAGTACCAAAGAAATTGGAGATTATTAAATTCTTAATCAAGCAGTTGAGTTAGTTTTTACTTTTTTTTACTTTACATCATCATCATGTTCACTTTCCCATATTTTTCGTCTTCACAAGTTCAATTAAAATAATAATAACCATTTCATGAAAGGAAATGGTGTTCTTACCGTTGCTTGGACGGTGGCAAAGATGCCAATGGTTAAATACCTGGAAAAAAAAACTCAATTCAATGAATATTCGTTTCATTCAATTTTTATCACATGTTAGACGTTTAAGTAATGCTATACCATCTCACATATGATAACACAAAAATTTGACTGGTTATTCGTATCATCTAAATTAAACGAAATTGAATAACAATCACCTTCCCAAAAATGTGTCCGCTACGAAGCCGCCAAGGAGACACAACATGAACGAGGTTCCGAGAAAGTTAGTAACAGTGTTAGCCGAGTTAGCATTGCCCAAATGCATAGTGCCGGTCAAGTACGTCACCAGATTAACCGCTATGCCCAAGGTAGTTAGCCTCTCACACATCTCAACTCCTAATATAATTACAAAAAAACACCCGCGTCAAGAAACTGTTTCATAATAAAATTTTAGCCGTTAAAAAGGAAAGAAGTTGTAATACCTAGAATCATTGCAGAGCTCATCCAGCCACCGGAGGAGGAACGGACCGAGGGGCGGCCCTTATAGTCCCAGGCATCAGGGAGGGTTTCAACCTCGTGTCTCGTTTCAGGAAGAGTGGCCATTGTTGATTAATTCTAAATTGATATTTTTTTTCTTTTTTCTTTTTCTGTTTGTGTGGTTATAAGCTCGTGAAATGTAGCTGTGGGGAAGGTTTTAACTATCTTGTGAGATTTTTCTTTTTGAAGTTGCAACTTGCAAGTGAGGAGAGTGTTCCTTTATATAGCCAAGTCCAGTGGCATTTATGAAAATTTGGGTGTGGGTCCCACTTTTGATTAGAAAACTTTTAAAGTATGGATAATCGACAACTCACCCGCAATTATTGTTAATTTAGTAATGTGTTATTAGTAGGGACAGAGAGTTTTACAAGGATATCGATCGTGTCTTAGGTTTAAAGAAATTATGGTAACTTTTATTACTTTAAATTTCGTGGATATGATTTATCACATATATAAATTTCAAGGCAATTTATCATGATTTCGAATGAGGTATGTTAACTTGTTCACAGTTGGGAATAAGGAAAAGTTATAAGTGAATGTATATCGCCACCAAATCAATCCTATTAATTAGATGATCCATTTATCTTATTCGAGTAAAATAAAGTACATGTAGAAATTTCTCTGTATGGATTGCGTACTTATAAGGGTTTGTTCTTTTCGTCTGTGTTCCTTATCCAACTTATATATGTGTTAATATTGGCTCTCACAAGTGATGTGTGATATTCTAACACGCCCCATCACGAGTAGGCCGCGGTTAGTCGGCTCTACACGTGGAATCATAAATACCATTATTGGGCAAGTCGGAATTATTATCGGCTGGGGCACCCATCATCAACCCTGACTCTGATACCATAATAGAAAACCAACTCTCACAAAAGCTAATAGTCTGAAAATTAATTGTTTTAAGTTCAGTTCAGATGCATTAAATTCTGTTCAGTTCAAATTTGCATAATAGTATTTTGTACAAATAAGTTCAGTTCACTTCAGTTCAGATCCATTAAGTTCAGTTCAGTTCACTTCAGTTTAGTTCTGTTCAGACGAAGAGAACAAAGCCTAAATGAATTAGGGTCTTCAACGGATTTGTGCGAATTAGGATCTTCAACGAATTAGATCGATCATATCATGCGATTTAAATTTCCGTCGCTATGGAGAAAAATAGACTATATCGATAAAAAACACCATTGACGGGAAATGACGTCAATAATATTTTATATCATCATCATTAATTTGAGTATTACAACTGAGTGGACTATTTACAAGAAAACAAATGAAATAATAGGTAAGATAAGAACGACGGATATTGTCCTAATCTAAATCTTAGCAAACAAGTAAATAATGGATGCCGAGGGACGGACCCAGAAATTTCAATCAACATCGGCTAAATCTAAATATTACTTGCCTTCAAAAATCTGTTCGTAAAAATTGTAGATGCTAATATAAATTTTTTATTTTTTTTGAGCAACATGGGCTGGAGCCCAGCCCAACCCAAGGGTTGGGTCCGCCCCTGTGGATGCCTAAGAGAAAATATAGAAAGTCTATCTGTAAGTAGTTTCCAGTATCATCTTTACGAACCTAGACGCGAACTATTCTCTTACCCATGTATGTATGTGGATCGCTCTCCTATGCTTTTGACCCACAGTGGACGTATTAGAATTTTAGATTATTAGAGTATAAATTTGAATCCCTTGGTTATCAATCACAATATAAGATTGTTTTATTTGCGAAACATACATTTACGCAGAAACCTAATCCAGATCACTTATGTTGTTAATTATTGATGTTCAATGATGATAATTCATTATGTTAACCACTCTGATTTATTCCAGCCTAACAGATCTGTGATCAATCTGAGTTTGTCTCAAGTGATAATTCATAGTAACGTTAAAAAAGAAGATTCCAGGCCCGAAAATGTCATAATTAAGTCGGTCTTTTCGTATTAAGCCATAATATTAATTACACTCTCCACCCCAAATTAAGGTTCAATAATCCTTTTTCTAATAGTGGATTAAGGTAGGTTATTGGTGTATATAGGTTAGCGAAGGGGTAGGTATCTAGGAAACATTTTGTGTGAACTGGTTATGTGGTTGTTATATTGAGTCTGGGATTTGTGTTTTGTCACAATAAAAAAGGTTCAAACTTAATCCCATTGACGGCGGGAACAAATGTAACATCAACAACTGTTTTATATCATCAATTATTAATAGACTATGTTCTTTTCGATCGACAAATTTAACATCAACAATTTTAGACCGTGCGTAATTATTAATCGACTATGTTCTCTTCGACAAATTTAACATCAACAATTTTAGACCGTGCAGGATGTGTAAGGATTTATTGGACGCAATGGAATCTCTACACCATGTAATTTTACATTTTTATCACTATAATCCTACATATTTTAAATTTGAAATTAAACTTTGGTGGCTGAATCAATCTAACAGTCACTAGTACATGCATGTTTAGCTTGGCTATTATATGCACATAGAATAATTACATAACGAATTAATCTTTCACTTTTTACTAAAGAATACGGTGTGGTTGTTAGGATTAATGTTGAATACGCTATTTTTGGAGAATTGAAACAAAATGAAAAAGGAGAAAAATTGTTTACCTATTATAGCCCACTAGAGATTACTAGCATAGATGCTGGTCCACGAGTGTTATATGGACTTATATGCACTTATATGCTTCTCGAGTTAATAGTTTTTCGAAATGGCCAAATATATAGATAATAAAAAGAGTTACGAAACAAACTAAAAGAAGTGCATAAGAGATGCACCCCGCGGTAAACACTACCAAGTTAGAGACGAGTAATAAGCAAGAGAAAATCTCAACCCGTTATGGACGCAACGCTACTTGACCCCCCCCCCCCCCCTCCTCGTCTAGTATGTCCATCTTTCTAGTAAGAAGCCAAGATTCGGAGAGTTTGCAAGTTGTACCACCAACTCTTAGTCAAGACCAAAGGGGGGACATACCTTTCGTTGCAAGTTTGGGGGACTTAGCTAGAGAGGAAAGATGATTTTCTCCTTTGTGTCGCGGTACCAATCACGGTCAGAAAGTAACTCGAGACCACTCTTACAACCCGAAACAACATAAGGTAAACCGGCTAGCTACAAAAAATAAACCCTCAAACTCTTTGCTATACTTCGAAGAGATCTAAAACAACACCAATCTTCAAGGCTTTCAAAAGAATCCCGAGTGACACAATGCACCAGAATTTTGTCGCAAGCCAAGACCCGAGGAGAAGAGATAAAAAAGGTCTGACACTTCCCAAGATGAGCAAAACTACCACCACCTTGAAGACCAAGAAATCAACAAGGTTCACGAGCCACAACCCCAAGCCAAACACACACGCACACCCACACTCACACACACACACTCACAACACCAAACACGTAAACACACACACTACACACACCCAAACTCACACAAACACACAACACCAACCACACACCCACACGCACGCAACCGAACACCCAAACCACACTGAGTTTTGGAGGCCCCGTTCGAACCCGTATGGTAGGCCTCAAGCGATCGTATAAACGGTGATCAAGTAAGAAAAATAATAAAAGAAGAAGAAGAAGAATATTAGAATAAAATATATGTTAAAAATGTGAAACAGGGAAAATAATATATATATATATATATATATATATATATATATATATATATATATATATATATATATATATATATATATATATATATATATATATATATATATATATATAAAACCAATGACCATTTAATCTGAAGGGACTATAACCAACCGGCACTACCGCTGCGCCACAACATCTTTATTTACTTGTATGCATAATTGCATAGATAGATATATATAAGAGACTAATAATTTGGGGGCCCAAAATTAGGAGGCCCTGTGCGGTCGAGCTGACTTCACAGGGCGACTTCAGCCGTCACTGACCCAAACACACTCACGCTTCCGAGGCCTCAAGAGATCCATGCTCCTACACCCTATGCCAATAAATGAACTTCAAACGAGAAAATTTAAGATAGGAACATCCGAAGTTCCATCAAACACCAAGGTCCATTCTTTTTAACAAGCGGAATGGATACGACTTATGTTTACTCTATCCCTCTCCTTAAGTTCATAAAACCGGCAAGTGACCAGAAATTTAAAGCATGCCCTACAAGATACAACGAGCAAGACACCAAGAACAAGAGAGCGCAACACACTGCCCCTTTTAGTCAACTCACCCGAGAGACAACTCCCAACCGAAAGGAGGCCACAAACGATTGGATAAGGCCAAAACCGAGAATAAAAGAACGGAAGTACCTAGAATAGGGAAACAAATACAAGCATAGAGATTAGAGAGTTAGAAGAAATAGCTAGTACACTTTTCCAACCTTTCCATTGCCGATCAATACTTTTCAAGTCAAGTAGAAGGCTCCATAAACCAATCCTCCATCCGTTTGTACGACTTTAACCTTCCTTTTCCTTTAAGCGAAGATCATGACCCAATTTTGATTTTTTTCACCGTTTGCCAAGGGCTCCACTCCACCTCGTTAAAAAGTAGGTCATTTTTCGCTTTCCAAAGTGTCCACACGGTTGCAAACTAAAGAACTTGCCAACTTTTTCGATTCTTACTCCCACCCCAAAGAGTTAAGTTCTCCATACTCTCTACCAATGGAACCTAAAGCAAAGTCCACTTTGAGCCACTCAAAAGCGCGCTCCACATCTTACAAGCAAAATCACAAGTACCTACTATGTGCCAAGCATCCTCATCTATGCCGTCACATCGATCTTTTGCAACTTTTGTCGTTGTTCGTGAAAACACACACCTCTTCTCTTTAGATTGACCTTGGAGGCTATTTTGTCTGTATTAGTTTCCAAACAAAAATGATGACCTTAGAGGGAACTAAGTTGTTCCAAATGATTTTAGACCACCTTTTCAAAGGTAGAGATACATCACTTTTGGTGATTTCCTTGTACCCTTCCTTGGTGGAGTAATGATCAAAAGCACCACCAAGCCAAATTCATCTATCTACCATCGAGTTACCCCCAAAATGAGGAGTGACACTCGCTTCTAAGACACTCAACAAACTCAAGTCTCTCCCTCTAAGATTTCTCAACCAATTCCACGAGAACGATACTCTTGGCCTTCCCTAGTCATTCTTTCATGGACATTTGCTTCCTTGTTTGACTCAAGTCTAAAGAGTCTAGGATATTCATCCTTCAAAGTCTTCTCCTTATTGCACTATTTTTCAAGCCAAAACAAGGTATTCCTACCATTCACCACCTTCTTGATAGTGTTGCCTTTGAACCAACCTTTGGTACCCACCCATTGTACTAAATCCTTCCACCAATCCGACCAAGAGGCGAAGCTACCAACACCCCTCTCGAACCGTTCCCCACAATCTCCAAAACTATCATACTTTGACCCAATCATCTTGCTCCAAAGGTCCTCACCTCCTTGAAGAAGCCTCCAACCCCACCTCCCAAGAGTGCCAAATTGAAAGATCCAAGACTTTTAAAGCCCAAACCCCATCTTCCTTTGGAAGGCAAGCCTTTTCCCAACTTACCCAATAGATCCCTTTTCTCCCTTCCTCTCTTTTCGAGTTAATAGTGATCACTCATTAATACTTAGTTGCTGCAAATTTGATCTAATTAAGTACGCATCATTTTCCTTACCGTTGAAATGGCAAAATGTTGTTGAGGATAGTTTTGGATTCTCGACCATTTTATTCCGACTCCCGGATGTAATTTCATGATTGATCTGTTTCCACTCAAAAAGCGGAAAAAAAAAAAAAAAAAGGCCTCTCTAATATTTAGAAATAGCGCGCATTATATACAGGTGTAAAATGTATTCCCTCAAAATATCCCTTTCCACTCTTATCAGATTGATTAGTGTAACAACCTAAATTTCTAAGGAGTATTAGTTTTCTTGCTAAGTTTAGGTATTTGATCCAAATTCTAGTACTCCACTTATGTAAAAAGGTTATTTAAAGACCAAGCACATGAAGTCTTGATGTTCTCAATGTGATCCACCTAAATTTTAAATTGCGAGAATGATGTTATGAATTCAATTCGAACATAATTGAATGTATTTGTAGTATAAAAAATAGTTAAACTATACTAATTGAACTGAATCTAATGAATATAAACTGAACTGAAGTTTTAATAAATTTAATCGGAACTGAATTTAATAAAATTGAACTGAACTGATGTAAAAGGTTTTTTTTTTTTTTCTTTCTCTGCTGCTCAAAACTGTTTTCGCAGAAGTAATATATATCTTGTGGAAGGCTCGAAATGATAAATTATATTCCAACAAGCCTTTTTCCGTAACGATATTTGATGATATAGTACATGTTGTTAAACTACGTTGTCCGGAAATGGAGAAATTAGCAGAAAATTTTGATACAGTTTATAGTTGTAGGCGTGTGGTTTATATGGTTGTACTTGTATAGATTGGTTGTTCTTGATGTATTTCTGGCTTCGATATAGCTCATTTGGATTTACGGATCGATGTATTTGTACTAAAAAAATACAAGAGTTGAATCTTCATACAAAAAAATAAATAATAATAATAATAAAAAAATCAACAAACATTTCTTGTGAAAAATAAATATTAAGTGTTTCCATTAATTTATATGTCACACATTTCTTGTGCTCGTTGTATTTTCTTTTATTTGTTTTTAACATTTATGTCTTTTTAATTTTTTTTGAAAAATGAAGAAAAAACATCTTTTTTTTTACTTTATTCTAATTAATAGACCTCTTATGTTATCATTCCTTGCCCTTATAAATTTCTAAAATTATTTATAAGACTGCAGTAGTTTTAAAGTTTTTAACAGAAAATGAAGGGGGTCTAATGTGGAAATTGCATTTAAAGAGCAAACGTGTCATCAAAGTCGCAAGGGAATTTGATGATTGGGAAATAGAATGGCCACGTAGGTAAACCATTTGTCAATGCCTTGGAGGGGCGGATCCAGAAAATTTACTTAGTGGGTGCTAATATATATATATATATATATATATATATATATATTAATTGTAATTAAAAATATTAAATAAAAATTAATTGTACCATAACATCGTTTTTAATATACATTGATTATAAAATTTCTTACTAAAACAGTTAGTTTTAATTTAAAAATAGTAAGATAGACGAATTTTTCAATAATGTTACTAAAAAATGATGTCTTTCCACCAATCTAACCTCAATCAACTTAAAAACATTAAGAATATACTCTTAAAATCAATCCAATGGGTTCTAAATAGATTTTATAAACTCATGTGGATGCAAAAGTTTTAGTTTTGTGGGGACAAAATAACAGTTTGTTGAAAATATAGTGGCAAAAAAACATTGTGGGTGCAAGGGCACCCACACCAATGAATGTAGATCCGCCACAGATTTGGAGCACAAATTTCCACTCATGACAATATCGTGTCCAAAATTTTCAAACCAAGCACCAAGGGTTCATGAGTCCATTAGTACATCCTATTTTAAAAGTAATTTTGAATACACTTATCAAATACTAATGCGGTCAAAGTGATTAATGGCGGAGCCAGGGGGGTCCAGAGTGGTCACTCGACCCCCTCAAATCTGGTTAGTACTACATATATAGTAGTAATAGTACTAATGTTAGCATTAATCCGACTGTAGCAGTGGTCGGATCTTCGATCTTTTTTTCTTATGTGTTTCTTTTAGCTCGTTTCAACTATTTAAATTTTTTTTTCTTTTATCTTACTTTTTAATAACATTTATCTTTTTTTTCCTTTCCTTTTAACTCTAGATGTGCTTGCTCAATCCTTTTATTTTTATCATGTTTTAATATTTAAAATTTTATCTACGATAATTCAAGGTTAATCTTATGCATGTTTTTTTATGTAATACTAGTATTTTTTATATTTTAATGTATATATATATATATGATTACTTTATGACAAGTACTCCTGAATTTTGCTCCTCGAGTATAATGTTTGAAATTTTTTCTAATATATAGACGAAAACATTGTATATTAAGTTGGACCCTCCTGGATTTTGCTACTGGCTTCGCCACTGGTCACGATTGGAGATTAAACACATTGGACTCGTAACAAGAGCGAAAGAACACATTAAAATATATAGAATACACATTTTGCATGTTTTGGTTATTAATGTGACTTACATACACGAGAAAATTAGAAACTGTTACAAAGTATGATAAATTTTGCAATTTTCAACAGTGGATCTTCACAAACATCTATTGTGCACATCTACTAGACACTTAAGACTACGATTTTTTTTGAAACGACAAATGTTACAACTAGTCTACACTACTGTTATACAATATCCACACATAAACCGCTTTATGTCTCCACTGGAGATCGAACCATGCACCTAGACTTTCATTCAACAACCCAACTCCCTTCCACTAAATCACATTATTACTCCCACTAATTAAGACTACGATCTATTTATAAGAAGTTAAGAACCCATTGAGTGACGGTGTCATCTCATCTGATTAGATCTCCAAACTAATACCACCTCTTGATTCAACCATGTTCAATCCTAATCATACATTTTCAATTTGCAACACCGGTACGACGATGTCCAAGTGTACAACGTACATACACCTCAACTTTACGGTGCTTATATCCAAGTACATTTTGACAACTAATTACCTTCTCATCGCACACCGGACTGACATAGACTTTATCACTTCTGTAAATTGATTCGATTCGTACATACATTGTCATGAAATTTTGGATCTACACTTCGTAAAGAATGTAATTTGCGTTTTGGCCAAATCATTGAGACATCGATAAGTCCAATTTCACCACCAATCCGTGACATCATATCAGTTCACGCAGATGAAAAGAGTCGGTTCATTGTCATGTTTGTTTCTACTTGCCTGCAACGTTTCATCTTGTGAGTTGTGATTAATCAACTTGCAGTAGTTTATGTGAGGTTTTTGCAATCTATACCTCTGAAGTTTTACTAAAAGACTGATTTCCTCCTATAGCTTTTAAATAGACAGATTAACACTCTGTTTTTTCTAAATGACAAATATTACAACTAAATTTATACTATTATTATACAAATATCCTAAACCGTCTTATTTCTCCACTCCTATACCTATACCAACCTTATAACTACGTCACCGCTATGAATCAAACCATGCACCTCTCCTTTCACTTTCACTGCCACCTTCTAACTCCCAACAATTTGAATTTCTTAAAACGAGCAATTTAGCATGTTCTGTTACAAAAACGTTCTTTCTAGATGGCAAGATGATAATACAAAACATATATAATTTGTTGACTTAATATACCACTTTTTAATATAATTTCAAATAATATTCTTTTATAATCAAGTTTAACTACAAATCTAATTTTGTATCGATTTTATCTATGATACTAACAGGTTTTGGGATCCGAACAAAGATTTATCAATCTCTACATATGAATTTTATAGAAATACAATTATATTGTAAGTGTATGTATAATGAAAGAATTGGCCCTCAAAGCGAAATGCGGCGTGCAAATCATCAATGAGGGGGTAATATGAACCTATTTGAAAATTATAGCAGTAATTTGACTTTAAAATTAATACAAAGGGTATTCTTAATTAATAAGGAAAATACATGTGTAATGAAAAAAAAAAAATCTTCAGTTTATGTACTTAAATTATGATTTTCAATTTGATATGTGGCCAATATTTTTATTTAAGTGTGTCTCACTAATCACTATCATTAAATATTTATTATACGCACAAACAAACTTGTGGCTGCCATTCATACGTACTATGATTATCAAATTAACTACTTTTTTTCTTTTTCGTTTCAATTGAGTCACGGTTTGAGACATTACTTGACAAGTGGCCATACTTGAGTCATGTATTTTCTTCCAAAAAATTAACTTTTGAATAAAAAAATACGAAGTAGGAAAAGTAATAATGTTTTTGTGTGTTGACCACTGTGATTAATTTGATTAATATCATAATTTTTACGTTAATTTTATGTCATTTTATCATAATTGTCGTAGGCCGGCTACTAACAATGGACCCGCAACGGAGTATATGAAAAGTTCCTAAGCTATTAGACAAAATTGATTACTGCATCACTGAGTGATTAGCAGTACTTTAAGATTCAAACAAGCAATCAATCTGATGCAGTGTTTGGAAATAGTTTTAAAATTTATGAATAGTATCACTTCAATATGGGTCATTTTGCATTTTAGCATCTCTACCCCTTCAACTTATGATTTTATTCACATACTTTAATATTTCGCGTGCATAAAGAATGTCGTCGTTATTGTTGGAATTGGAATTGAAATTAAAGTATTACATTGATAATATATAGAAACAATATGTAAGTAGATACATTATCTCAATTGTATGAGAACATTTGGGAGTAACCCAACAATGGAACCAGAGGTGCTCTTTTGATGGAATACTCCTAAATATCAAATAGTGATCAAATAATACTTGCATGTCTCTTGATATTTAGGAGGAAATGTGGACTAGAGGTGCTCTTTTGATGGAATACTTGGCGGTCCTTCAATGCCTAGGACGATGTAGCGAGATCCAGTGAAGAGATGAGGGATCCACGGAATCGCTTGAGGAAGTTATCAGGGAGCACACGAGGGGACCCAAATGGTTCTTTGGATAGAGGTGTAGTAGTACTTTGGTAAAGGGGAGGATTATTTAGAATTACAATTAAAGTTCCACGTCGGTTGGTAATATATAAAATGCACTGTGGACATACATATATGCAGTGTACTATTCTAGCTCAATTGCGCGAGGAATTTTGCTAATAACCCAATTAAAATACAAAACCGTTTGATTCAAATACAAAACCGTATTGACATATAAGTTCGGAGTGGATGAGTATTATTTTATCTCCATTTTACTAGTAAATAACCCGCCGAGTTTCGACGGGAAATAGTAAATTTACAAATAATAATAACCCGTCGAGTTTTCAACGCATTTAGTGTTTTATAGTATTATGGAATAGCGTCGTAAACCGAGGTTAGTGTTTTAAAGTATTGCGGAATACCCGTCAAATATAATTCAAGTATTGCCAAATAGACATGTCAAATGCGGTTAATGTTCTAAAGTAATGTGAATAGGCCCGTCGAACGCAATTAATATTCTAAAGTATTGTGCAACAGACCAGTAGAAAATAGTTAGTGTTCTAAAATATTGTGAAATAGATCTGTCGGTCACAGTTAGTGTTCTAAAGTATTGGCGAATAAACCCGTCAAACGTATCTCAAGTATTGCGAGATAGAGCTGTTGGCCGCATCTAATGTTCTAAAGTTCGTGTTTTAAAGTATTAGTGAATAGATCCGTTGAACACAATTAATGTTTTAAAGTATTGTAGGCCTGTCAAACGCTATTAGTGTTTTAAACTATTGTGGAATATCCCCATCAATCGCAATTAGTGGTCTAAAGTATTGCGGAATACCCATCAGATGTAGTTCAAGCATTGTCGAATAGACCCGTCAAACGCAATTAATGTTTTAAAGTATTGCGAATAAATTTAGTGTTCTAATGTACTTTGAAATAGACCTATCGAACACAATTAGTGTACTAAAGTATTGTGTCATAAATTCGTCGGCCACGGTTAGTGTTCCAAAGTATTGTGAAGTAGACCCGTCGAACATATTTAATTAGTGTTCTAAGTATTGCGGACAGATCCACCAACTGAATTTAGTGTTCTAAAGTTTGTGTTTAATGCATTATTGAAAAGACCCACCGAACACAATTAATGTTCTAAAGTACTGCGGAATTGATCCGTCAAATGCAATTAGTGTTCTAAAGTATTGTGAATAGGACCGTCAGCCGCAGTTAGTGTTATAATATAGTGCCAAATAGACCCGTCAAACGCAATTAGTGTTATAATGTATTGCGGAATAAACCCCTCAATCACGGTTAGTGGTATGAAGTTTAATTTAAGATATAAACCCAAATACAGTTCGTGATTCAAAGAATTATCGAATAGACCCGCTGAACATAATAGTGTTCTACAATATTGTGAATAGACTCGTCGGATACAGTTGGTGTTCTTAGGTATTGAGAAAGAGACCAACCAAATGCAAATAGTATTCTAAAGTATTGTGAAATAGACCTGTCGAACGCATTTAGTGTTCTTATAAAGTATTGCAAAAGAGATATGTCGAACACAATTAATTAATATTCGAAATTATTGTGAAATAGACACTTTACTATGTGAAAAACATTCGACCAATCAAAATGGACATAAAGTGAAGTTGAAAATGCCATGTGGTTGAAGGAAGAAGTATGAAAACTTCCTCCTTTGTAGAATATATACATATTTGGGTTACGGTTACATAATGATGAATAATGTTTTAAATTTTAATATAGAAGAAAATGTTAGAAAAAATGTTAAATTATCTTGTGGGAGATTGGGATGTTAATAAATCATCATATCCTAAACCCAAAATCCGTATTACCCGTCCGAGCCCAACCCTATTACCCTAGAACAATTTTTTTATGGAGGAAGTTTAATATTCTCCTTTAATAGATATACAAATATATTATTATAAATTTTAAATACTTTTCGTACTAAATAATATTAAAATGATTCATACAAAAAACTAAAATTATTGAAAAATAATTATACAAATAAAATATTTTGGAGAAAAAGATGTGTGAAGAAAAATAACTGAACTTTGTAATATATAAAATTATATGTTAAGTGCATAGATACAATAAATAAATGTGAAGATACAATATTATAGCCGACTTGTCTATGGCGGGTAAGTTGAATAATTAACCGCGACGGGTGAATATTTTACCGAGTTTGTGACTCAGAACTCGATCTGAGGATATAATAGACTTCAAAAACAAATTCCACAATCTACGTGATCTCTATTTTTAATATAGAAAAATTATTTACTTGCATAATTTCTTTAATTCAATCTTTCTAGATTTTTATATAAATTTTTTTACAAATATCAAAACTAAATTACTTTTAGTATACATATTTCATAATAATGCCAAATAGCCGAGTTTGTGACTCCGCACTCTGAGGATATAGTAGACTTAAAAAAACAATCCACAATCTACGTGATCTTTATTTTTAACATAGAAAAATTGTTTACTTGCACAATTTCTTTAATTCAATCTTTCTATATTTTTTATATTAATTTTTTTACAAATAGCAAAACTAAATTACTTTTAGTATCCGTGTTTCATAATAATGCCAAATAATTTTAATTCATAATATATACTAAAAATTGTTTTGAACATAATAATATCTATTTTTTAAAATGTATATATTTATTTGAGAACAATGATATTAAAATAAAAATAATGAATATATATGGTGAAATGTAGAATTGTAAATTAGATTAATAGATTTAAGACATGTGGCAAGAATAAAATAATGGACCAATAAGAATAGAAGATTGTGGCACATGTAAAAAATAAAGCATGAATTAATAATATATATTAAAAATCATTTTGAACATAATAATATCTATTTTTTAATATGTATATATTTATTTGAGAATGATGATATTAAAATAAAAATAATGAATATATATGGTGAAATGTAGAATTGTAAATTAGATGAATAGATTTAAGACATGTGGCAAGAATAAAATAATGGACCAATAAGAATAGAAGATTGTGACACATGTCAAAAATAAGAGCATGAATTAAGGAGAAAGCTTGAAATCTTTCTCTTTTAATATATAATAAGATACCACTATCTTTTCCATTCTACATCACTGTCTCAATATATTTTTATCACTCTATCCAACAATCATGAAGAGTTACAGATAACATAATCTCTCAAAATTGATTAACACTATCCAACAATAATAGAGAGAAATTAATTAGCCATCCAAACTAAGTCTATCCATCATATACGTTTCCATATAGTAGATCTATATTCTCGATCTAGAAGAGTGAGCGTTACGTGCAAATTCTGCTTGTGCCTATTCATCAAAAAGCTAGCTACTACCCTCACCAGTATCCACTCGAAGATACGAATTATTGAATACAAAAATGCAAATAATTTGATACTACTACTTTTTGGTATCCAAAGAAATATTTAATCAAGAATCGTCATTGTACATTGTCGCATAGTTACAAATTCAAAGGGACTTAAAAATTATTTTCTCGTATTCCTTGAGGATATCCAAAAGCCAATCCTCAGACAGGAAGTGACAAATAGGCTTTGAAATTCATTTCCCTTGGTTTTGGAAAGACATGACAAATTGCAAAAACCTTTACTTTATTCTTGATGCTTCGTTTCCTCACTTAAACAATGACTATTATTGAAGTGAGAGATTACATGATCATTTCTCATATGTGTGGGTGAGGAACTATAGTCTATGCGGAGCTGGCTTATCAATACTAGGGTCGCAATTGACTATGGCATTCCTTTTTTAAATACACAACTCCAAGAGTGAAGATGCTATAATAAGAAAGTCAAATAGTGATCAAATAATACTTGCATGTCTCTTGATCAAGGAGTGTGTGCGGGTGTGGCATGAAGCTAAGGACCTTCTCCTTCATCTATGTAATTTGAATCGTTACCCACTTCAAATTACACTAATTCTATACTAACCACATCTTTATAAATATTATACTACTCATATACCAAGCACATCTATACAAACATCACTTTCTCGATAACATGCACCTCTCCTCCCCACTCCAATCACATTCCACTGTACCACCTTATAATTCCCCTTGTAAAAGTTATCATTTTTCAAAATATTAAGAAAGTGCACGGTACGTTAATACGAAGTATAAGTTAGGTGAAAGTATCAAACACTTAAGGTAGTGTTTGCAAATACTTGTCAAAATTAATTATGACTTGCTTTCGTCTAGCACACAGAAGATTTACTAAGGAGTGAATCCATAGATTAAATTTTAAAAAAATTGATTTTAAGCGAAAACATGGAGTGTTTGGTATTACCAGTAAAAGTTGAAATTAAACAATGTGTTAGTGTTTGGTAGAAATTAAATTAATCACTTAAGTATTAATAAGTATTTAATATTTTTATTACCTTTCTATTTATATGGTGCTTTAAGCATCAAAATCACCCTACTTGACACTTTTAGCATACAACGGTTGGTCTACTTAATTTTAGAGAAGCAACCATATAAGTCGGGAAAGCAAACTCTAAAAAATTGCTTAAATGATGTAGAAAACCATATAATCAATTTTAATAAATATTTGCATACAATATCTAAATATAAAATGTATAGACATTTTCATATTCAGGAAAATAATTACTTTTACAAAAATTTCACAATTTTTAATTCACATATGCTCTTATTCTTACTCATATTTGACAAAATGACCTAACAAAATAAGTTCACGATTGATGAGGTATCCTGAAGCTTGAAAGACGGATGGTGTTTTTTTATCACCAATCTTATTATCCAAAAGCTAGCTAGGGTATCTCAAGTTCTATTCTCTTCGTATGAAATCTCATTATTTTCAATTCAGTTCAATTTTGTTCAATTTCATTCAGTTATGTTCAATTTTGTTTAGACTTGCTTAGTTATATTTTATACTACAAATTAATTCTGTTTCAGTTGCATTCAATGTTGTTCAGTTCAGTTCAATTACATCCAATTCAGGTCAGTTTTGACAGTTTCTTAGTCACTGAATATACCTACTTGTCAAATCACAAATGAGGTGAAATCATCTAATGGTTTCGCACTAAACACACAAATATGTAAAATTTAAACGTCTCAATTTTTCGAAACTAATCCATGTTACCAAATTGTGTGCTCGAGAGATTGCATAGAGTATCCCAACTGATTGTTTTTTTTAAACTACATGTGACGGATGACATTAAAATTAGTACCATAGCGTCATGGTGCTCAACGATACCCTTGGAATTTCCAACTATTGAACTAACATAATTGACATATTTTATTGGCTTTGGCTAATGGCCTTTCTCAAAAGTCACAAGCTAGGTGCGGAAAATAGAAAGAGCTCTGTTACGTGGTAGCATGATGACTTAGTCTATAGATGTAATCGACATTGCCCTTTACATTTTTGTATTATCATACTAATTAATTTCTATACTAAGTATATGTCTTTATTATCATCAGCAAACGATTAACGTGCTTGTGAGAAATTATTTTTGTTGGCTTCACATTCAGAAGCTGTGGTTTCCTTCAATTGGTTAGTGTTTTTTATGTCAGCTCGTACGTGAAACTTAATTATTCAACTGTTATTCATCTGAAGTGAATTTATTTGTAATATAAAAATTAACTAATCAAATCAAAGCTGAAGATGAAGTGAATTTTTCTCATACAAATCAAACAAGGTTCAAGTTGTACAAGTTTAGATTATCAAATAGGATGACTACTGTCTACTGTGTCCTAAAGTTCAACAACTATAGCTACAAAATGCAACTCGTCGAATCAGACTCACAATTCACTTATCATCTTTTCAAAACAGTACCATTGATCACTCGCTACTTGCTCTCTTGGAAGATGTTTGTTTTCCCAGGAACAAACGTGCAGGTGTTCTTGCTAAACTTGAACACATGATCACGATCACTCTTGAAGCTAACGAGTTGGATTTCTATCATGGTATCAAAGCCATTTGGCTCACGCCCACCTGGGTTCGAACCTCCTCGTAGACAAACTCCGCTCCATATTAAATTTTCACTCGATTGGCCTCCCCAAAGAGGTTGAAATTGGCCACGAGTGCGGGGGAGTATTGGAGAATTAATATAAATAACTAGATTTCGTTCCTCCCCAACAGTTTAAACTTTTGGGAGAGTTGGAATTCTATCACACTTGCATTAAAATCATATAGTTTATCACCTCATTCGCTAAACACACACGTTAAAATCATCTAACTTATTATCTGACCTATCAACTATCAACTAACTGATCAATTCTCTTTCCAAAAAAAAAAAAAACTAACTGATCAGTTCCAACTAACTTACCAGTTTTGTTAAACATAACCTTAGATAAATTACTTTCTCGTTAGTTGTTGTATTCTATGTTCGGACAAATCCTCTGTTTGCTTTGCTACTAGTATAACATTCCGATATAAGTCGATATCTTTTTTAAGAGTAGTATATTAAACCACATCCACATAACTTGATACAAACAAATTTTCCAGTTGAAATAATAGAGTGATTATGATGATACAGCTTATATCCAAAAACATCCACGTATGTTGATGCGGAAAGATTCAATTATGGTTCTCATTGTTAGCATTACTATATAGAATAGAATACACATGTCTAGTTTTGAAATGTTGCCGCCAATTAAGATCTTATAAATTATGAATAATAGGTCCGATCGATAACTTATAAAATATACGTTTTACATCTTATCCAAGAAACACCAATAATTTCATCACCATTCACAAGAGTTAATGTCGTAGTTGGTCAAATTCTTCAAAGTAATGTTGGGAAGAAGAAAAAAAATTAAAGAACGAAGGACAAAATTGAAATGACATTCTAATGCCAAAGGCCGTTTTGTTAGTTGCCAGTGCTTTAAGAATTCATTTAAAAATGATTATCACTCTAATTAAGTACTCATAATTATAAATAACCAAATCAATCTACGTAAGATTTTAGGCCCACCAGAGGATGAAATCAGCCAGAGCCATGGGCCCAAAAAGTCCTATTCAGTACCGGTTTTACATGCGTGGTTTCTCTGGAAAATATTGCCCAAGTATACATGTGAAATATCTCCTATGTTTTGTGGAGTGAATGTGTCGCTACAAAGTTTAACAAGGTCATTTTAGAATCCGGCAGTGCGTCACAAAGGAAGATAACAGTAGAGCACATTGGTTACCACCGCATTTAGTATATCGAATTGAAAGGTACAGCCTTACAGGGTAGCCTTTTGTATAGGCGGCAGTCTTGAAGAATTGTGTTGTAGTATCTCATAACGATAGTTTTCGGTGGAATTAGAGCAGAAAATTTTGAAGACAGTGTACGTGCATGCATAAAGAACCGATGCAAACTTTTTGTGCTAAATGCCTTAGGTACACAGTTTATTGTGGAGATAAACAGAGAAATTTTAGGTGTTTAATTTTCAAAAAGAAATTAAGGATAGTGTTTCTTGTAGTAATAATACTTGTTTTTTTCCTCCATGGATGAGAATTAGGCTAATTCATAATAAGTTGTTGTTTTCGGGCGGATCGAGAAATTTTTAATAGTGGGTGCGAATATATACCATATATGTTAATTATTATTAAAAAATAATAAATAAAAACTAATTAATTATTAAATATAATTAAAGTAATATAATAAGCCTGTTGATTTACTCAATTGATTGACATACCAATCAATTTTAATCCGTTGATCTTGCTTATTCAATTTCAATCTGGTGCGTATGTGTCATTAGTTATTTTTATTGAAGGTGTTTGGTTCGAATCTTGTTGGCGTGATTTTTCTATATTATTTGTATCATTATTTTAGTTGAAGTTGTTGGGTTCGAATATTATTGACGTAATTTTATTTTTTTTTATTTATTCTCTTCTTAAATTTTTATTTTTAACATAAAGTTGTATGACGTATTATACTTAATTTTAAAAATAACCATGATATGTTCTTATAAAAAAAAGGACATACTTCATCCGTCCAATAATAAATGTAACACTTGATTTTGTTGATTTTTTCGATGATCATTTTGACCTTAAATTATTCTTAAATCATACGATAAAAATAACTAAACACATCATATTATGAAACTAGAATGTTTATATGAAGCACTTGACAATATATTCAACTGATGAAACATACCAATTAACATGCGAAAAAGATGCATTGCAGATTTTGAAGTTGAATGTTTCCAAAGTCTAGAGATGTATCTGATGGTTTTTAACTCATCGGAAGAATACTTTTCGTATGTCTAATATATAGTTCAATTCAAAACTTTTTTTTTTTTTTTTAATCGGCTAAAGGGCAACTCGAACCCCCGACCTATTGGTTGGAGGTGAAGCAGCTTACCAACTGAGTTATGCTTCGTTGTCAAAGAAGTAAAGGAAAGAAGCAAAACACTCTGGAGGTGTCGAACTCGGATGATTTGGATCAGAGCTGGAGATACAATACGCTGCACCACAAGTAATTTTACTTTCAATTCAAAACTATTAATTCCATAACTACAAAAACTATATACATTTATAGCACACCATTTATATTAAGTTTAATTACTCAATTAGTTATTTTTTTTATTACGTTTGAAGTCATTATGTGAAGATTATATATTCACTCCATTTATTTCAATATATTATTTAATAAAACAATAATATTTTACAAGATTACGCTTCACATGCGTAGCGTGTGAACCGGTTTCTAGTAATTAATAACTAATAATCAATTAAATCATACAAATATTGAATTAGATAACATTTTTTGCAGTTTGGAATCAAATCAATCAATATTTAATAGTTTAATGATAAATTTCGTAACAAAACATCTTTCTTAATATAAATTGATTATCAGATTTCATACTAAAACAATGAGTTTTAACTTAAAATTAATAAGATAGATGATTTTTTTAATAATAATGTTAATGAAAAATGATGTTTTTTCACCAATCTAACTTCAATTGACGCTAAAAAATAGTAATATATATTACTACAATCAATTCAATTAATTCAACATAAACTTTATAAATTCATGTGGGTGCAAAAATTTTAGTGTCATGGGGGCAAAAATAACTCTTTTACATAATATAATGAAGAAGAAAAAAATGTTGTGGGTGCAACGAATTTACTCGCTTGCTCAGGCGCCACTCGTAAATTCACTTCTAATTCCAGGCTCAGACCCTTCGTTAAAGGTTTGATAATCAAAACATAAGTAGATGCTAAGTATTGAAAATCGATGAAAGAGTAAAAAAATTCTAAATATTTATTTATCGATAATCTATTGAATAATGATAACACATACGAATGAACGGCCTTATATAGGCTAATAATTGACGTGACAATGATAGTACGTAGTTATTAGACTTCTAAGCATATAAAACTTCCTAACTATGTGACATATAAGGGGACTTGGCCGGTAACACGTATGAGTCCAATTGGTTCATTTTCGTCCTTCGGCATCTCGGTGCGCGTATTATCGTAAGCGTAATATGATTCACGATCTTGATGCTTATCAGGCACCCACAACCTTATAAGTAAATCCGCCACTGTTTTTAATGTATAACTTCAATAATGAGCCCAAAATAACGTTTTGCTTGCACAAAACATACGGTCCATTACACCTTAAATGAGCGGCCCGTTTGTGGCCCCAAGCGTAAGAGTCTTGGACGGTTCATTATGGCCCACACAGTTTCAAGCCAGCGTCACGGGTTGGTCCATCTCGGTCTGTTTTAAGGAATCGCATAATCTAACCTTTTTTTAACAACAATTTCTCACTTGTATCCGTAATATTCGCGACTAATTCAGTCAAACAATGTCCAGCTCTTTGTGAGGGGGTGTTCACCACGGCACCACCACAAGGTTCGAACTCGAGAACCTGCTTAAATAAAGTCAAGTCCCTTACTATTTGAACTAACAACTATATATATTCAACTTTGGTTAGGTTTCAACAATTTTACAAAATTAAATTCATAATTAACCGGCAACATGGTGATTGATGATGGTGATCGATCAATCATGAATTCATAATGATTAATAACGAAGTTGGGTACTTCAAGAAAACCCGTGTTATGAGTTAATTAATCAAATCATTTTGTTACATGTAATATGTGTAATTAACACCCGTGACACTAGGAGTACAAATCCTATCATTAAACAACAATACTTGCTCCCTAACTATTAGGCCAATATGTATCATGTTGATCCTATAAAGCCCAATTCCATTCTACAAAGTAATCACCAATTCAATCCAACAATACATTAAATTAGCTAGTAACACACTAATAATCAGATGGCATCCAAAACCAAAACCTCACCACTTGCATTATTCCTCTTGTTCAACCTAGTATTCTTCTCCTTGGCCAGTGCCTGGACTCCACCAAGTCCAAAACCCAAACACGAAAAATAATGCCCTAAAGACGCCCTAAAACTTGGCGTTTGCGCAAATCTGCTAAATGGGCTTCTCAACATCACCATTGGCACGCCACCTAAAACTCCATGTTGCAGCCTCATTGAAGGCAGGGGCGGAACCAAGGGGGGCCGGCCGGGGCCTCCCCCCCAAATTTTTTTTTTAAGGAAGAATTTATGAATTTTCGAAATTTTTAAAGGTAATTTTTACGATTTTTCAACTTTTGTCCCCCCCGAACCTTGAAACAATGATGTATATATAAGTTCGCCCTCCCTAACTATAATTCCTGGTTCCGCCCCTGATTGAAGGCCTAGCTGATCTTGAAGCCGTGGTTTGCTTGTGTACTGCGATAAAAGCGAACATATTGGGAATCAATCTTGACATACCTTTGTCCCTTAGCTTACTCCTCAATGTTTGCACCAAGAAGGTCCCCAAGGGTTTCGTTTGCGCTTAGGCCTGCATAATATTGTATTATGTATTTATGTACGTGCAACTTTTTGGACGTGCAATCTCAGTTGAGTTGATGCATGGTGTGATGTTCAATAATTAAGGGCTTCGTGATCATGATCATAATTCGAAGTTCAGGTGTGTTTGCATGTTGTAAGTTCAAGTGTGTTTGCATGATCAGTTAGAAGTTTAATTTATACATATATATAAACATCTTCGCTTCATTTGGCCTAAGTGTGCACACTCCGCGGTTGTAACCTGAAATAATTGAAATGTCCTCGCTTTTGAGTTGTATTCGAGATCTTTACAAAATTTAGTGGTAGAATTAAACATCAACTATGTTCGATCTGAACTTTTACCGAACCTTTTTTTTGTGCAAAAGTGTCGACCTCTATGGTTGAAAGTATGTTGCATGTAGGCCCTATCTTACACGGGCATGGTTTCAAATTATGTATAGTACACTTCCTAAAAATTTGATAAATACTTACTTTAATTAATTTGGTTTGAGATGAAACAAAAGTACTTACGTAACGCACGCAGCAGATCGGAAACAAATCCCGTGACATATAGTGCATACTATTTTAGTGAACATTATGAACAATATTATGATGACGTCGTTTGCATTATAAACAACTTATCACCAATGTGTAAATAGGGCGGCCAGGCGGGGTAAGGTAGTGGGGCTGACAGAAAAATGTTTTTCACCCTGGGTTACTTTGACTAAGTTTTCCGTTTATGGACATATGGAAATATACTTTCACATTATATAATTTTTAAAAATTATTTTTCATAATCAATTATAATTAATCTGATGTTAAATCGTACACGAAAAAGTCAATAAAATCAAATCAAATGAGAATTTGAAGTTGACTTAAAAGTCAATTACAGTGAGAGGAGACGTTTGACTGTCAAGGTCATAAAGACTAAACCTAAAAAATTTAGATTAGGCATAAAATATAAAATGATTTTATGGTACTTTAGAACCGATTTAGATTGCAGAAATTAAAGGCCAATGCACCGATTGAGATAAGGGTGATAGTTCCCGCGAAGGCACCGATTGGGATACGTGTGATAGTTCCGTTTTCTGCATTTTAAGAAAACGCCTACGAGCGATAGCTAATAGATCTGAATTTTTGTTAGGGAATAAATGTAATTGTTGAAGAAACTAATGTGGTAGACTGGTAGAGACTTGTGGCGACGTAATTGTTGGATATTTTAGGAGAAAAGGAAACAACGAATCTAATTTTGGAGGGGTATAAATATTGGGACTTATTATGTTTATTAGGAACCGCGTCACACGCTACGCGTGTGAAGCGTGATTTTGTAAAACATTATTATTTTATTAAATAATATATTGAAATAAATGGAGTGAATATATAATTTTCACATAATGACCCAAACGTAATAAAAAAATAACTAATTGAGTAATTAAACTTAATATAAATGGTGTGCTATAAATGTATATAGTTTTTATAGTTATTACAATTAATAGGTTTGAATTGAACTATATTAGACATACGAAAAGTATTCTTCCGATGAGTTAAGAACCATCAGATACATCTCTAGACTTTGGAAACATTCAACTTCAAAATCTGGAATGCATCTTTTTTGCATGTTAATTGGTATTCTTCATCAGTTGAATATATTGTCAAGTGCTTCATATAAACATTCTAGTTTCATAATATGATGTTTTTAGTTATTTTTATCGTATGGTTTAAGAATAATTTAAAGTCAAAATGACCATCGAAAAAGTCAACAAAATCAAGTGTTACATTTATTATTGGACGGAGGAAATATGTTTTTTTTTATAAGAACATATCATGGTTATTTTTAAAATTAAGTATAATACGTCATACATACAACTTTATGTTAAAACATAAAAATTTAAGAAGAGAATAAATAAAAAAAAAAAAGTTTCGTCAATAAGATTCGAACCCAACACCTTCAACTAAAATAATGATACAAATAATAGAGAAAAATCACGCCAACAAGATTCGAACCAAACACCTTCAATAAAAATAATAATAAAAATAATGGAGAAAAATCACGCCAACAAGATTCGAACCCTACATCTTTTAATTAATTAATGACACATGTACGCACCAGATTTAAATTGGATAAGCAAGATCAACGGATTAAAATTAATTGGTAGGTCAATCAATTGGGTAAATCAACCGACTTATTATATTACTTTAATAATACGATGTTCAACTAATAACAATGTTGCTTATAATCATAAATTCGGAAAACAAAATGTTAAAAACATGAGTTTTTAACTTAGGGTGCGTTCGTGAAATTATTCAATCAACGCTTAATTTGTGTTCAATTTTGGTCAATTCCGAGCAGTTTGCGAACATGTTGGAACACAAACATATTCACAAATATTCATATTCAGTAGTTCGCGAACAAAGGTATATTATTAAAAAATAATAAATATGCATATGAAATAAGTTTATAATAATTGTTAAATATATCTATTAATTACTCTAAATAATAATAAAATATTAATTGTGAGATATTATAGGCTGATATTATATTTGTAAAGTTGTAAATGTATGATAAAGTATAAAATAGATTGGTATGCATTTCATTTGGGTTAAAAGTATTGTAATGGAACGCCAAAGATGAAAATTTAAAAAGATTTAAATGTAACATAGGAGGTATATATTGTTATTGCAATGTTTCCTTGTGGAATTTTTTTAAAGATACTTTAGCTTAATTTTTTTTAGTGTTTGGATTATTGTTGCTTATAATTGTGGCATTTTGTTTATTTTATGTTGAACACAAACTGACAAACAAACCGAATACGTGAACGCAAAATTACTGAAATATTAAGGGACCGAATATGAACAAACTGTTTTGATATTTAATGAACACGAACCTTAATAAATGTAGTTAACGTCACCGCGAGGTTAGAAGCACGTCCGCCCCTAGTTTTACTTAACAATATAGGCCGGTTTCTCTTTGAGTGAAATAACCCGTTTCCGGTAAATAACTGATTTGTTTTTCTCCATCGATCCATCCCGATCAGTTAAACTTGTTTATCGAAAGAATTACTGAAAAATGAAACAGAAAATCAGTAGCACTTGAATGTGATAGAAAACAACCTAGTGCTGTTGTACTACAAAACTAAAAATTGATATTTGATACAATAATAATAATAATAATAATAATAATAATAATAATAATAATAATAATAATAATAATAATAATAAGAAGAAGAAGACTGAGATTTTTTGGCCTCTAGCAGATCCGAGGAGTAGGATTACTGGTATTTTTCCTCCTTCTATCGCCAGGCCACTCCGTGGGGTCAAAGTTCTCGGGGGTTCGGTTAGTGTGTGCCTTGATTTCAGCAGTGAGCTTGTGGTGAAGGGGTTGAATAAGACTATCGAGCTCTTATGGACTCTGTCGCGAAGCTTAATGATCCGCAGTGTGAGTTGTTGCTGCTTCGTGCTTGTACGGGCATTTCAAAGCTCTATTTTGCTTTGCGCACTTGCCCTCCCGTTTTCTTTTAGTCGACCCAGTTTTCTTTTGATCGGGCTCTCAGATCCTCCTTGGAGCGTATTGTTACGGCGTCGGGCCCCGGTTTTGGTGATTGGCAGTGGCGTCTTGCTACTTTGCCCTTTTCTTTTGGGAGGCTTGGTGTTTATTCTGCTATGGATGTTCGCCATTATGCCTTCGTTGCTTCTCGCCTTCAGTCTGCTGGTTTGCAGGCTAAGCTTCTGTGTCCTTCTGGTGTCACTTCTCTTGGACCTGCTTTTGATGGTGCCCGGTCTTTGTTTGTTGAGATCACAGGTTCTGACCTTTTGAGTAACCCCAGTGAGATCGCTTCCCCAAGACTTATGAAAAATCTGGCAGATATATATTTCACGAAGGTTGCTGCTTCTGCGGAATCTGTGTTTTCTTTATCCCCTCGTCAGGTAGCTCTTTGGAAGTCTCAGCGGGGTGTTCATTCTTCTGATTGGTTGCGTGTAGTTCCTATTTCTGGTTCGGGGAAGACAATGAACGGGAGGACTTATAGGTGTGTTCTGGGTTATCGGCTTGGTGTTGCATTGTTTCCGGTGTCCTTGCCCTGCTCTACTTGCTCTCGGGTTTTTGATGGAGATGTGTTTGGTGATCATGCGGTGTCATGTGCTGGGATGGTGGGTATCAAGCACCGACATAACCTCGTTCGGGACACTCTCTTGGATGTCTGTTTCCGGTCTGACATTTCTGCTGGTAAGGAAGTTGATATTGGTTTGAGCGGCGGGAGTGACAGGTCCCTCCGTCCTGCAGACTTGCTCCTTTATCTTGGGATAGAGGACGAGATGTGTGTGTGGATCTGACCGGGTCTTCCCCTTTGACCCGGTCTGGGTTGGTGGACTTTGTGCCTGGACATGCGGTTACTGATGCTGCCAAGCGCAAGTGTGCGAAGTATCGGGACTTGTGTGCAGCTAAGGGATATGGATTCCTTCCTTTCTCTTTCTCGACACTTGGGGAGTTGGATGTTGATGCTGTTGAGTTGCTTGTTAGAGTTCGGAGTTTCGCTTTGGCTCAAGATACTGGAGCGCGTGCTGCTCATCATATTTTCCCTAGGATTAGTTTTGCTATTGCTAAGGGAGTGTGAGCCCAGCTTGTAAACTTTCTTTGTTTTTGATTTATAATAATAATAATAATAATAATAATAAAAATAAGAAGAAGAAGAAGAAGTGTTACGATAGATCTGAAACTCTGAATAACAGGCTTAATATGGAGTATATGACAAACATGGTTTCCCATAATAAATAACATGAGAACGAGAAGATAATGCTGCTGCTACATGTACGAACGTGACTGATTTAGGAAAATGAGAAACGGCGAGAACATGGCAATTTGCTAGTCTAATTCATATACATCCAAGAGTTTGCCTGCCCATGCATTGCAAGCTGCATGCCAGCTAAAGTTTCTATTCTGGAAATATATGTTATATCATCTGATCAAAATACATATTCTTCGTTCAAATGCAGATTTTGTAGGTGTTTGTCCCCACCTTATTAGTCGATTCCAACTTAGGTATCTATATATGAACCTAGTAATTAAAATTGAGGATTTGGCTAGGCTGTTTTCTTGAGCTACCTGCCAGACCTCTGTTTCGTTCGAGTACCACTGGTACTCCTGTTTCTTATTGAGGATCAATGAACTTTTAATGTTTCAAAAACAAAATCTAGTAATTAAAATGGGGGGCGGGGGTGTGTGTGTGTGTGTGTGTTAAACGCTCCACGAATGCCACCTCTTCATCCACTTTCTACGTACCTTTTAGGCTTAAGTATAATACCTTGTTAGGTTTATAAGTATAATAATTATGTTTATTTAGATAATTATCATGGATGTATGTGGTATGGGCTAGCTAGAAGTATAATCTTTAAAATGTAACATGATAAACAAAAATGAAACCTTTGTAAGAAAAAGAAATTCAAGTAGTGGCATGTGATGTAGACAAGACAGCCCCAAAAATCCATGTAGCTTTCACAAGGGTAATAACACTCAAACCAAAGGTGAAACGATAAATAACTGTTAGAGAGGCGAATTTACGTATACATCATTATATTTACCAAGATGATTAAAAAACTAGTAACAAGAAACTGTGCGTGATATTATATTTACCAAAAGAGGCATGCTATTTTCAGATAAAAAAATTTATAAACACAGTGACAATAATCTAGTTTTTATGTAAATAATTCAAGACTAATTTTATGCAAAAAAAAATTATTTATTTATTTTTGTAAAATTTCATAAATGATTCGATATTTGAACTTTAAAATTTCTTCCGTATTATTGATAGCATTTTAAACTATTTTTATTAAAAATGGTAAGAAAGGGTATAATAGTAATATTATTGTGTCTGCGTTTATAATACTTTTGCTCTGCAGATAACATGAGTGTTACCGGAGGTAAAACCCTGAGACTTGATCACATGCATCTCATCAACCTTTCTATAAAACCCACACTTCCCTACCCATTTCTCCACACTCACATTTCTCCCAACATTACATTGGCAAGAAACATGGCTTCTAAATCAGCCTCCTCATTGGCCTTATTTCTTGCCCTAAACCTTGTGTTCTTCACTCTCACTACTGCATGTAACGAATGTCCTACTCCGAAACCAAAACCACCACCAAAACCTAAGCCAGAGGCTTGTCCTCCTCCTCCCTACATCCAGCCAACTTGCCCTAGAGATGCCCTTAAGCTAGGTGTATGTGCCAATTTGCTCGGTTCCTTGCTAAACCTAGTGATTGGTGATCCTCCGAAAACTCCTTGCTGCAGCCTCATCCAGGGCCTAGCTGACCTCGAGGCGGCTGTTTGCCTTTGTACTGCCATCAAAGCTAATGTTTTGGGGATCAACCTTGACGTTCCGGTGTCTCTCAGTTTGCTCCTCAATGTTTGCTCCAAGAATGTTCCACCTGGTTTCCAGTGTGCTTGAGATTTATTGGTCTAGCTTGGTTATTGCTTATTATTATAACTTGCTTAAAGTTTCAAAGAGTATCGGTCTCAATTGCTCATAACTTTCTTAAAGCTTCAAGAGTATTGTTCTATCCAATATATTGTCTTGTTATGTTAAATGGAAGTTAAATTATTGTAACCATTGAGGAGGTATATGTACTCTGATTAATGATTAATGAGTCGTGTGTTCGTATCTAATTTTTTTTTTTTTTTTACTAGACTTGATAATATTTTTCCATTGAACAAAAAAAGAAATTAGCATGAGTATTAATGACTAATGGGAGGTATCTATATGTATGTACACTCTGATTAAGACCAGAATTAACTTTGGACTTCTCTAATTACTACTAAATCACTGGGTTTTATACCTTTAATTATCAATAAAAACGTAAATTGACTATGCCATTTGCTTTTGGAAACGGTAAAATATTATTTATAGATAAACATGAAGTAAGGAAAGAGAGGTTGTGCATAAGATCGATGTGCACACCTAGCAAAGCCAAACCTACTCCAACTAGCTTACCACGTATACCACCACTACCTAGAGACTTGAAGTGAGTAACCCCAACAAATTGTAAAAACGTATGGAGTAAATCTTCATCATTCTCATCATTAAGTATACCTCTTTACTAATGAACTAGACAGAGAGATCCTCTGAAACATTAGAATTTAATTTAAATGTAAATCAACAATTCTATCTGTGCATGAATACTGGCAAACTTAAATAAACAAAACGTCGAACCATGTCATATTGAAGTGAATTGGGTAACAAGGGTGGCGGCAGATCGGTGGCGTGTCTGGTCGGTGAAGGAGGCAGAACTGTTGGATTTTTTTGAGTCAACTCCAAATTAGCTTGTTTCTTAGAGATAGATTTAGCCTAAGGGCATGTTGGTCTTTCTACATCTAAAAAAAAAAATATGACATCCCCCTACTGGTAATTACTGAGCCGCGAACTAGCAACGGCAGGGGTTGTATCCTTGCGATCTTTCTTGGGGCTTTCTATTCTCAGGTCGGCTTCGTACCGACTTAAATGTAGGTCTTTATTATATATTTCATTCTAATTTATTAAATTTTGATAAAAATATATAAATGTGCAGTTATACCCCTACTTTTAAAAATTTATTTAAATAATTTAAATAAATTCTTACTATTTTATAAGTATTAAATTAAAAATAAATATTTACTTTAACTAAAATTAAAATTAACCAATATATATCAAATTAATTTCAACAACAATTCAATAGAATATTCGTTTTTCATAAACTAATTGCACTAGCTATCAACATTTGTAGAGTACAATAACATAGACTTATTGTTTTAGCTACGAAGTATATTATTTAGAAGTGTTCGATAGTTTATGTATCATTAAATGGATAAATTAACTATGATCAATTAACTTTTGTTTGTGATTAAGATTAATTAATAAGGTTTACGTGTATATGTAATCATATAAATTGAAATTAAGGGCATTATAGTTAATTTGTATTTTTGTGGTGATTTTAATGTTAAAAGAAAATTAATTATAATTCATCGTACCAAAAATGACTTTGAACCGAAATGAATGGATGAGATTAAATTAAGCGTCACATGGCAACTATTGAATGAAGACCTGAGTTTAGGTCGGTACAGAGCAGACCTGAGAATAGAAAGCCCCTTCTTTCTTTCTTAAATAATATTTTTCTGTTCCGGGAACTGCAGGAACATGGGAAATTGCTAGCCTAACTAATCATTATATCCAAGAGTTTGCCTGATCATAGATCAGCGCCCATTGCAATATAGTTGTGTTGGAGAATTAATATAAATGATTAGATTTCGTTCCTCCCCATTAGTTCGAATTTTTGGGAGAGTTGGAATTATATCATGGTATCAGACTCAACTGGCTCACGCCCATCTGGGTTCGAATCTCCCCAGAGATAAACTCCGCCCCATATTAAATTTCCACTCGATTGGCCTCATCAAAGACGTTGTAATCGACCACGAGTGCGAGGGAGTGTTGGAGAATTAATATAAATGATTAGATTTCGTTCCTCCTCATTAGTTTGAGCTTTTGGGAGAGTTGGAATTCTATCAAGCTGCATGCGAGCTGAAGTTTCTATTCTGGAAACATATACTCCCTCTGTTTCAAACTAAGATTTCTAAGGTTTACTTTTTTTTCGAATTTTGACCGCAAATTACTCATATATTACACATGATTAGTATATAAAAAAATTATGTTAGAAATCACGTCTAACTTTTCACCATATGAGGTGCAGTTGAAATGAGATTGTAATGCCACCACCAAAACCTAAGCCAGGGGCTTGTCCTCCTCCTCCCTACATCCAGCCAACTTGCCCTAGAGATGCCCTAAAGCTAGGTGTATGTACCAATTTGCTCAGTTCGTTGCTAAACCTAGTCATCGGTGATCCTCCGAAAACTCCATGCTGCAGCCTCATCCAGGGCTTGGCTGACCTCGAGGCGGCTGTTTGCCTTTGTACTGCCATCAAAGCTAATGTTCTGGGGATCAACCTTAACGTTCCGGTGTCTCTAAGTTTGCTTCTCAATGTTTGCTCCAAGAATGTTCCATCTGGCTTCCAGTGTGCTTGAGATTTATTAGTTAGTCTAGCTTGGATATTGCTTATTATAACTTGCTGAAAGTTTCAATGGGTATTGTTCTTTATATCGACAATTTGTTCTCTTGAAGATGATGATGATTATGAAAAATAAACTATTGTAAGCAATGTGTTGTTATAGTTCCCGTCAGATAAATGTTATTTGATCGTAGCGCCACAGCTTTACGATAGAGTACGAATTTTCATATATATGTACCTTGTAATGACTTGTTTGTGATATTAGCTAGAATGAAAACACAAGTTCAAAAAAAAAAAAAAAAAAAAAAAAAAAAAAAAAAAAAAAAAAAGAAGAAGAAGAAGAAGGGAAGAAGGGAAGAAAGTGTACGTGCACAAAGTTCAGCATTTACTTCGCAGTTTTCACAGTATATGTCCAAATTTCCAGAGGCAAAATTATTTTATCATCCCCTTTAATTCTTGAGCGTGGACTTGATCATGGAAAAACTTGGCTTAATCAACTCTGAACGCATATTATGCATGAATCTTATCTCGAATGAAATACTTTTTGGCCTTTTCCAGGGAAAATATATTCTTATTTCAAATTATTTCAAAAAGATCTTGCTGTGCTGCGGTGGCTGGGGTCCGGTAAGAATTGTTCTTGCTACCAATCAAGTGGCTGGGAGGCCCGGGAGCCACCAAATTGGTGGCATTTTGGCAGCCAGCCCTCCTGTCCCATTTTGCAATGTAACTTGTCATACATAATTAACGATTATATATAGCTTCAATATGCGTTTATACTTTATACTCGAGTAGCAAGTTGAGAGTTTGAGAATCCAATAAGTGGCCATTGGTTCTATCCAAGAAATGAGTGAGCACAAAATTTTGAAATACTTGTGGAAGAATTGTAACTGTAATATAATATTACAGTACGTTTCTGGGACTAAAATTTTAGAAGGGCATGTTTATTCGGTATTCCTGTCATGTGTAATTGTGTATCACAAAAAGTAAGGCTATATCATCACTACAATAATGACAAAAATAGAGAGCTTGTACATAAGTTTGTGATTTTATCAATACACTCTTCTACTCGAGGTTTCCAGTACCCCTGCTGAAGTCCTAGGCTACAAAACTGAATCAATTTCATCAGTAGAGGAGACACATTTCTTCATCAGTATGCAAAGAATAATTTAATGAGGCTTCGGCTTAAACCCATCAACAGCAAAGTTTCGCGTGGCAGTAGGCATTGCCAATCGAAGTCCCTCAAGTTCAGGTTCTGCAATTATTTTGCAACCCAACCGGGACCTGTAGAGAACTTTGCATATGTAAGTGCTGTACAAAACAAAAAAAACGACGAAGTTATCCCAAACAAGCAATCTACATGCATCTCGGTGAGGCCAAATGCAAGGTCCAACATGTCATTTTCCTCATCCGTTGGATCTGGTAACTTGTTATATTGCTCCACGTCCTGCCAAAGGATCAATATGTTAATTGCAGGGAGGAAATTGATGATATTACAATCCATATTTTTTGCGTCTGGATATTGTTGTACAATATAGCTTCCTGTGTGGAGACAGAACATGCACACATTTCCTTACCCTTACAATGACATGACAAGTCGAACAAGCAAGTGAGCCTTCACATGCTCCTGCCAAAAAGTCACAAGGTCAGTTAGCTCACTCGAATTTAGATTTATTCATGAAGCTGCCAACTGTTCGTAATGATTCAACAAGTGATTATAGTTGAAGCCATACGTAAATAATATAGCTTGAGCTGGCTCATAGCAAGAGAAAGAAGGAAAGAAAAAGATTACCTTCAAGATCTATATATCATTTTCGTGTGCAGCTTCTAACATTGACATTCCAACTGGTACCTTAATTTGTGTCTCTTCCCCATCCTTGTCAACAAATGCTACATTTATTCTGCAAAGTCCAGAAGAAATATATCATCTCGGCAACATTTGATTTTATATCTATTAGTGCTTTAACATTAACAGACTGCAAGTGTAACAGATCTCTATGACATTCTGAACTAAGATTAAAACCACTATTTGACGTTTAATGGTATTCAAACGCAATTGATTGAATATGTGATACATGGAACTTTCAAAGATTACAATTGTATTAATGCACTCCGAAGTAATTGCTTGAATAAGTGATACATGAAACTTGGTACTGATTATGGCACAAAGGCCAAAGCAGAATTTATCGACATGCTGAACAGAGATTATAATTGTAATTCAGTCAACTGAATGGCAATCAGAAGGAATTGCTTGGACAAGTGATACATGGAACTTGCTACTAGTTAGGCACAAAGAACATCTTCAGTTCTGAAAACTGTAAAATCAACGAAGCTATGTTTAAGTTTTCACTTCACAGGGAGATGGAATCTTGACAACCAATGCACTAACTTTTGTACCCCTAGGATATTTGAAAACCAGTGCTTAGATATTATCTGAACAGAAGTCCAAAAGTTACATTTCCATTTCTGCAGCAATTTATATTTGGGGTTCTACATTTGCGTCTTGCTATAGAAAATGTCACATAATTCAGTGCACATGCATTTCAACACTTGATGAAAAGTTGAGAAGAATTATAGTATTAATATGGATTTAGCTCACTTTTGCTTTTCTTGATTTCCTTCCCTCAACTCCGTTTTAGCTGCTGTACTGCTAAATAGTTCATGTCTCTGTACACAAAAAGATCGATTAGATATTCATTCAAGCCAAAACAACAAAAGCATTCAATGGAAGTGCTCAACTCAATCTTGTCAGGTTGTCTTAGAAGGAAAAAAACAAAAAACATCATTTCCAATTTGAACCAAAAACCATACATGCATAATCATGTGAAATGGAACTGTAATTCATTTATTTGATTAGTTTTAGTGCAAGAGTAACATAAAAGCTCAAGAATAGTTATCACGTGTGAGGTTTATATAGGCTAATATGCGTTATAAGTTGAGTTTAACAATTAGTGAGACTTTATAGGTGCTTAGTGCAGCAGCATGACATTTACGGTGACAAAGAAACCATCAGAAGACCACAAACCCCTTGAATTTTTTCTCACAAAATGGTAAAATTTCAGAAACTTCATTGGCTTATTTTTATCAAAACAAGACATCTCGTTTAGAGTGCCATCACAATACAACCTCAACCAAGATGCTAGATACAGCAGCAAGAAAAACTCAGGCAAATACTCACCGTGGATGATACATATTTAGTATGAACAACAGGGAACCGTGATGCTCTCGGTGTATTATAGGGAGCTGAAACAGAAAACAAGGCGGCTTATATGCATTAGCATAGTTGTAAGATCACCTTCTTTGTTTTGTTTTATTTTGTTATGAGATGGTGCATCAGTGCATCTATTCATCACACAGTTTACTAATCTAAGCGCCAAGAATTCCATCATAACCAAGTCATTACTTTCGAAACCCGACAAATATCATTAGCAACTAAACAATAAGCTTCAATCATAGCAACTAAACCTTTTAACAGGGCTCTGATTGTATGAGCTGCTTGACGATAAAACCTAGAAACGAACATCATAATTATTCCAGCCCTGCAACGACAGGGCGAAACTGTGGCAGAGGTTGAATTGTTGGGAGGTGAAAATGAGCTAAAATCTACAGAGTTGGAAACACAAGTAAACTAGAATTAAGTAAAAACCTAAATCAATCTGATAAAGGGCAACAAATTGAAAATGTTAAAAGACTTCATTCCATTGTTATAGAGTATGAGTAATGATGAATAGAGTAAATGAGACTTGATGAAATTGAAATTGGAAATAATCGATTGATACCTGCAAGTCAGAAATTACGGTAGGAGCTCGAAGGTGAAGAGCGCGGCGGTGGAATACAGCGGCGGTGGCTGAGTGAGAGAGATTGCGTCATCGAGTGTTTGGTGCTATATCACTTAAAAGCGTGATCTCCCGACTCCAGAGCCGCTCAAATCGCACTCGCAGAGCTTTATCGAGGCCGCTCTAAAATATTAATGGGCTTCTTTATCTCTACCACCCATTTTAGACGATTTTATTACAGATAGACCCTTATTAGTCAAACAATTATATCTAACATCCATGTTAGTTGTTTTAATTACAGATAAACCCACAAACTTGATTTTAGGCGAACTAAATCAATGAAAAGACATTTTTACCCTTGATCACATATTGAGCTTTGACTGAGACCAAACAACTCCAATTTTCATTTATTACACATTTGCCTCAAATCTTTTTAATTTCACCAATTTGACACTTAATAATTCAACGTAAGGCATATAACTTTTTTAAATTTCAAAATTGCCTCAAATCGCAAACTGAACCCTAATAAATTTTATATCTTAAAAGTAATCCAAAAATATTTAAAAAAAAAGAAAAAGAAAAAGAAAAGAAACACCAGTCCCGCGTCGGAGCTGTAAAGCTCCGACCTAGCTTTACAACTCCGATCTGAACATAGCTATACAGCTCCGATCAGATTGGAGCTGTACAGCTCCGACCTTATCAGAGCTTTACAGCTCTGACCTGATCGGAACTGTTAGCTCCGATTAATCGGAAAGAAGAAGAAGGAAGAAGAAGGAGGAGGAGGAAGAAGGAAGGAAAAAAAAAATGTTAAGGCCATGTTTGGGTTCAAGGTATTGAACAGTAAGCTTTAAGTTGGTCAAAGCAATTTTGAAATTTTGGACCTGAATGTAATAGTTTGACTAAGAGAGACATATCTGTAATTGGATTGTCTAGTAGGGGTGGTAGATATAAAAAACTCAATATTTATATTAGAGTGCGCACTAAAAACTCTTTCCTTCTAAAGTATTAGAGCGCGAATCAGATTCTGTTCGTTAGAGCGTACCAGACAAATGAATGGGATCCAATTACCTCAAATGGAAAAAAAAAACCAATTCATGGATGAATATAAATGATTTTCATACCTCAATAGACACAAATTATATACTCTAATCCATATGTAGAGATGAAGAAGATGAATATTGATTTTTCTAAATTCATCTCCAACCCTACCATGAATGAATCTGAGTTTAAAGCTTCAAAATAGAATGGGGTTGGAAGATTATTTCTAAACTAGTACTCCGTAATGGAGAGGACTGGAGATCCATGTTCAATGTTAACTCAAAGCAAATACAAAGTATACCAAGCAAAACGACATAGCTTTGGACTAAACTGAAAAGTTGGTAATAGTGCCGACCTTGGAGAATTAGGAAGGTCTCTTTGGGACCGACCCCAAAAAACCTATTCGTCGTCATGATGTTTCTATAGGATCTAAGTCTATCATGATACTACTTTTGGTTCTTTGGATTACCGATATGAAAATGGTGTGTTGTGGGGTTTATTTTTCACATAAAAAATCCATGTGGAATAAAAAATTATTCAGATAGTGACCTTGTATTAGAATGCAGAGAGAGCCTGTTACGGGCCAATTCCTGGTTGGGATCATTACGTAGTAGTCCATTAGCAAATAATCAATTTATTGATCTAAACTGAATTTCTTTATTTATTTGTTGAAACAAAAAATCTAACCTACCTTACTCCTACTCCTACACTAATCCCAAACCATGTTATAATTCCAAAATACACCATACCACCTCATGCCTCTGTTGGGGTTCGAACCCGACCTCTCATGTGCTACTCTAGCACCCCTACCACTCGGCTACCCTTATAACACCTAAACATAATTTCTTTATAATATGGCTAATTAAATCTGCTTTGAAGTGAATTGTTTTTCGGATAAGTAAAAAAAAAAAGGCTTCAAATTTGTAGGCCTGCTATTATATAATGCTATGATGGATTGATTCTACTTTTTAAAAAAATACGATCTTCAATTTAGTTCAAATTTGTTTAGTTGAAATTTACATTACAAATAATTAAATTTAGTTCAATATAGCATCCACTTTGCAGTTTGCACAATATATGTCCAATTTAAGGGCGTTTCTAGCGTTAGGACCCGGGTGTTTTTCTTAACATCCGTCCAATATTTCTGAGTGTAGAATTGACGTTCTACGCACCGAATATCATAACCGTTAATTATATTCGTAGAATTATATAAGAGTTTAACAATGGCACAACCGTAAATATAATCTCATATTTGTCCAAAAGTTAAAAATTTAAAATTATAATGGACAATTAAAATTAGAAAAGAAAAATAATTAAATCAATCATACACTTAATAAAACAACACAAACGTTCAAACCAGATCTCATCGATCAAAACCAAAACCTAAATTCCCAAATTCCCAAAGAACCCTAAATTCTCAAATTCAAGAACATCAAGAACCCTAAATTCTCAAATTTCATCCGCCATGTTCTGATACATTATCGGTTTCATAATTATAATCAATGTCTGATTAATCATACATTGCAGTTGGGAGTATCGGTGGTGGAAGTACGTTGCAGTTTGATCCTTTCGTACTCGACGCCGCCGCCGTGCTCCGGTTCCGTCCGCCGTCGTCTCTGTTTTCTTCTCCGGTCCTCCGATCCGTTTCGCGTACGCCGGCCTCTGTTCCGTTCTGTTCGCTCGCGCCGCGACCCCTGTTCGCTCGCGCCGCCACCCCTGTTCGATCTCCCCCTGTTCTCAGATTCGTTGTATGTTGACTTTACTCCATGCCTTTTCAGCTTCGATTACGATCAATTTGTTCTCGTCATGAAGTTTTTCATGCCTGTTTTCTGCAAATAGGATTAGTTGATTACGTAATGTTATGAATGTGATTTGTTTTGAACTTTTGATCATGATTTTTTTTTTTTTTTTTTGTGAAATTCAATTTGAAGTAAAAATAATGGTGTTTGTTTGATGATTTTAGGATGATTCGTATGTGGACAGCTACATTAGCACTATTGGAGTGGATTTTGTAAGTTTTTCTTCCTGTTTATGCTATATCTAGCTAGTTTTTGGACTGGTTAAGTTTCGTTTGGGGGTTTATTTAGGCTGTTTTATGTATGGGGAAGTTGATGCGATTAATGTGAATGGTTTACTATTGCAGAAAATCAGGACTATAGAGCTGGAAGGCAAGACGATCAAGCTGCAAATCGTGAGTTACTCTCAGCATATTACTGCTCCTTGTTGTATACTATAATGCATGAATGTCTCCTCCTTTGGAGGCACTGTCGGGTAGTGAATAGTGATCAAGTGTTTCTTGTAAAGTCCTATGGTTGATTTTGATATAGAGAAAAAATGTATAGTAGTAATCATGGTGCTTACGAAATCAGTTTGATGTTGTTTGAATTGAACTAAATAATGGATTACATACTCCTTCCTTATTTTTGTGATTCTATTATGATGTTGTCTCTATCCTGTTTTTTCTTTGAATCCATATTCTAATGTTTCTAGCTTTTTATTTTATAATGTCCCAATTCCTCCGTGTGCAGTGTGATGACATTGGTTGCCATGGTACCAAGATACCCCGTAATAGTTTACAATTTATGGCATACTAATGAAGGGAAACAGGAGCACGGCTTTGTTGGTCTCTTGTTTGGTTTGGATTGTGTTTCCCCTGTTTAAAGGACTTCGGTTTCGACGCATTGGCTTTGTTGGTCTCTTGTTTGGTTTTTGTGTTTGTAGATTTTGCTTCATTTCGTCATTTGCTGATTGAACGTGATTGTTAGATGTACTGTCATTTGCTGATTGTACAACATTTGATCTGAAGGTTTTTATGCTGCCGGTTTCGTTACAGTTGATTTTGTTTCATTATTTGCTGATTGTTGATTGGACTGTGAAGAAATCAGAAATGTACATAACATTTGATCGAATAATAGTTGTGCCTCTGTGGAGGTGAAAGGTGGATCTAGTTATTCAGATATAGGTTTGAGCACCGATTTCTGTTTCAGTTTACCGTGTTTGATTTTGATGTTACCTGAGATCTCCAAACTTTGAAATGTGGCTCCACAAGCTTGTAGTTCTAAAGCCTACAGGTTCAGGATGAGCCAAGCTAGATTGGAAAATTAGAAATTAGCAGTACATTTTGATGAGACTGAGGTCAGATAAGCTTAAGCATTTCTAGATAAGTACCTGTTGGTCTACCAATCTATTATTATATTATCTTCTATAGCACCTGAAGTTAGCTTAGTAAGATTCCAGAGGCTGTTAGTAGAAACTGTATAGCTGTAACATTGGATGTTTAGTGGTGTTTGATACTTCTATTTTGTTGGAAGTGAAAGACGGGGAGAAGATGAATGTTGTTATTACAAGAAAATAACAAGAGTTGTGGATGTTATGTGACTGCACTTTTATCTGCAGAGTTAATATCCAATTTTTAAATTCAGCTATGGGTCTAATCGATATACTTGATAAATCTTGGGACAGGCTTGTTTCCATGGCCATGGCTTGTAACTGTGGTTTTCTTTACAAATTGGGGAGTGTTGGTTTGCTATGAAATATGTATTCTCAATTGTATGCGTTTCTTGTTTAAAGCAAATATGTGAACAATAATCCAGTTAATCATCTCAAGGCAATATTTATGCTACAATTTATGCATTTATAACAATAGAAGTGGTAATGCCATTGGTAAAGACTGTAAAGTAGTGCAAACCTATACATTTGAGTCTGTTAAGTTTTGAGTAAGCATTAATGAAAGAACGTTGAAGTCGTTGTTCTACTATCCTACAAATCATCATCATAGGTTAAATAGCAGCAATTCGGTGTAACAATTAAGAGCCCCCTTGGTCCTGTGTTTTTCTCCTTTTTCCTATTTTTTTGTTGTTGTCCTGAGCATTCCTTGTGCCCAGTTTTGTGTAACGTATTCTTGGTGTTGGAATAATTGATCTTCCGTACTTATCTTGATGAGGGTGGCAGTCATGATTTGCTGGGAGAAATTGCTCTTTATTCTCGGTTATGTAGTTTTACACCTTCAGAAATGTTGTGAGTTCACCTATCGAGATTGTCGAAAAAAACAAATGGAATTCGTAGCTTTGGTTGAGAAGTAGAGGCGGTGTCGATCATTGTTTCAACTTGACGGACTGTTTATTATATCTGAATCATTGTTGGAAATGATTTTATGCGGCTTCTACTCACGTGGCTGGTCTTGATGGTTTCTCTGGTTGATGGTGCTCTCAAAAATAAATATAAAAATGTATGTGTTGTCTGCTATGAATAGTGATTTTGGTAGTCGGTTGTGAAATCAGAACACAAAAAGTGCTCAAGTGACTTATAACTTCATAATTTGTAACATTGCTGGTAATTTCTTTATTTTTTAAAGCAAAAAATATAAATTAATGGTTCACCACAAAGGTAAATAGCATGATACTTAAACCAAGAAAGTTCACCACTGAGACATCATAATTCAATAAACATTAGGCATAAACAAAATTATATAAACATTACATCAAATAAAATTGAGGCCCCAAATTTTACGAGGCCATGTGTGCTCGAGCTAGGGCTAAAAAGGAACCGAGCTTTTAACAAGCTGCACGGGCTCGGCTCGGTAAAAGCTCAACTTGGCTCGTTTCAGTTCGAGCTCGAATCAAGCTCGAGCACGCTTTAAGGCTCGACAATATTAAGGAGCCGAGCTCGAGCTATGTTGTTGTGCTCGACTCGTTGTTGTTATTATTATTATTATTATTATTATTATTATTATTATTATTATTATTATTATTATTATTTTTATTGTTTTAATATTATTATTAATACTACTATTATATTAAATTTTAAATCAATTATAATAATAAGTAAGGTAATCTGGATTGAATCTAACTGAACTTAATTAAGTTGAACTAATCTTGGTTCTGAACTGAACTTAATATATCACAATTGAATTGATCTTCATGGAATTGAATTTAAGGCACTACAAGAAAACAGCTAAATAGCAACCACTTTTAGCAACCGATCGATCGGTTGCTAAAATTAGCAACCGATCGGTGTTTTAGCGACGGATGGGATAGATTAGCGACGGATGGATTAAATCGTCTTAGAGCGCCTGGAACTATAGCGACGGATGACTTATCCGTCGCTATTTAGCGACGGATAACTCCATCCGTCGCTAAATAGCGACGGATAAAGTTCCAAGGTTTTCATATTTAAACAATATTCCCTCTGTCCGGTATAAAAATACCGTCTTTTACGTATATTTTTCGGCTAACACATTTCAATATAACGCAAATTACTTTTAAACTATAATAATAAAATAAGTAACAAAGTTACATATAGGATAATTTAATTAATTATTTTCAAAATAATATAAAAGCTTCTTCCCCAGTTGCTGGAGGATGGTTGTGTTCTGGCTCAAATTTTCTTACTACATAACTGTCAGAAATACGATTGTAACCCACTCGAAGTTGAGCTTTGCACCCACACCTGGTTTCTGGCCTTGCTTCTCGCTGTCGAGATAGCTCATCACGTTGCTTTTTGAAACCTGCCTGGTGGCAAACCCACAATATGCTAATACGTTTCCGACTATCTCTTCTTATGTCAAACTCAAATTCTCTTCCATAAGCGATATAAAATTGTTCAGCCTCGTAAAAGCTGTTAAATGACAATTCCCATACTTTCATGACAATGTCACTGTCATCATTGTCATGGTCAAGACTGGCAACCTTTTCATAATCCCTATGGGTGCTCATAAAGTTTTTGCCTTTACGCTTGCGACTCGAATTTAACCTATCCTCAGATGAAGTGTTGTGTGACTCTTCCATACCTGCGATACAGAACATTTTTATGCTCAATTCCGATAATATACTTATATTATATGAACGGTCTTTGAACAAAAATAATTGATGATGTGTCTCTAAAAAACTCAGCACAACGAATGATTTAATCATTCGTTCTAAATTGATTAGATCTTTTTATATGAATTGACCATGCAATTTCATTCGAAAGAGAAATGCTGCAAATGATAATAATAATAAGAAGAACCCAAGTTTTCATTACCAATGGTTCAGGAGGATATCATCGACTACAAAGCTTCATTTGCTGCTAATGATAATTTATATGCTGCCATTCACCAACTATTCCACTCAAATTTAGTCAGCCACATTATTTTCTTCTTCTTCTTCTTCACACCTGCTTAAATGAAAAATGGGATCAGAATCAATAAATTGGGCGTGTGGTTGAATATGGAAATTGAAGTTAGAAATGCATATACAGTAGTAGCATATTTGAAGCAGAAAGTTGCACTTCTGTATACTAAGAATAAGAAAAACAATACTGAAGTAATGAGTTCAAAGGCAGAGTAGAGTTATACAGAAAATTACTTAACATTCAGACCGGATTCTTTCCAAATTCTGAAAGAGTTATAAGAGAAAACAAATAAGGAGAAGAAAGTGTGAAACTCCATTGATCAAATTGTATGTAGAATGATGAACCCACGGGAGGTTATTTATAGGTATAAAATCTACTGACTGTTGCTGTAAAAAAATGAAAAGTTACAAAGGGAATTTAACTCTACTATTCATACTGCTTATCTGATCCAGTCAAACACAGAAATTCCCCTGTTTGTTTATGTACCTACTCAATTTCAAAGGAAGTTGCATTCAGTATTTCAGAACCAGTACAATAACAAGAGCAAGCAAGCAAAAATACACAACTGGAACTCAACAATGGCAATACAGTAGTTCCCATTTACATGAAATAAATTATACTGTGTACTTAAACAAGGCCCCTGCCACAAGACTACTACCTATCTCTACCATTCAATAAATGCATCAAATCCAATCCATCCCAACTAAACATGACACAATACCAGAAACAAATATGTGCCTTTGATCCATATATCAAGACGCCTAAACTACAGACTAGTCATATCTATATCTGCCTCTCGAGCTAAATTTTCGCACTTCACCATCTTATCATTCAAATCATGCATGAAATCCAATCTAATTCAACTAAACAGGATACAATACCAGAAACAAATAATGTGCCTTCAATCCATAACAAGGCGCCTAAACTACAAACTAGGAGTAATATCTATCTCTACCTTTCGAGCTAAATTTTTGCATTTCACCATCTTATCATTCAGATCATGTATCAAATCCAATCCAATTCAACTAAACAGGACACAATACCAGAAACAAACAATGTGCCTCTGATTCATAACAAGGCGCCTAAACTACAGACTAGCCATATCTATCTCTGCCTTTCGAGCTAAATTTTCGCAATTCACCATCTGAATGCATCATCCAATCACATGTAAACAACACAATAGACAATCAAAACAGAACACATAAATAACATACTATGCTCAATCATAAAGAAAGAAATGAAAGGATCTCCATTACCTCAGGAAAACGCCAGACAGCAGCAGCAGCAAGGTACCGGAACGCCAGACAGCAGCAGCAAGGTACCGAAAAACGCCAGACAGCAGCAGCAGATTATGGCGTCGTCGATTAGGCGCCTTGCGCGTGCTATTCACCACCGATACTCCCAACTGCAACGTCGAGTACGAAGGGATCAAACTGCAACGTCCTAATTTAGGGTTCTTGATGCGTTGGAATTTGGAAATTTAGGGTTATTGGGAATTTGGGAATTTAGGGTTCTTGAGGTTTTGGTTTTGATCGATGAGATCTGGTTTTGAACGTATTGTGCTGTTGTTTAAGTGTAGGATTGATTTAACTTTTTATCTTTTCTAATTTTAATTGTCCATTATAATTTTAATTTTGTAACTTTTGGACAAATATGAGATTATATTTACTGGTGCCATTGTTAAACTCTTATATAATTCTACGAATATAATTAACGGTTATGATATTCGGTGCGTAGAACGCCAATTCTGCACTCAGAAATATTGGACGGATGTTAAGAAAAAACTACCGGGTACTAACCATAGAAATAGCCCCAATTTAAAGAGGTCCAAATTTCCAGAGGCAAATTTCTTTTCCTACTTGATCCTTTCTTTGGCGTGGACTTGGACTTGGTCATGTAAAACTTAGCTTAATTAACGCTGAACGCATATTTTCCATGAATCTTATCTTGAATGAAATACTTTTTGGCCTTTTCAGGAAAAATAAAATCTGGGGAGAAAAATATTTTTCTACTTTAAAAAGGATCTTGTTACAGTGGCCAGTAGGCCCGGGAGCCACCAGATTGGTAGCATTTTGGGGTCCGGAAAGAATTTTTCTTGCCACCAATCAAGTGGCCAGGACCGGGAGTCACCAGATTTTTCTTGCCACCAGTCCTGTCCAATTTTGCAACGTAACTTGCCGTAATGAACAATTATATATAGATTCAATAAGCGTTTGTAGTCGAGTGGTAAAGTGATAATAGTCTGACATATCCTTGACGTAAGAGTTCATGAGTTCGATGCCAAAATGGGTGCATGATTACATCATCATTATAGAAATTTAATTAGAGAAATTTAGTTAATTATTGCTGAAATATTTGTTGAAGAATTGTAATTTAAGTAAAAAAAATTGACATGCTAAATTTTGCCTGGGACTAAAATTTTAGAAGTCCAGGCGTGTTAGGTTATTTTGAAAAAACACCTTTCTGGTTCATATTTCAAATATATTTAATTGAAATTTATACTACAAATTATTCCAAACAGCGTACTCAAGTTTGAATTAGATTCGTCTTGCCATGCATATCTAAACATCAATATTCGAATGTTTTGTATAAAACCGTGTTCTAATTTGGCCATATATGTGTTTATTGTTGACCATTTGCATGGCTGAAATAATACTTCGAAGTTCGAACTATTTGATTGAAAGGGCATTGCAAATGTAATTTCTCTAACTATTCTGAGGTATATGGTCGACACTTTAAAATTAAGAAGCTTCTACTTTATGCATGTCAGCATGTTAATGTTAATACTTAATATAATAGTTAATTGCACAATTAAGCCCCAGATCATTCGTTTAAAAAAGGACAAAAGAAAAGGAAACCCGTGATCATCTTTTTGGTTCACGGGCTAGATTTAGCTCAATTTTTTGGAGTTTTATTTTCATCGTGCATGTTTAGGTAGCTTATATTTTATTATGATATGCCACATTAAATTAAGGTGGTGCAGCGGTAAGGAGTTGGGATAGTGAAGAAGAGGTGCATGGTTCGATCCTCAACGGGTGGAGTTATAAGATTGGTTTAAATGAACTTAAATTTTTTGTTTCATTTTGATACTAGATTAGAATTTTAAAAAGTTTTAGTCTATAGGATCTGATTGTTGCCATTGCAATAAAGAATATTTACAGATTTTTTAAAAAGTTTTAGTCTATATAAATAAATTTGTACATGCCCTTCTTTCTTTGTATACATACAAAAATAATTGTGGCACAAACATATAGATGTTTGATTGATAAAGTTTTGAAATGTGATATATATAATGTTAATTTTTCTTTATTCTGTGTTACGGTTGGTTAATTATGCTTGTTATTTACTTGTAAAAAATATCCATTAAAATACTACTCCGCAGTAAAATAACAGTAAAATAATTAAGTATGACTCGTAAAATCATATTTTTAGTAAATAAAAAAGTGGAGAGAATCATGGAAAAAGATCTCATTGAAAGTCTATATTTAGTATAAAGGACCGAGAATTAAAGATGGAAACTAGGAGAATGAGTCATTAGTTGCTAATCATGGTTGTTTAATGGGTTAGTTAGTTTAATTAATGATGACAAGTGGACCAATAAGATGAGTGGGGTATATTGTGGGTTATTTTATGGGGTAGACGATCCGCCCCGGTTTAAATGTGGATAAATAAGATGGTTTAGTAATTTGTATAGAATTAGTGTAGAAGTAGTTGTAATATTTGTCGTTTAAAAAACAATTATGATATGCCCCAGTAATTAATACTACCATATTGCATTATTAAGAATTTAGGGTGAAGCAAGTGATAATACCACATTTTGTTGAGGGTTATGCTATTCGAGAATGATTTAAGTTTGTCTTAGATCACTGTTGAAACGAGATAATAATTGAGAGTGATTGCAAAATCTTCATTAATATGATTTGTAAGGGTAGTAATTCTCTCTTTTTTTTTTTTTTTTTTGACATATTTTATTAGACATTAAATATCTCTCTTCTAGTTTTAGTTTTGTACCTAGCTCACTTATAATGAAGTAACTCATCGGCTTGCATGTAGTACTTCATGCTTGCGAGAGGGCCTTGATGATTTGCCAATTATGTAATCGTTACGTTGCACGTTTTATTTGTGAAAATTCACATCTTATTCCTAAAAAAAAGAAGAGAAAAGGTTATGTTATATTCATTTTTTTTTGAATTTAAATGATTTTAACGAATTCAAAATTATTTATATATATAAAAAAATAATTAAGTAAATTTAATGAAAATAACATGACCTAAGATCCTGCCACAATACAATTGGTCTAAGGTTTACCGTTATCTACATCAAGATTAAGGCCCTGTTTGATTCTCTAAAAAAACATAATTAAATAAGTTGATCACATTTGTAATATAAAATTTTTAACTAAATAAAATTGAACTGAATTTAAACTTTTTTATTTCATTTGAGATGAATAATATTGGCTAGTTTGAAAGTCTCAATTCTCAATTTTATTTAGGCTATATGTTCGATTCAACGGTGAGGACACAATTTCAGTTCGAATTTGCTAAGCTAAGATCTATATTGATCAATGAAGAATCCGAGAGATTAGGTAGATAAGGAAAAGGAAACTGGTGATTGAATCTGTAGAGTTCGAAGTGGAACAGACTCTAAAAATAAATAAATAAATAAATAAATGAAGGGCGAAAAAAGCTCCACACGCGCGTGGCCAACTTCATGGTTATTATAGACTTTGCCAACTTCATGGTTATTATAGACTTTAAATATGTTGAATTCAGTTCGATCGGATTATTTCATATGCATCAAGAACCTTACTGACTAAAATAAACTTTGAGTCTACAAAATTACGTAGTTAATCTAAAGATCGAATAAAAATTAGTAAAATCTTACGCTCTTGCAAATTAAACTGTCGGTAATCTTCTTCGGATCTTCAAGTGATACAATCTCATGTAGTTTTCAAGATAAAGATAAGAAAGACGGGTATCCAATTTAACTCAAGGAAACCTGCCACCTTCTTTTTAAATTACGTTGTCAGCTGTAAGTAGTTTATAAACTATTACAAACACCCATATAACTTCTCATAGGATGGCTTATCCCCTCGCAAGTGTTTATCATGTTCGATTACTTTTCAATATATATTCTTTAATTACATAATTTTGTGTTTGAATAGTATTCTGTGTAATCTAAGACAAGGCTAGTGGCTGAACCGTGAGTAAAAACTAAGAGCACTCCTTAATTATGGAGGTTATAAAGGGTTTAATTAGAGTTAAAAGTCTCAATTAAGTCCTAAATAGACTCCAATATGGATTATAAAGTGCTGAGCTACTAATTAGTAGCCTCAAATATGGAAACCACAAAGAAAAATCAACATTGGAAAGATTTACACATATAAAATAATATGAGACCAAAAAAAACTTTTTTAGGACTTATATGTTAAAAGTCTCTTTCTTAAAACTTAAGCCTCAACCAAACCATAAGGAGTTAACTAAAACCAAACCAGTCATAAACATTTAATTTAATCCTTTAATTTATTGATAGACACTTGATTTAGAGAACATGGCATTTTACCCTAGAAATCCACATGCATGCAATTTGGCAATAGTACTGAAGCCAGCTAAGGTCTCTAATCACTATCATTCTCTATAATATCTCTAACATAACTCCAAAATCTCACCATCTCGGCCCCCTATAAAACCATACCCCTTAACCCAACAATCTTCATCCCAATTTGAAGCATAACAGTATTTAAACTAAAACAAGCTAAGCTTCAACAAAATGGCCTCAAGCAAGAATGCCACACTTGCCCTCTTTCTCGCAATAAACCTCCTTTTTTTCACCCTTACTAGTGCATGTGGCTCTTGCCCTGACCCAAAGCCATCACCGAAGCCAAAGCCAACCCCAAAGCCGAAACCGACACCAAGCCCCAGCAAGGGCGGTTCATGTCCTAAGGATACCCTAAAGCTTGGTGTGTGTGCCAATTTGCTCGGCGGATTGCTCGGCCTTACAATCGGAACACCACCAAAAACCCCATGCTGCAGTCTCATCCAGGGCTTGGCCGACCTTGAAGCCGCGGTTTGCCTGTGTACCGCCATCAAAGCTAATGTTTTGGGTATCAACCTAAACGTGCCACTATCTTTGAGCTTGCTTCTCAACGTTTGCTCCAAGAAGGCTCCTAAGGACTTTATTTGTTCTTGAACATGTTATGGTTTGATCGTTTTGATACATTTTGGGGTTACTCCTTGTTTCATATGATTTGTACCAAATAAGGTAATTTGTCAATTCTATGTTAATTTGTACGTATATATGTTCAGTCTCATGGCTTAGGCCTAATGACAAAGTTTCGACGAAAAGGATTTCTGGTCCTTCATTTTGTATTTCTTTAAAATATATTTTTAATGGAAGTGTATAATAACGTACACATTTTATATTCTTATATACTGTCGGAGCTTCATGTACATGTTTCTATTCTACTTGATGTTTCTGTGCGCGCCTCCTCAAAGAAAAATTACCATTTTCACCCAAATGTATTACTACACCATCGCCTCCTGTCAAACTCGAAAACTTGACTATCTAGGTAATTTATTCACATATTTCATGAACTAACAAGTGATAGAGTACGAGGGGTACGTATAACAATAATTTCAGAAAACAAAACGAATATTAATGAAAAAGTTGCAATTTCACCTGCGCCCAAAATGATAAAATTCATTGTTTTAAGACGGATAAAATACATATATAAAGTAAAGTAATTATATTGATTTCCAAATAAAAAGTTAAAAATAAAGACTTGGAGGGGTATCATATTGTATAATTTTTGTATTGCATGCTACCTTATAGTAATTACATTTCACACACCTGTTGGCTGTTGTTAAACACTTATTCTGATCGATCGACTATTTACAAATGATCCATCATGCATGCATTCGTGATTCAACTATACAATGAAGGGGTTCAGTTGGAGTGAACACAAATTTTCATTTCGGAAAAGTACATTCATCATCGCTAGAAAAATTCTTTGTACCTCTTACTACATAAGTACACAAATTTTCATTTCGGAAGAGTACATTCAGCTATATGACCTCTTGATCATCTTTATAACTATAACTCACTGCTAAAAACATACTTAAAAATATGAAAATTAAACTTTTCCCACGCTGTCGGTTGCATTCATGTCAATTGCCATCCACATTCTTCTGTTAATATATATCAGTCCTACTACTACTAATTAGGTCAACAAAGATGCATGAATCATATACATATTTCGTCTTCTTCATATTTTTCTTTCTTCTCCTCATGGTCTAATTAATATTACTTCTAATTTGACTAGATGAAAAAAGAGATCAGGGAAAAAAGAGGAAATTAACGGAATATAAATTGATGTGTAAGAGGATAATTTAGCCTAGTGAAAACTTGAAATTAACTAAAGTCTGACCTTGGCTTGTCAATTTTCATCATTTCAACACTTGTACCAAATTAATTCTTGTAACAAGAAACTTCTTATATTCCTTTCCTCTAAAAAAATCTGAACCGATCTAAACAAAATAGATTTTAACGGAACTAAATAAAATTTTCAAATAAAAATAGCAGATACTTAAGTAACTTCAAATTTTGGAAAAATTACTTCCCTTAACAATAATTTTAAGAATGAAGAAGTTTCATCCTAAATTTGGCAAGCATGAAGAAATAATATTGACCGTAGAAGACAAGTTGAGCTGCTATTTCACCGGTCTATCATCCAAAAACAAGAACAAACAATCTCAAAATCTTGTTAGGCTTTCTCAACTTTCTTTTCTTTTGCTTTTCAACTAATTTCTCTTCTAAACATCACAATCAACCTCAAAACATTCCATTTGCAGCTCAGAATCCTAACACATTATTGTCAATTGCATTCATCAAACTGGCAAATCATTAGGAGCTAAACTTCAGAATTTCTGTCACAGTGACATTATTATTGTAAGGCTAGCCGACTCAATCAAATTCGTATTTACCATAGGTTAACAATGGCGGACCAGCAGGTTGTGACGACTAGTAACAGAACCGAGGAGACGATAGTATGTTACGCTCCAACGATGATAACAACCAACGGTATATGGCAGGGTGATAACCCTTTAGACTATTCGCTACCGCTCTTCATCCTGCAACTCACTCTTGTTGTTGTTACCACTCGCATTCTTGTTTTTATACTCAAGCCATTTCGCCAGCCTCGTGTCATTTCAGAGATCCTTGTAAGTACTCTCTATCCGTTCCTTATTGTGCAGAGAAATGGTAGAAACGTGTTCAGCATGCGACATTTTTTCGTGGAATAATTTGTGTCTGTGTGTGTTTAATGGTGGCAGGGTGGTATAATCTTGGGTCCATCAGTGCTTGGAAGAAGCAAGAAATTCGCCACCACGGTTTTTCCGTTGAGGAGTGTGATGGTTCTTGAGACAATGGCAAATGTTGGCCTTTTATACTTTCTTTTCCTGGTGGGAGTCGAGATGGACATTGCCGTGATCAAAAGAACAGGAAAGAAAGCTTTAGCGATAGCACTCGCAGGCATGGTTTTACCTTTTCTGATAGGCGTATCATTCGCGTTCATGTTGCATCAGAGCACACAGTTTGTAAAGCTAGGGACCTTCATACTTTTCCTGGGCGTAGCACTATCTGTTACCGCGTTTCCTGTCCTTGCTAGAATCTTAGCCGAGCTAAAGCTTCTAAACACGGAAATTGGGAGGATCGCCATGTCATCCGCTCTCATTAATGACATGTGTGCGTGGATTCTCTTAGCATTTGCGATTGCGTTGGCAGAGAACGAGGCAATGTCCTTGGCTTCAATTTGGGTCATACTTTCAAGTGTAGCATTTGTTCTGTTCTGCGTGTATGTAGTTAGGCCTCTCATCTCGATTATAGTTAGAAAGACCCCGGAAGGCGAATCGATTAGTGAATTCTACATATGCCTTATACTTACTGGAGTTATGATCTCAGGATTCATAACAGATGCTATAGGAACGCATTCTGTTTTCGGGGCTTTCGTGTTTGGTTTAGTTATTCCTAATGGACCTCTAGGCGTGACACTTATAGAAAGGCTTGAGGACTTCGTTTCAGGCCTACTATTACCGCTCTTTTTTGCCATTAGCGGTTTGAAGACAGATATTGCAGCAATCACAGGATTCGCGACATGGGCGACTCTAGTGCTGGTAATTATCTTTGCCTGCGCTGGAAAAGTTGCGGGAACGCTCCTTGTTTCTATGCATTACAAAATGCCATTCTACGAAGGCCTCACCCTCGGGTTGCTAATGAACACCAAGGGTCTCGTTGAGATGATTGTCCTTAACGTTGGCAAAGATCAGAAGGTAAAGATTCTTAACATTGTATCAGGTTATGGAGAGTGTGAGCAACTGATTGTACTTGTTATCAGAAGGCAAGGATTCTTAACTTTGCTAAAAAAATTCTATATGAATGCAGGTTTTGGATGATAAATCTTTTGCGATTATGGTTATAGTTGCAGTCGTAATGACTTCAATTATCGCACCAGTCGTGACAAGCATTTACAAGCCAGCACGAAAGTTTGCACCTTACAAAAGGAGAACAATCCAAAGAACGAAGCAAGATGGCGAGTTTCGTGTGCTTGTATGTGTACACACACCGCGAAATGTCCCAACAATCATCAACCTCCTGGAAGCCTCCCACCCCACAAAGAAGTCCCCAATTTGTTCGTATGTTCTACATCTGGTTGAGCTAACTGGTCGTGCCTCTGCCATGCTTATTGTCCACAACACTCGTAAATCAGGACGCCCTGCTTTAAACAGAACACAGGCTCAGTCAGATCACATCATCAATGCATTTGAGAATTTTGAGCACCACGCTGCGTTTGTCTCTGTCAACCCTCTCACGGCCATCTCACCTTACTCAACAATGCACGAGGACATATGCAACGTGGCTGAGGATAAACGTGTGGCGTTCATTATCCTTCCATTCCATAAGCAACAGACAGTTGATGGAGGAATGGAAGCCACAAATCCAGCATTTCGAACAATCAACCAGAATGTACTAGCGAACTCACCTTGCTCCGTTGGAATCCTTGTTGACAGGGGGCTAAATGGCTCAACGAGATTGGCTGCAAATCAAATAGCACACCAAATAGCCGTGCTATTCTTTGGTGGAGCAGATGATAGAGAAGCATTGGCATACGCAAGTCGGATGTGCGAACATCCAGGAATTAATCTAACAGTGTTACGATTTGTGCCGGGAGAAAATGTAATAGAACCATCAGGGGAAATACTGGCAGTGTCAACAGATGCAACCAGTAGGGATAAACAATTGGACGAGGACTACATAAACGAGTTCAGGATGAGAACCATGAATGATTCTTCGATCACCTTCATTGAGAAAACCGTAAACAATGGAGAAGAAACGGTAGCATCAATACGATCACTAGACGCAGTTCATGACTTGTACATAGTAGGAAGAGGCCAGGGCATGATATCACCTCTCACTGCCGGGCTTACCGACTGGAGTGAATGCCCCGAACTAGGTGCAATTGGAGACTTATTGGCTTCATCAGACTTTGCAGCCACATTTTCAGTGTTGGTCGTGCAGCAGTATATTGGCATTGAGGCTCTTGGAGACGCTATGATTGGGATGCCGGACAGCCCGAATAACCCCCAAGAGCAGCTCGATTTCACCGGTCAGAGGCGGACGCCATCAAGAGGAGCACAACAAACAGTCTTTCAACCGCAACAGCCTTAAAGACCAGGGTAGAACCATAATGCCATGTACTCGGGCATATCGTGTACATACAAAATCTAATGTACCATGGGAATGAGATCTCTGCGTTTCTATTCTTGTACGCACCAAAGACATTGAGGATCCTCCCTGAAACTTTATTCTTTGTCATTTCTTTTTGATTGTTAGAGGGGTTTGAAATTTGTAAAGATTGGTGTAGAAGAAAGTTATAATCCTCTCCTTGCTTACTGATTGACTTGAAAACCAATCCTACCATTACAATTAATGCTCGTTTTCAATGTTCTGGAAAATTGACTATACTTTTTTCGATGTGAATAAAGTTATATACCTATTCTCTGCACTAATTCCGTGCGTATTCCTTTTTTTTTTTGAGTTTCTAATAGTTTTATTAGTAGTTCATGCGTTTTTACTATTAAACATCTTAATACATACGTACTACAAATCTCCTTATAAAGAAACCCGACATGTAATAGTTTTAGTTGCGATCAGTGAACATTTTTCGAAATCTTGTCTTATTCTTTTTAGCTTCGGGATTGCGAATTGAAAATTTGACCGTCCGAGTAAATGCGAAAGTAACCTCTAACAATCTAGCACCGTACTTTGTAGAGGTGAAACTAGACATTTTGGAAAGAAAGAAAAGAAGAAACGAAAAAACAACTACTGTATCAAATATTTGTCTAATGATCCACAAATGTGATTATCATTTACTTCGTCAGTTTCATTAAAAAGTTTCTAAGGGGACTATTAATCGCGACCTTTGACCATGTATAACTCCTCAATTACATTATAAAAAAATATAATAAAATTATACGTGGTTAAAGGTCGCGACGATGAATAGTCCCCTCGAGAACTTCTTCATAAAATGGAGGTAGTATTATTTATGACTTTTGTAGTTAAAGTTAGGAGTTTGAGCCAATTTATTTTCCTATGATTATCTATGATCTGCCTGCCTGTGCAAATCATGAACTGCGACTAAGTTTTCTGGTGGTCAATTTAAGTTAGTTTAGACAAAAGTAACAAAACCTATCATGTATTAGCATCAGGGGTGAACCAGGGGCGGGGCAGGTGGGGCACCCGCTGCCCCCCTCCCCCCAAACTTTTGAAAAAAGAAATATATGTAGTATTTACGATTTTTCAAATTTTTATAGGTAATATACGTACATGATTTTTGAAGTTTTGGCTCCAAGAACTTTCGAAAAATCATGTACATATAATTTCGCCCCCATGAGTTCTAAATCCTGGGTTCGCCCCTGATTAGCATCTCAAGTTGTCGATGTTTTTTCCTCATGCATTTAGGAGTTATCTGTAATATATATCCTAGGAAGCACGGAAGCGGAAACGGATACGTGGAACCACCAAAATTTAAAAAAGTAGGAAACGGAAACGTGTAGGAAACGTTTAATTTTTTTGTATATTTAAATATATAGTTAATGTGTAGGAGTAATATTTATCAACTTATAAATACTAAACAACCAAATAAATGGATATTTTGATAGATAAATTAGTTAAATCAAACTAAAACAAAATAATAAGTTGAAATATGTATAATATATGTATTTCTAAGGTGACATTTTTACAATTAACAAAATATATTTTCCTCATATGCATTAGATAACATATAACACATATTACAGACAAAAATAATTAAGTAAAGAAATTATCAAATGCCCAAAAAAGTAGTCCATAAGTTTCCGGCAAGGAAACGCAGAGGAAACATTTCTGAAACGTTTTCTAAGGAAACCGTCGAGTCATTTGAAGTTTCGGTGCTTCATAGGTAATATCCAAGACTAGAGGGAGGTTATAGTAAATTCACCATTTCATTATTGACATATTTCAAAACGATTGACGATTTATTGAAGTCGCTATAGGCATTGACGTCTTTACCACTCACCCCCTTTCTTCCCCAATTCCTTCCCCAGGATTCTCAAAACACAGAAGAGCTAGTTCGCTAACACAGATCATTGAAGATGGCAGGTAGATTGACCAATGTTGCATCTCGCATTCTGGGCGGAAACGCCGTCGTTTCGCGCTCCGTCGCCTCCTCACTCCGCCAGAGATCCGGCATGGGCCTCCCCGTCGGCAAGCACATCGTCCCGGACAAGCCTGTAAAATCTCTCTCAGCTCTTTAATTTATGCAATCGATCGATTAACCTGAAAGCTATCTAGAAATTGCTAATTGTTTGTTATTTATTTTGTTGTTTTAAAGCTTCCTGTGAATGATGAGCTTGTTTGGGATAATGGAACTTCGCTGCCGGAGCCTTGTATTGACCGGATAGCTGACACTGTAGGAAAGGTAACAGTTATCTCCGTTGAGTTGATTTTTTGATGGTGTTGTGAGTATAAGTATGATTTGATTGTATGGTGATGAGAATGATCTGTTGTTTTGTTTTGTTTTCAATAGTATGAGGCTCTAGGGTGGTTGTGCGGAGGCTTAGGATTCTTCGCGTCGTTGGGGTTGTTGGCTGTATGGAATGACAAGGCATCATCTATTCCATTTGTAAGTGATGATGATGCATGTTGATCTGATTACTTTCATTCGTAATTGCTGATGATTTAGCAGCAGTTTATCACATTTCTGTTAATATGCTAGGTAATTAGTTTCATTGGGTTATTCGACGGCTGTTCTGGTTGTAATTTTAGGAAAAGGATATGATATGTTTATCTGTCTTTTAAGGTGTGTTATGCACTTGGTTTTGCATATGATGAGATGAGATGAGCCGACTAGGAGGACGTGTGAACTTGCTAGATATGACTAGGGCTTCTGCGACAGTTTTCTGTCATATAGAAAATGAGATGATGTAGTCGATTGAAAAAGTTGGATGTGAAGTGTGGTTATTGTAATTTCCCTTAGTGATGGCTTATCTATTTAGCTGTACAAGTTGATGGCTCCCTTAGTGCTATTGTTTAGTGAAGACGATTTGCTAGTTTAGTAGTTCAGTGTTGCCAGAGTACCTTCAAAATTTTGCGAAGATATAGATTTTAAGCTAGTGGCTTGTAGAAAGGCCTATGGTTGTAAGCTATCCCCACTTAAGGACTGTGTATGTTGTATTCAATCCTGACTCTGTCAGTTTTGGAATACAACGTACTTTATCAAATTTTATTAGATAGCCATCTAGTAGAAGTATTCAGGATACTTATAAATCATTCTTCTTAAGTCTCCGACTCTATGATAATTTTTTCCCTTTAGACTCAGACTTGTGTGGAAAAAAGATGGTGTTTGCCCGTGATAAACAAGTCAGGCATGGTGTTGATGGGCCAACAAGAAGTGGATAAAGTAACCAGTGTGGAGTTCATAGTTTGGTTGCAACTCCTTAAAGGCCTTGGTCCAACACTTGTTATCCTTCACCCTTTATTATGGTCATTGCTAAATGTTGGATCACACATCTAATGCATGATTTATTATTTGTACCTATCAGCATTCAGCATATCTAATACTCTGTGCACACCACCAAAAGTGTGTCCATAAATATCGTAACTTATTGTTCATTACTTGTAATTAATCTGTTTCTTCTAATCCACGTGGCACTAAGGTCAGCAAAACTCGAGAAACCTTTCACTCGTGAACGTAATTTGTGACATAGATAGTCCAATATATTCTCCCCTTGTGCAAGCAATTGAAGCATTCCAGGAGCCAAGAATAAGTAGACTAGAAGTTTTATTCTTCCATAATAAATCAAACATCTAGATTTATATTTATCACACCCAGACTCTTTTCTGAAAATTGTATGTTCATAGGCTGCCTTGTAGGAGCCATTCCATAATCCTTACAGACAGCTAGTAATTGATCTTGTAAAGAAATAAATTATAAAGACAAATCAATGACTATCTCTTAACCAACAACACTCTAATATATGAAATGAAGTAGTGTATCCTACTAATTAAGTTCGGAAAAGAAACCCTGTCTGTTCTAAGTTATTTTCTTGTGTTTATTTCTCACTAATCACTATATTTGCATCTTTATCTTCATCAGTATAATCTTCTGATTTAAAGGAGGGGGAAATGGTCTTGTCGTATCCTTGATTCCTAGTCTGGTAGTTCTGGATTTAATGCCCATTTATTTCTCCGCTTCATATGGCACACTGATTAAATAAGTGAAACTCGTAAGGTATCTAACTTGTCTGGTCCTAACAGAAACAGTTTTTTCATCTATGTGAAACTAACTCTAGGATTGTTCTGTTCAAATTCAACTCTCACCTTTTGTAAATGATAAGGTCATTTTTTTTGGATAACTCGTATATCAAATATTTTACAAATTAAACGTTATGCACGCCGTGCTTTGCATAGGTTTCACTATTTGTTGGTATATGATGTTTAACTTTTGTTATTTGTTGTATTGCTGTGAGATGAACTTAGCAGTGCATAAGAGTCATTTTGGCTTATGCAATGTACTAATCATCTGGATTAGTTTAATAGCAGCGTTTGCAGTAAGTGGTAGCCATAAAGGAGAACCGGAACTGTACGGTTCTGGTTCCGTGTAGAGCCAACAGTTCCGGTTTGGAACTGCAACAATATGGGGAAAGAAAAAGATTGAAGGACTGACATAATAGTTTTATATTTACGGTGTAGGGATAGATAAGTAATATACTTCGTAATTATTAGTAGTAAATAAAAATTATTGAATAGAGATGGAGTTACTAAATTTATCTGTTTCATGATTTTCACTGTTTTGAGAGATTATTATGCTTTGTAGATTTTGTTTCTGGTATTAAGTTGGGTTAAAAAGGTAGTCTAGTTCTTTTGTATTCATGATATAACCCACCATACTACCATAGTTGGTTAAAGAGTGGGGAAAACTTACACTTCGGTGCAAATTTGCTTCTCTATGCCTGCCAGAGTAAGTCTGTCGCACTGTTGTCTGGTACAAAATTAACCTAGCCCAACTCCGACAAGGTGCAACTTTGTTTCTATGCGTCCAGGTCTTAGCTGTCGCACGCGCACTGGTTCTCTAGTGCGGTTTGTACCCTGTGTGCACCCTATAGGTGATAGCTCTCGGCTCCCCAGGTTACCATAAAGAACATAAACAAACAAAAGAATACTCGTAAGATATATCACTCTAATTATGTTGTTGACTTCATGGTTTTTCAAATCTTGCGAATTGTGACCTGCTATCGGATTGTATTCAAGTGAATTAGGACCTTATCCAGCTTGATGTGCATCTTTGTTCCATGCAGAGTGAACTATTATTACAAGGAAAGAAATTGTATACTTTGCTTCCAAATCAACTGTAGATATTTAGATCACAAATATAAGGGTAGAAAGCTGGCACTACATTCTTGTTAAAAGCGAAACAGCTGCAAATCGCTTGTCAAAATTAACATGGGGAAGAATACGAATAGCCCATAGTGTATTTCTATGGATTCAAATCGAATCATTCAATCACTCACTTGGTTTCTGCACTCAAGTGTGCTAATTGTCATTTCTGTATTGTTATCTATATAATGTTATCTCGTTTCGTTTCTTGCAGGCCCCAAAGGTCTATCCTTATGACAATTTGAGGGTTGAGCTCGGGGGAGAACCCTAGGTCGCTGTTCGTGAAGATCTTATTTTTTGCATGTTTTTGTTCACTTGAGATCCTGAACTGTGAACTAATAATATCAAGTATGAGAACCCTATCAAGTATTTTGAACTGGGATGATGAAACAGCTTATGTACTTGGAGCTAATTTCACTTGTCCCTTAAAGTTTCGTCAAATCTGGCACAGTCCCGTGTTAAATCCAGTGCTACTTCCGAAATCCGAATTCTAACGAACTCGGAAACGTTTGATGTCTGTTTATCCACTCCAAGTTTGTGGATTGCATAGTGACTATAAAAGGTATGTTTTGTGACTTTCAACAAGGTGTTGTGAAAAACTACTTTAGCTAGATTTTTAGAGAATAAGGCAGCCTGATCACCTTATTAGCTACCAGCATCAACTTATCAACTATTAATCACTTAATGAGATCGTTTTGCAAAATGTTTTGAGTGAGCATTCGTCATTTTTGCAGCATTTTCTTGAATAATATAAATATGATATGAAGGATGACACGTAATGTGTCACGGGTTTGTTAAAACCTGTTGATTGCATGTGCACTTGATCGTATATTATCATCTTAATTCGTGTAGGGCTGCAATTTTGACACACATTGTCTCTTGTTCTTATATTTTTGTGTTCAACATTCTTGTGTTATTTCATGACAGAGACCACCTTCGCTCGACGAAGATATAATCTACCTATCACGATATTTTTCACTATTTCTTTATTTTCTTTTGCCTACACGTATGTATAATGACAGTGATCTATAACGGATCAATTACAAATAACGAACAGTACCATCCAATTGAATAATAATCGTACAAATGGGAAAAATAAATATCTACACAAACGAGGTTTCTTCCATGCCTGTGGAGTTTAAATATCCTGAACCGAATGGGAAAAATAAATATCCACAACCAAAGTTTGGATGGGACAAAATTTGAAAAATCAAAACTATTACCTATAAAAATTCTACTTCCTCCGGAAACTTATTAGATTATCACTCTGTTTTGTTGACTTTTTTATGTCCGATTTGACCTCAAATTAATCATAATTGATTAAGAAAAATTTAATTTTAGAACTTATATTATAAAAAAAATATACGAAGTACACCTTTATAGTATAATTTTTAAAATTATTTTTCGTAAAGAGTTACTATTTATTTGAGGTCAAACCGGACATCGAAAAGTCAACAAAAATAAAGTGGGAACCTATTAAGTTTCCGGAGTAAGTATAAAATATTCAATGAGTTGTCCAAAAGCCACAAGGAAACCCCTCTAGGCTCTAGCTCTAGGTCTACATACTCTAGACATTGTTCAAGTTGTCGAAGAAGAAAACGCTATCTATCTTATCCTCAACAAACTAAACTTTCAATATGAGTTTGTAAAGGAGTTGCATATGGCAATTACAGTTTCAAAACTTGAAAAATCGTTAATATTATCTCTAAAAGTTTTCTTTTTAAAATTTTCAGGTGTAGGGGTAGGGAGCGGGTGTTGCCCGAAGGCTTTTAGATGTTAAAACTGAAACTTGTAACCACAATAGCCTCTCACATGGTGTGTTTTTTTTTTTTTTTTTGATAACACAAAGTTTCATTCATTCATAACTTTAGTTTACAAAAGGAGGACTGACTGTTCTAATAGTCCGACACATCGTTTTTTCCTTATCATCATTAACTAACTTCTCTAACCAAACCGGGTAGACACCGGTCCGATAAAACTGGGGGTTATACCCGAACAGAGTACTTAGCTGCATATGTTGTAGAGATTCATTATCTATTACATGATGATCTAATATTAGAGAGCTAGGTGATTCCCTTCCTTTGTTAGCTAGACCATCTGCTGCTCCATTCACTTCTCTGAAGATAAGCTGTAATTTTGTAACGGCATTTCCTCTCAAGTCTTCAATCTCCCTAATGAGTGATCTGTGGTGCCAAGCGATCTCCTGTTTCCTGTTAAGACAATTAACAGCATATGAGGAGTCCGTTTGAATATAAATACGATCAAATTTATAATACTTGCATAGCTCAAGCCCGGTCTTAATAGCCATTAGTTCCGCCGTATTTATAGAGGTACGCCCTATATAACCTGCAAGAGCATACAAGAGTCTGCCACAATGATCCCGAAGAATACACCCAATGCCGGCTCTACCAGTTTCATTATGAACTGACCCATCCGTATTCAATGTTATAAAACCCACAGGGGGGGTTCCCATTTGCATGGTACTTGTAAATTTAACGTGTTAAGTTGACTTTTCCCTAAAATTGCAGTGGTTTCATTCCCTAATAATGTAAGCTCAAATTTCATATTATCAGTATTGATTTCCTTATGAGCAAAAATCTTGGCATTTCTGGCCTTCCAAATTAGCCATAACCCGTTAAGTATTAGAAGCTGCCTCGGACAATTTTTCTCCAGACGAAAAACGACCGTGAGTACATCAAGGTCAAAATCTCGAATAGAAATAAACCTACGAAATTCAGTAAATGCTGGGCAGTGAAAGAACAGATGGGAAAGAGTCTCCTCAGAACTATTACAAAGTGAACAAGTAGGAGCCTGTAGAATTGATTGCTTATATAATCTAACAGCAGTAGGAAGCTTATTATGAACTGCAGTCCATAAGAAAAATTTAATTCGAGGGAGTCCCACCCAATGTATTATGAGACGATGAGTCTCGATGATATACCACTATATCAGTAATTACATTCCTAGCCTATCAAACAGAAAAACCTTACAGGGTGCTAGAAATAGTTGGGGCAGGGGTGGTGGTTGGGTTTGTACTTTGAATATATTATTAAACAAGTGGAAATTATTGTTAAGGAACAAAACCAAAGAAGTTTTGTAGGGACGTAATCTAATCACATGCCGATCTACTTGAGGGGGCAACTCTACTTTCATGCACAGTATACTCGCTAATTACTTGGTTAATTGAAGACAAAACAGAGCATGTATAGAAAAAATCTGTACAACTTCAACATAAGTCGATAAATGTATCAAAAATAGAATTATTGTCAAGATTAATTGTACCCCAATATTGAGAGCCAGTAAATTGACAACTCTTCTAGTCTAGATAACTCCAATTTCTTTAATCACAATAGCCTTATCTTCCATTTTGGCAATGTTGTCTTGCACCTTCCAGATTCCTAGTCCCATCTAACTCACATGGATCAGAAAAAATATGCAACTCCCATTATGTTTTTCATTTTTTCTTTTCAAACCAATATTATAACAAACAATCATCACTTTTTTCACCTATAAAAACCCAACTCACTCAACATTCTCATCACACAACCTTGAAGCCTAAAGAATACTACTAAGCTACATTTAACATATATTCCACAATGGCTTCAAGAAGTGCTCTCTTGATTCTTCTCAACATCCTCTTCTTCACAATGGTGACTTCCACCTCTGTCCCATGTCCTCCCACACCGAAAACCCCTAGCCACGGACACGGACATGGCCACAAGCACAAGGCTACATGTCCCAAGGACACCCTAAAGTTGGGTGTGTGTGCCAACTTGCTGCATGACTTGGTCACCATAGTTGTTGGCACTCCACCAAAGACACCTTGCTGCACCCTCATCGAGGGCTTGGCCGATCTCGAGGCTGCCGTGTGCCTATGCACTGCCATCAAGGCCAATGTGTTGGGTATCAATCTTAATGTGCCAATCTCCCTCAGCTTGCTCTTGAACTACTGTGGCAAGAAGGTTCCTTCTGGATTCCAATGCGCATAATTCTTCATTTGTCATATATATTATATACTGATTTTCAATACTATAGTGTGTTTGTTTACAAAAGATGCGTCTGTTTGATTTATGTATGCCTGTGCGCGCATTTTCGGATGTTTGCATACCATTGTTGTTATATATAGGCTTTTTGGTTTTGGACACTGTTTGATAATGTCAATTTGTAATTGACATGTATGTAATTTGGCATACTTTGTTGTTTGATTAATAAAAGTTTCTTATGGTTGTGTCATTGTATTTCTTTTATGTCACTATATAATTCAATAATACTATATGTTATCTTAAAAGCTTTCCAAAGTTAAAAGGGTGTCCGAGTGGTAATGTGTATTTCAAAAAAATATCTCAAAAGGTTTTCATCAAGAATTCGATTATTGCATTACACATATATATTGTACTGTTACGAAACTTACACAATCCTCTTGAAAACGAGCTGGAAAACATGAAAAGTCTTGTGGTGCACCCCGCTCTAATTAACGGGCAAAGTTATCCACTAAACACAAGTCTAGCTAGTAAATTGACCTGCTATAGAAACCAATTCTCCAACAATTAGTAGATCTTCAACTCAGAAAGTGAAACCTCAGCTGATGCTGATGTGCCTCCAATATTAAGGATATATAGACCTTAAAGAACCTTTGAGGTTGGTTTTTTAGGGCCTGATTGGTAGTAGATTAAGTGTACGCTAAATTATTTTTGATATAACTCAGTCAAAATCCTTAAACACCACAAATTAACAACAGAGCCACGCAAAATAAAGCCAGTAGCTAATTTAGATAGCTAGTTTTGACAAAATTAGGTTGTGCACAAATTCAACAGAACAAGCATCAGAGCTTGTTTAAGTCCATGTATCTCTCACAGATTAAAGTCCTAACTGGCTTTGAACCTCAAGAATGGTTCTAGCAGATTCCTTAAGCTTGTTCTGTTCCTCAACAGTAAGGTGCACATTGGTCACTCCCAACACCCCGCTCTTTCCGAGCTGCGCGGGCAAGCTGAGGAAAACGTCTCCACCATCGATGTCGTAAAACCCCTTTGCAAGAACTGAGACAGGGTGGATCCTTCGCTGGTCCCTCAACAACGTGAAAGCCAAGTTAGCGACGGAATATCCAACCGCCCAGGACGTGTAGCCTTTGAGTTTGATCACTTCGTATGCGCTCTGCACGACTTTTTTGTGTATATTCTCTAAGGTTTCCTTCTCGTAGGCAATTTGGTTCCTCTCCAAGAAGCTGAGAACGGGTACTCCGCCTACACTTATGCTTGACCATAGTGCCACGGAACTGTCACCATGCTCTCCGATTATGTAGGCCTGCAAATTATTATATTTGCATCATATCATAGTTATGGCCTGAAAGGATGAAACACTTGTTTATGGACACTATTCTTCATTGATATACACATAGGTAGAATTCACGATCTTTCGAAATTTTTAAAGATAATTTTTACAAATGTTTCAACTTTTGCCACTCCGTTTTCAAAAAATGATACATATGAATTTCTAGTTCTGGCATGCACATATTCTTCATCATTAATATCTTAAATAGATTGGTTTTTTTTTTACACAAACACCTCTGAAATAATTGACGGATTATTTAACATAATGTACCGAAAACTGAAAAGTGACCACCAACCTGAACGTCCTGAGCATTAACATCGAGATGATCCGCAATCAAAAACCTAAATCTCGAAGAATCCAAATTTGTCCCGGATCCAATAACCCGATTCGCCGGAAAACCCGACAGCTTCCACGCCACATAAGTTAACAAATCAACCGGATTGGAAACCACCATAATAATCGAATCGGGGGAGTATTTCGCTAATGGCGGCAAAATATGCCTAAACAGCTCCACATTCCTCTGCAACAGATTCAACCTACTCTCTCCCGGATTCTGCCTGGCTCCGGCCGTGACTATACACAAGTGGGAGTCAGCCGTTTCCTTGTAGTCAAACGACGCTTTGATTTTGGTGCGTGGCAGGAACGCGGCCGCGTGTTGCAGATCAAGGACCTCGCCACGGAGCTTGTCCTCCTTGGCGTCGACTAAGATGAGCTCGTCTACGAGGTCCTGAGTGAGGATCGTTTGTGCGATTGCCATGCCGACGTTTCCCACGCCCACGACGGTGATTTTGGTGGCGCGTTTGGGAGTGGCGCGTGGGGAGGCGTTGGGGATTGAGGAGAAGAAGGCTTGGGAGAGGTCGAGTCCGCCCGGCCCAAAGTGAGATGAGGATCCGCTTTTGTTCATTTTTGTGATTGTGATTTGTTTAATGAAACTGAAAATTGGTTCTGCTTCTGCAATCTGCAGTTTATTCAGCAGCTAGATATACTGGGAACTGGGAATTAAATAATTGGTAGTCGTTTGGAGCTTTGTTTTAAAGCCTTCGAACTAACTCCTAAAATGGGTTAACCAGGTTAAAATAGTAACATTGCATGTACGAGAGTATAGGAGGACAAGTGTCCATGCTGAATCGCATGTTGAGCATTTGTCTGGAAATGTGTTTCATTATTTTATTTGCTATAAATAGATTAATGTTGTGAAAAAGACCATCCATAAAAAAAGCTATAATAATCCATAAAAAAAATCTGTAATAATCTCTATATCTACACGTACAAGTAAATAACTCGACGGGGAATAGTCATTCTCAAATAATAATATTCAAACGTCACATTATCTTGCAAATAAAACAAAATTCATCATAAAGATGAAAACTCTACATGTCAACAATTTTATTACCATCATAATCATGTACTTAGCCTACTAAATTTATAGTTGAACATCATACTATTTAGTAATAGCCCGTCGACGTGTAATAGTAGATCCACAAATGATTAAATGAACAATCAAATAAAAATCATTAAAATTTAAAATGAACGACATTTTCATTCATTTTTATTGATTGTTATGCTAAATTATTATGTAATAGACCCGTTGAACATAGTTATTGTTTTAAATTATTGCAAATACACCTATCGAACGCAGTTATTCTTTTAAATTATTACGGAATACACTTGTCCAACAAAGTTAGTATTTTATAATTCTGTGGAATAGACCCATCAAACACAGTGAGTGTACTAAATATTACAGAATAGCCCCGTCAAATGCAGCATGTGTTATAAATTATTGTGAAATACATCCTTCGAACAAAATTAATATTCAAATTACTACAGAATACACCCTTCGAACAAAGTTAGTATTCAAATTACTGTAGAATAGACCCGTCAAACAATACGAAATACGCCAATAAAAAACACTACGGAATAGACCCGTCGAAAACAGTTTTTGTTCTAAATTATCAGATAGTAGAACCGTCAAACACAATAAATATTCTAATATATTACAAAATACACATGCGGACAAAGTTCGTATGCTAAAATTTACGAAATAGAACCGCAAAACACATTTAATGTTCTAAAACACAGTGGAATAGGCCCGTCAGAAAATTAGTGTTTTAAATTATTGAGAAAAGACCTGATGAACACATTAGTGTCCTAACTTATTGCACCTGTTGAATACGATTAGTATTCTACATTCTTGTGGAATAGACTCATCGAACACAGTTAGTTTTCTAAATTATTGCATAATAGACCCGTCGAATACATGTAGTGTTCTAAATTATTATGAAATAGACATATGAAGTACAATTATTTTTTAAATTATCATGGAATAGACTCTTAAACATATTTAATGTTCTAAGTTATTGCGGCATATAGATCAGTCAAATGCAATTCGTGTTAAAAATTATCGCGGAATAGACCAGTCGAATACAAATAGTCTTCTAAATTATTGCGGATAGACCCCATCGAATAAAGTTATTATTCTAAGTTAATGCGGTATGTACCCGACATTTAGTATTCTAGAATATTGCGGAATAAAACGCATCAAACACAGCAAATTCAGGTGATAATGATCCATCTATTTTCGTAGACGCCATGCCCAAGTGATCCTCTACGACATCACCAAGACTTCCATTTTGTTTTTCTAAACAGCAAAAAGATTTTATTGCCACAAGAGCATAAGAAATGCATATTAAAATTTTTTAGGGTTCTAAAGTATATCAGAATAGACTAGTCGAACGATCTTAATGTTTTAAAGTATGGGAATATACTCGCTCAAAACATTTAGTGTTTAGTGTTCTAAAGCATTGCCGGATAAACCTGACCATCACCAACAGTTAGTGTTCTAAAGTATGGTAAAATACGTCCATTAATCGTAGCTAGTGTTTTGAAATATTATGAAATAGACCCGTTAACAACAGTTGGTGTTCTAAACTATTACGGAATAGACCCGTCGAAATCAATTAATATTCTAAAATATGGTTGAATAGATATTTCAAACGCAGTTAGTATTGTAAATTATCACGGAGTAAACCCGTCAAATGCAGTTAATGTTTTAAAGTATTGATGAATGGACCCATGCATTGAACGCTAAAGTATTATGAAATAGACCCGGTAAAAGGCGATAATAGTTCATATGCAGTGTGACATAAGAATCATCATATTCTTACGAAATAAGCATGTCAAGTGATGCGTAAATCAAATTTAATCTTCTTCCCACTTTTAAATTGGCAATATAGCCCTGTGAATGTGAGCTTGATATGCTATCTTTATTCAATAGCCATATAGAACAGAAACATGAAATTTAATTTTGTATTTCATATCATAATTGCACACCATTAAATTCATATGGATTCATTCCTTTCTCCTTTTCGACACTTGGGGAGTCGGATGCTAATGATGTTGCTTACTTGCTTTGCTTGTTAGAGTCCGGATTTCGCTTTAGCTCAGGATGTTGGAGTGCGTATTGCTATCATATTTTTTCTATGATTGATTTTGCTATTTCTAAAGGAGTGGGAGTACAACTTGTTTCTCAGTTGCCCACAAATTTTGTGTAAACATTCATTGTTTTTTATTTATCTAATGCCACTCCAATAAAAAAGAAAAAAGAAGATACATAAAAACATTCATGGCCAAAAGGGCACAGCAAGGCCAAAAGCGCTAACAACTACACTACATATCAAGATGCAGAGATTTTAATTTTAAGCAATATAAATAGATATTTCAAAACTCTTCCCAACCATGCATCACTAGTTCTGATCGATGGGGAATAGGTTCAGAATGATAATTTCCAATCCTCATAAGTTAGGTTGCAAATGAAATAAAAACCAGAAAGAAAAAAAGAAACATGTCAAGCACATATACTAACCATCATAGACTACCAAACTTTTTTATTTTTTGAACTCAGAGATTTAGAAATTCTCTGATTTCATTTATGACTTTGAATTTGCGAACTTCAGTATTGAAAATCAACAAAATTCTAAAAAGTAATTGAGGGAAAAGTGCTCTTTGTTATAGAATATATGAATAGACCAGATCATCGTCCACCCTTTGGACGCAAGGTATCATTCTGTTTTCTGTTTTTGTCTGCCCACACCAAGTGTCATCTTTCCAGCTACTTCCGCTTTGTGAAATTGGACCTGTAACAAAATCCAATCTCCTTAATCCAATGGTTGTAGAAAAAGTACCTGACTGTGACTGGGGTAAAATAAAACATAGGAAAAATTATCATGACATATCACATAAGTCACATAACAGAAAGAGTTTAACCAAGAAATTAGCTAGACAATTGAACGGAGAGTAGAACCAAGCATGCTCCACCGCCATTCAGAATAACACCACAATAAGAATTCCTAGCACAACCGTTGTCACTTTCTCACTCAATCAAACAACAATTAACGGGAAAAATTGCACAACGAACTCAAAACTTATTGAAGTTATTGCTCTTGGAACTGTCTATTTTTAAGCTATCATAATCCAGACTCTTTCATATCTCAATGGAAATGGTTCTCTAACAATACCTTTTAGATGACATGTCTCCGACAATGTTGTAACATTTGTGATGCATATACTTGAGAACAAAGCAAACCTCAAACATAAACATTATCAGCTCACCTGGATCAACAAACATAGCAGGAAATAAGGAAAACAACTCATTCATCGGAGTTATTAACATCAAATAAAAAAACATAAATAAAAGAAGAATGCACAAAAAATGTGCATCCAACCATCCTCAGATCAACGGAGCTTCATGACAAATCGACGGAAAACATGCTAGTGAGGTCCTCTCCCCTTCACTCTATTCTCTGCACCTAATGAAAAAGAAATATTCTTGACTTCATGTCCAACTGGCTCAAACGTTTTCTGCCTAAGGACTATAAATCATCTTTTTTTAAGATAAAAAGCATCGGGGAGACATATCGAGTATAATACCACTGAATCAACATATAACATGTAGTAAGTTATAAAACTTGTAGTGTCAGGATCATCACCATGGCATGAGTGACATAAATACTACAACAACTACAACAACACCGCTTCCTGAAATACTACAACAACTACCATAGTTTTCAACACTTGATTAGGCAGCTATCTATTATGGAACACAGTTAAGTCATGGAATATTTGATTGTGGAAATGTGCAATTCAATTTTATTGGGGCTTGGCCAATGCAAAGTATTTAACTTAAGTAGCATCCTTGCACTCAACACAATAGTTGTGCCTAACGTGAAATATAGATTCAAGAGTGCAAGTATACATCATGAGAAATATATCTTAATTCCTGGAATTGCCTTACTGCATTGAATGTCTCTTTGACCGACATAAAGCAAGATAAAACAATGTTACTAACAACATTGAGACGCAACCAAAATGACTTATGCTCAAGCAGATTAGCAGAATCTAGCTATAACAACATAATTTGAGTCATTATTTGCAAGATAAGAGTGTTGATACAAAGATAAAGATAAGGAAACCTGTAGCATCATCCATGTCAATCGCAGTAACTATCGTAGTTTGATCACAGCGCTCAGTGTGTATTAATAATTGACTTCTTACTTGGATCATAAATCTGGATCATTACAATACATTAATTAGACTGGCTGCACTGCAAAGGATGAGATTTAGGAGATCCCAATCAATTAAAAAAATATATAATTCAAGTAATACATCATAGAGTCATATTAAGGTAGCACAAAAATTCTCTTCTCAAATTAAAGCAGAGGTTGATTCTCTTACTAAGTTGGGGATGCTTATATTTATTGTCCAAGTATACTGATATTCGACTATGAAATTTGACCCGCAATTGTCTCCCCTGTAATCCTGCGGAAAGGAAAATCATGATTAGGGGCAAGGCGGCAAGCATTAGTGGTTGGCAAAATTAGCAAGTAACAGTATCGTGTCATACTGTCATGTAGAATAAAGGAGACATGTATGAGAAAAGTGTAAAGGAGACATGTATGAGAAAAGTGATAATTTGGGGATGAATAATCCAAACAGGTAAGATGAAATGGACATAATCTCATTCTAAAGCATGATATGGTATCGAATATACAAATTAAACAAAAGACCTCCATGAATGTCTGAGTTAGCTGAATAATCGTACAACATTGTGCTTTTGTTTGTGAGATGATTTTGAATCCAGCCAGGCCCTTCTCGAAGCATAGATATGGCCGACTTTCGGTGGAATTCAGATTCAAACGGATAAAAAGGGGATTGTACTATAATAGTTACCTGATCGCATTGCTCTCTCTCTAGCGGTGCTGTCGAATGCTTCGGGGTCATCGATCGGATTGGAATTGACGACGGGATTGAATCGAATTTGGTTAATGAAATCGACGTTAATGTGAAGGTGTACCACAGTAGCAGAAAATCGAATTTGGTTCTAAAACTCTTTGATTTCATTTTTCTGTTTGCGAAGGTATTAATCTGATTGAGGAGCTGAAGGTGTTAATCGGTGGACACGTGGAGGGATAAGAACCAATAATAATAGGACATGTGGCTGCAGAGAAGCTTTGAAATATCTCTCCTTTAATGAATATATAGATAGATAGATAGATAGATAGATAGATGGATGGTTTATTTCAAAGTATCTCGACACAGCGCGGACTTCAATCATCCGAAAACTAAATTCATTCACTCATTTTAAACAGCGAACTGGTCTCATAGACAACAATGATAAACATTTTATATGTAATATTTACGATTTGTTAAATTTTATGATTTTAAAATAAAATAAAATTTAGTCCAGTTAACATTTACTCTCTCTCTCTTAGAGTTATATAGACTATGGATATTTATGTGTTTTGAATAAAAAATTCAACTTCCCACTAACTTACGTAATTGTGATACAAATACACTGAGAGGGTGTTTCAATAATTTCAACTTAAAATAAGTCGATTATGTTAAGGAGAAGTTGATAAACTTGACCTATAACTTATTAGAGAATTTGATTGGTGTTTGTAAAAAATTATTTGAAAGTTAGATAAGTTGTAGTAGTGTTTTCAAACTCAATTTTTTGGACAAAAAGAACTAAAATACAACTTAATTTGAGGATAAATTGAATGCAATAGTTTTAATTTAAAAATATAAGTTGATTAATTTAAGGATAATAAAGCTGACATATTAGATAAATTAATATGTTTTTGTCAAAAGTTACTTAGTACTAGATAAGTTATAGTAGTGGTGTTTACAACATCAACTTTTTGGATCAAAACAATTAAAACTCGAGTTAATTTAAAGAGAATTTACTTAAGGAGGTTATGACATTAAACTAATTATTTATAATACATTAATACATCAAAATTCGAAATCCTTAATGTAAACATAACATGCAACCACAAAGCCACGCAAAATAAAGCCAGTCACTAATTTACATAGCTAGTTTGACAAAAAGGTTGGTGTAGAAATTCAACAAAACAAGCATCAGATTTTGTTAACGTCCATGTATCTAATAATAGATTAAAGTCCCAACTGGCTTTGAACCTCGAGAATGGTTCTAGCAGAGTCCCTAAGCTTGTTCTGTTCCTCATCAGTAAGGTGCACATTGGTCACTCCCAGCACCCCACTCTTTCCCAGCTGAGCGGGTAAGCTGAGGAAAACGTCTCCACCATCGATGTCATAAAACCCCTTTGCAAGAACTGAGACAGGGTGGATCCTTCGCTGGTCCCTCAACAAAGTGAAAGCCAAGTTAGCGACTGAGTAGCCAACCGCCCAGGATGTGTAGCCTTTGAGTTTGATGACTTCATATGCGCTCTGCACGACTTGTTTGTGTATGTTCTCTAAGGTTTCCTTCTCGTAGGCGATTTGGTTCCTCTCCAAGAAGCTGAGAACGGGTACTCCGCCTACACTTATGCTTGACCATAGTGCAACAGAACTGTCGCCGTGCTCTCCAACTATGTAGGCCTGCAAATGATTATAATTGCATCAAATTTATGGCCTCATATCTCTGTTTATGGACGCTCTATTCTTCACTTATATTATATCTTAAAAATAGATTAGCCCATTTGTCATTTGATCATATTAAATATGTTACATGATCGAATTGATTGGTCTAATATTCTACATTTATCAAATCAGCTACTCTTAATTTACAGACAGTTAGTTTATCAGTTAAATTACATAACATATTACTACAAAGCATATCATAATAAACATAGCACTATCACGTAAAACAAATCCATGTTTTTTACCCATAAATAAAGATGTGAATTAAAATTAAAAAAAAAAGAAAAAAGGGTTGAAACAGACATACGGTAGTACAGTATGTGTTATGTGATCCAACACTTATCGAGTATTTGGACTGGCTCGCTAGATAAAGTTTTTTCTTTAACGATCCAGTTTTATATTCGAGTTCGGTTGAAACTCACGCAGTGTCGGGACTTGTATAAGATCAAATAGGTATTACTAGATATTATTCCCAACCTGTCCACTAGTGTCTAGTCACTAGAAGTGCTAATTTATAAGTACCATATGTCGACAGAAAGTTTGTCAAGGAGAACTAGGAGTAGTATACTAGTAATAAATTAAAACTTTAGAGATTATTTATAAAGTGAAAACTGAAAAGTGACCACCGACCTGAACGTCCTGAGCATTAACATCGAGATGATCCGCAATCAAAAACCTAAACCGCGAGGAATCCAAATTTGTCCCGGACCCAATAACTCGGTTCGACGGAAAACCCGACAGCTTCCACGCCACATAAGTCAACACATCAACCGGATTCGAAACCACCACTATGATCGAATCGGGTGAGTATTTCGCCAATGGCGGCACAATATGCCTAAAAAGCGCCACATTCCTCTGCAACAAATTCAACCTGCTCTCCCCCGGATTCTGCCGCGCTCCGGCCGTAATTATGCACAGATCGGAGTCCGCCGTGTCCTTGTAGTCAAGCGACGCGTTGATTTTGGTGCGTGGGAGGAACGCGGCGGCGTGTTGCAGATCGAGAACCTCGCCGCGGAGCTTGTCCTCCTTGGCGTCGACTAAGGTGAGCTCGTCGACGAGGTCCTGAGTGAGGATCGTCTGTGCGATGGCCATGCCGACGTTGCCAACGCCGACGACGGTAATTTTGGTGGCGCGTTTGGGGGTGGCGCGTGGGGAGGCGTTGGGGATGGGGGAGAAGAAGGCTTGGGAGAGGTCGAGGCCGCCCGGGCCGAAGTGAGAAGAGGATCCGCTCTTGTGCATTGCCATTTTGCTTTGTGATTGGTTGGTTTGGTTATGAAACTGAAATGAAATGAGAAATTGGTTTGGAAGATAGTGGGAAATGAAATGATTTGTGTTTTGTTTCGATTGGGTTTGGAGGTTTAGTCAAGAGCGGGGTGGATATATATAGCGGCTAGGAAGCATGAAGCATCATTGCATCAATACTGTTTTGGGGTGTGTATTGAAATACGTATTACATACAAATACAAAGTAAATATGTATAAATTCAATGTGTTCGTAGCCTGTAACAAAAAAAGTAAGTAAAGTCCATACCCAAAGGTCACGGATTCATTACAATTGCACACTTTGAAAATACGTTATACATACATACGTAATTTCTTTTGGTCAAATTCACAACCTCTCTCGTTTCTTTATTTCCTTCCAAGATTTTGAAAATAATTTAGAAAGATAATAAAGTAATATTTTATTTTTCTTTTACATTCATAAATAATAAATTACGAATATCAATCTCAAAAATGAAAAGAAATGGGCCTCAAATTGAATAAAATAATAGGATATAATGCATGTAAACTTTAATATTGTAATGATATTCCTTTAAATTTATTGTTAAATACTCTTTAGTGACTCCTAGTTTATGTAACAAATACATTTCATTTTTACTATATCATTTAGAGCTACACTACTACATGGTGTTTTGATAATGCTAGGGGTAGTGAAGGAGAGGTGTAGGGGTTGATCCCGTGGCGGAGTTATAATGTTGGTTTCGATGTGGAGAAATAAAATGGTTTAGGAGGAAAATTGTATAGCATTATTGTAGGAGTAGTTGTAATATTTATCGTTTCAAAAAAAATAAAAAATAAAAAAATAAATAATAATAATAATAGGGGTACTATAAGTTTATGCATGCATGTTGACAGGCGATAGTAATTGATATTTTTTCATTGTCACTGAAATTATGTTGTCTAGGTTGAATAATTTTTAACTGAATCTAATATATTTGAACTTAAAAATGAATTTTATAAATTTGAAGTGGATTAAATTTAGTTATATAGTAACAACCAGGAAATAACTTAATAACTTTATATTGAACTGAAATTATTACTTATTAAAACTGACTCGAAGATATTGTTTTGTCATACTAAAATTAAAAATATAAGGAGTATCATTGGTAAAAGAAATCAAGGAATTTTTTTTTTTTGAGGGAAAAGAAATCAAGGAATGATGAGGGCAATTGGCATACTTCCGTCGGTGCATGATCCATAAGTGTATTCCCGTTGTACGGAGGCGGAGCATGGGCTAGTTGATGTAACGTTCACTTTTCCTATATTGTTATTGGTTAGTTTCGCGGTGGTGCCAAAATCCTGGAATGTTGTTACGTAATGGTTTGCAGTTTGCACTCCACGCCATTTACTTGCGCAACAAAATTACGTACTCCCATTCTACTTTCGCTTACACTAAGAAAAAAGCATTAAAAATTGAAAAAAAAAACTCATATTTAATGCAACTGATTGATACATCAAAGTCTTGAGATTCTAGATACTTTGTACGTGTGCTTATACTTCCCACTCAATTTAAGGGTCAATAGTCGGTCTTGCAGGGTGATCAATTAACATAATTGTGGTGACTTGTGCTGCAAGAACGTGCCATGAAGGTGTGAAATTTACTCTCCACTTTCTAAATCTAGGTGCTCCAAACCATGGACTAAAGTTAATACTACCAATAACACTCAACTGAAAATCTAGACCAAATACTGTATAAAATTTAGATATTCAAAGATGCCACACACACCTCATGATTGTTTGGTCTAGCAATAAGCATGCCTATTTGGGAATCAAGATTCAAGAATATATGAAAGTCAAAAGCTTCTGGGCTGGGACAGGAGGTAGTTTATAAAGGTGAACAATGTAACATTTCACATGAATTGTGGGAAAAAAAAAAAAAACAAATAATTTATAAAGTTAGATTCTAATCTTATTATTATGAGCCTCAACAATCAAACACATGATAGGATAAGTACTTTATAACAACGTTGAACATGTAACGGTTCACTTAGGACGTGAAAAAAAATGACATAAATAATTAAAAAGGTTCGATTCTAATTTTATTATGTGCCTCACTCTACAAATCAAACTCTAATCCCTAAAAATAATTCGAAGAATTACCCCTTTTTTTTTTTCTTTTCTTTTCTTGAAGAATTACTCCTACTAACGGTAGAGTACAGCCGGAAGGTAATTTTGCAAAGAATGGAGGAGGCACTGGTGGAGCTGGGGAGAGTCCAAACACGAATCCTCCAACGGATATCCGATCTCGAAACCGGTCATTTCTCTCACCCCCTTTCTCTCTCCTCATCATGCGCCGCCGGCGAGCCTTCGACCACCACAGAGGAGCGCCTTTCCTCAATCCTTCGCGCCAACTCCTTCAATGACTTCCTCTTCAAGCGTGTTCCTTCCGATTACTACGACCGCCCTCTCGAAGCTCGCCGCGACCTCCTGGGCGCCGCTTCCACTCACCACCTCTGCAAGAGCATCGTTTTGGTACCTTCTTCTCATCTCTCGCCTGTGCACATTATTGTATACAGTATTATACACATATGCAAGTGTTTGTTAGTATTGCTGTGTAAATGCTCGTCTGGTTTCATGACTGATCATCTGTACGTTTAGTAGGTGATGGGTGTGGTGGTGTTTGGTTTAGTGAGTTGTGAGATAAAAATTTGTCACCAAATTAAACCTAAACAGGCTACAAAATCCTAAGAAAAAGGAACACGTAAACAATTTAAGAAAACATATGAGTATTATAATGTAAAAAAAAACCTATGCTATGGCTATACAATTGAAGGAATTTTATAGGGGATAGGGCTATTATGAGACAAAACGAGGTGACATAATATGAATTCTGGTCTGTCAACAAGTATCTCTCTGAGTTGTTTTCTGCAATTGTGTTTGTGATTTGGATTGAAAAGGAGGGATAGAGTCTGGTGTCTGCATATTTATGAGATTTTTAAGGTAGAGGCGATCATTTGGACGTGGTTGAGGCGGGTTTACGCATTTCGGTTGAACGATTATGAGCTTAGTTTCACCTGTTATCACTGAAAGAAGTGTGAATTGGTACCTGTGAGTATGGGATTAAGTGTAATACAGGTTCATTCATTTGCTCGATACTTGTTTTCGTGTGTTTTTCTTCTCTAGTTTGCTTTGGAATTTATTCTATATCATTACAGTAAGACTAAAAACTCGTTAT